>LPNX010070061.1:141848-196207 GCA_001517045.1 Pseudotsuga menziesii | reverse complement strand
CGAGGCTAGTCATTCAGTATTGTCAAAGGATGAGAGGATATCCTACACTGGGTTTTAATAATCATACCACCCAATTGCAGTTACTGGGGAGGGTATTACCTCTCCTAATGCTTGCCGATAGAGTTCATCAAACAAATCCTCCTGAATGTCATCCTCTGCAACATCTCTATTTAGATCCTCCTCTAATCCAACATCTCCATCTACCATAATATCTGTACATCGATACAAAGCAGGAATTTTAATCAAGCATCAAAACCCAGACCAAGGTCGGTAAATTTTCAGTTATTTTGCGCTTAAATTGGAGAAATTTGTTGGGGAAGTGACCAGTCAAGCCATGATCATTGTCAGGTAAAATAGGGCAAAATCCAATGAAGACTTGGTTCACTGATGAGGTTGACAGAGGGTTGAGTCAACGACCAGGTTTCATTCTTGTTCTGATTTGCCCCACTTAAGTGGTATGTTAAGAAGATGAGATGTGGTGACAGAGGGCTGTAAAATTTTGTTATTTTTCCCTTAAATTAAAGTAAGTAGCCAAAGGGGCCTTTGGTTTACTAATGAAACTGACTGAGTGTTGAGCATCCACTATATTTTATTCATTAGATCTACCCAATCAAAAGGCCTCTTAAAAAGAGATGATGACGCCGGTTGCAAGGGTAGAATTGGAAGTTGAGATTGTTGAGTCATCTACCAGGTTCTATTCTTTATATAATCTGCCCCACTAAAATGGCCATTTAAAAAGAAAAGGCTAGTTGCAGGGAGAGATTTGGAAGTTGAGGAAGTTTCTGCTTTACACTGCAAGCCATGGGAATATATTTTCAGATTTGGAAGAGAACAAACACATGAATTTTAAAAGAGAAATAGTTTGAAAAATAAATGAGAAGAAAAACTGACCATCTACAGGTGAAATCGGCTCCACGGGAGGCTCGTGCAAGGTTTTGGGATTCTCTCCTCTGTCGACCCTTTCTCTTATCTCTCGGAGGCAGTTCTGGTAAGACCCAGATAAAAAGCACAATTAATAAATACAAATAGTTGGTAGTCAAGGAGTTATGGAAAAATGAGAAAGAATAACAAAGTCAGGCATACCCTAACGCGTTTAGTCGAGTCGACCTTCTCGACTCTGTCAACGAAATACTGGAAAGAGACGAAAGGCAGCAGGCGGGAGTGCCACTGAATGAACGCCTCGATCAGGTTACCCAGATCACTCACCTGCCAATGAAATGGAGACCAAAAGCAAATTCCTAAACCAATTAAAAAAAGGGAGGAGAATGGACCTCGTGACCGGGGCCCTTGAGGTGAAGCATGCGGGGAGTGTGCTCAAGAACATAACCAAGGCCGTCGTTGGAGAGGAGGAGATCGGCAGTGAGCTTCGGAAGGGTGTGAGGCAGTTTTTTCACCTTGGGAGCTTCGGTCGAGGGGGTCTCTTGCTGCTGCTGCTTTCCTCCTACTGCTGAGGAGGAGGAGGGGGGGAAATTGGGGGGCTTAGATGTAGTTGGAGAAAATGTGCAGTCCCGAGACCAATGACCTGACCTTCCACACTTGTAACACCCTGTTGGTGCTGCCGCTGATGAGCCATTGTTAGTCTTCATCTTCTTCTCCATTTCAATTCCAATTCCGATTTCGTTCTCGGCCTCTGCTCTCACTCACTCACTCAGCCTCCAGATCAACCATTGGGTCTCCATTTCCATTTTCCCTCTTCTCTTTAAGCGGGAAACCTTTTGCCACAAAATTATGATTATTAACCCAAAAAAACATAGTTATTTATTATGATAATAATAATAATATAAATAAGGGGCAAAACTCTTGGATTTTTATTGCATCTATTAAGGAATGCGTGAAATTGAATGTTAGAGAACCTTAAAAATGGTTGCAAAGCCTTATACTTTGAAGAATATGTATAGAAATATGATGGAAAATGTCTTTAGAATATGTATGTTTATAAAATATGTATGGGTATTTGTATGGAAAATGTTTATAGTGATGAGGGGCCAACATGTAGAAGGGAGGCCCCTCGTACGGAATTGGGTCAACTGCATCTAATTTTGTTGCCTGCTTCTGCTTTACAGCCATGCCCTCGATTGAAACCCCGTTGGAATACCCAGTGCAAACGAACTCGAGGAAGGGACCTTATCCTTTAGAAACAGAGACCATTAAATTGACTCGGACTCTACCCGAATTAGTATCACTGCCACTGTTTTCTTCATCGTAATCGTTGCCAACGTCCCCGGACATAACTTCAACCTTTATCTCCTCGTTGCCATATTGCCTCTGGAGTGTAATCATCTGAATGCCTGGCAAGTCTTCGATCTCGAAGGGTATGGTGCCCGTGGGTTTGACATCATGGGAATACAATAAACACAAGGGAATCATGACCATGTGAAGCTTTTCATAGCGATATTGCATATTCGTAGGGATTTTTCTTAGTCGAGCAAACATGGTATGTGGAAGGACGACAAATTATGGAGGGCATAATTTTTGCTCATTAGACAATATATTCACTGAAAACCTCTAAGAAGGTGGGCATGTCATTGAAATTGGACATGTCCAAATTCTTTGATAAAATATATTGTCATTATATTCACTAGGTTTTGCTAGCATTTTCTCAACATGTTGGATGAATTGTATCTTCTCTCTAATGTCCTATGTTTCCTTTTCCATATTGGTCAATGGATCTCCTTTGTAAACTTTCACTCCTTTGCAAGGTATAAAGCAAGGGGGTCCCCTATCCCATTTAATTTTTATCCTTATGGTTGACGGATTAGGATGAAGAGACAAAGCTATTATGGTTCCAGACTACATTAAGGGCCTCCGAATTCATGGAAGTGATCTAGTTGCATGTCATCTTCGATTTATGGATGACACAATTCTCATGGGTGTCCCCTCCATTCAATAAGAAAAACTATTAAAAATATCCTAAAATAATTTTTTGTGGATTTAGGCGCATTGATAAACAAAGTTAAGTATCAAATCTTGTTTTCCAATACTCCCCTCATTGTTCAACACAATATTGAAGAAGGCCTAAAATTATGGACTTCACCTTCAAAGAATGCCTTGCAATTACATTGGTTATTAATCATAATTAATTAATTAGGAGTGATAAAAAGATCACAAGAATAAAAAATGACCAAATAAATGACCAATTGTCATGTGGTCATTTTTAGTCTAGATATCCCGTGACCAAATTTGGTCATTTATCTTGGTCGTTTTCAATTGGTTTTTATCCAGTGACCAAAATTGGTCATTTATCTTGGTCTTTTTTAGTTAACTCACTTAAATTTATCAATTTTCGTCATTTATCCCTTGAAAAAAATTGTGGTGACCAAAACTTTTGGTCTCCTGGTCACTAATCTCTCATTTTCCACTAGTGCCTCTTTCCTCACTTAGATTTATTTTTGAGCATTGTTAGAGTTACATATTTGTACAGGGTGACCTATGGACATTGTTGCTGGGGCCCTAGAATTTCATGCATTTTATTTTTACTCCTCCTGAGTATAGCTTAAGGTGGGGGTGTTGGAGTCATTTACCCAACATGCACACTTATTTGGTCAATTTTGGCCTATTTACCCACTATCCTAAATTTATTTGACTTACTTGGCATCAGATGAGCACACTATGACATCAACATAATCACACCCACACCCTCGTTCAGTCAAGGAGGCAAACTAAGCCTTCTCCTTCATTCAGGGAGGCTAACTGGGCTTCCTCCTTCAAACATGGAGCAATTCTAGGTTGATCTGAGTGTCATAAGTGCACCTAATCACTAACTGATTGTTTTTTCACCTAAAAATCAGTTAAGCTAAGTTGTAAAGGTGCCTCCATCTATTATTTGCCTATTTTTGGTTAATATTTATGAACTGGAGACAACTAGGGTGCCTCCAACCACTTCTGATGACAAGTGGCACTTCAGTTAACTCCATCAAAGCTACCTAGAATTATGGATGTGCTCCCTCCTTGAGTTGGGAATGCAGTTACATGTGATGAGTCACAATCAGTTAGAATTAGTCAATTATTGCACTCTGATTCAGTTAGGACTTAGTGTGAGAGCCAGTTATTGATTAGATCAGTGGTTAACTAAGTGTGTCGATTGTGGATGACATTCAGTTAAGCTACACTCATCCATGTAATTTGAATGACCTCTTTGAGTATTTGATTTAGCTTGGCATTCATGCATTCTGCATGAGACTGTATTGTATTTATTCATTCTTTACTAATAATACAGAACCACAACCTCCTATTGCAGTACCGTTGCATCATTTTCATGTGTAATATGTCAATTGAATCACTTGTGAGTTTATACTTTGTCCAATATTGCCATGACAGAATTAATATTTCTTATATTCTGTGCTTAAATGCATCAAAGGCCTAGACATTTCATTTCACAATAAATAAAGAACCCAACCATGCTCATCAAATAATACATGTATACTTTTTTGTAAATCCTTAAATGTCTTGGCTTTTGTCAAAGATGCTTGATTATTGAAAGATTGCATTTACTCTACAAAATTATTGGTTTTGATTAAAGACTTTCGAACCAGGTCAAAGCCTCCCGGTTTCCCTTTGTTTCGCAATCTTTACATATTGTTGTCATAGGTCTTGGGTAGAGATTTCTACTTCTCCAAAGTAAAATGCAAATCAAATTTCAATGGGTACCAAGTTAACCTCTAATATAATACTATGAATCCATTCTCAAAATATAAATTTATGAATGAGTCATAGGGAAACATGTACTACGATGACAAAACTTTCGAAAATGTGCTTCAGTGGGAAAATTAATAAAATGTACTGCGCATATGCTTTAAAATTTAATTCATGTAATAAACTATGATGGGAGATCAAGAAGAAAATTTGGGTTTCAGATATTTCATTGCTCTACTCTCTTAAAATATCTTTGCACTCGAAATCTACTCGGAGTAAAATATTAGCAAGAAATGTTGAACATTAGTAGGAACCTGGTGGCTTACTTTAGTAGGAAAATTTATCCTTGTAAAATTAATCCTCTATGTTATCCCAGCCTATCATTACTCTGTTTTGGCACCCTGTAAACTGGCTTTGGAATCCATGTGGAAATTTCTGAGAAGCTTCTGTTGGAGAGGAGTAAAATAAGAGTGGATTTTTTCTCTTGTATGCTTACGCAGCATCTTTAAGCTAGAGATTGAGGAAGTAAGTTTTAGGAGGTTAACTCCCTTGAACAAAGTCCATGAATTTAAGTTGTAACTGAGACATTGCTTACATGAAAAAAGTTATGTAGCCAAACTCTACTTTTTAAATATTGTTGGTATGTTTCCAAGGAAGATATTGTGGGAAGCTATAAGATAAAATCACACCTAATTCGACTAATTGGGTTGATTAATTTGATGTTGGTTTCTTGTATTGTGCCTGATTACTTTAAATGCATCACTGCATATCAATTAACACCTTGACACTATGGTGTAGAGTTATTTTATTGTTTGGATTTTTTAAATTTAGTAAAACTTGGAAGAATGGAGGGATGCAGCAAAAGTTAGGATGCAAAACTGCTCTCTTTATTTGCAATGTTTTCAATGCTAAGAGGAAAGATGTTTTATTTTTTCCTCGTGTACCATATTTATTTTGGCAGCTTCAATATAATGCTCATGGAGCTCTGGATTTGGAAAAAAGAGTTAAAGAGTTGCTGAAAAATTCAGGCTTCAAGACTGTAAAAGAGGACACTCGAAGAGGACTAGATCATGGTGCTTGGGTACCCCTCTCCTTAATGTACCCCAAAGCTGAAATACCAATTTTTCAGTTATCTATCCAGTCAAATCAAAATGGTGAGTACCACTACACAATGGGAAAGGCCCTGGCACCCTTGAGATCAGAGGGTGTTTTGATTATTGGGTTGGGTAGTGCCACTCACAATCTCAGAGCTTTAATATTTGATGTTTCTACCCCTGTCCCATGGGATAAATACTTTGATAACTGGCTGAAATAAGCTCTAATTAATGGAAAGTAAGTATACATAATTTGCCTCTACATACATTTTTCACATTTATGCACTTAGCTGCCCAAACCTTGATTTTTAATTTCGATTGATTCTTGAACAAACCCTTGTGTCAGTTTCTAATTAAAGAAAACTGAAATTGTTGTAAGTTTATTTGTGGGACAGAGATATCTTTCCAGTTTTATCTATTGATTTTCAAGATCTAATAGTGTTTGTATCTGTTACTTGACATTTATTTTTCTATGGTAAACTATGCTTTCATTGTACTGGAAAAGCTACCTTATGTATGCCAAAAAATGAGGAGGAAACATAAAAATAAATGATCCTCGAGGAAGGCTAAGCCAAGGCTTAGGATAATTTATAAGCTGCAAAGCCTTATACCAAAAAAACTCTTTATTCCATTTGTAAAGGCTCCTATTATAGGCACATGGTTGACATAGACTGTACCATTAGAAAACCTACCCATTCAAACATGCTAATGTGAACTCATTTTAACGTAATTACACTGAAGTTAGCTCGACTCCTGTCTTCAGCCTCAGGAATATTTGAAAGCCCTAATTCCCTGTAGCTTGAGGGTTAAGACTGTATTTTTTTGAAAAGAAAATGATCACAATAAAAACGATAATTGGCGTCCACCCATTTTGAGAAAACACGGCTTTCTTACAAATCAAGAAATGATAATAATAGTCTATAAAACACTTTGGGAAGGCATCAGAAGCTATAATGAATGAAATATATGTGTTATGTCCATTTTCTAAATGACAATCGAAAATACATGTTTTCTGACCATTTTCTAAACAACAATATACAAAGTGAAAATACCCTATCAGATAGTTATAAAAAACCAGAATAAGTGTTGTTTAAATAGAGGGGTTTAAGTTTTGAATCCCACCATGGCTAAGTTTAATTAGGGATTTTGTAAAAAAACTATAGAATGGTAAAAAGTAATGATACCTTGGAGGGGATGCATCCCATGCATACCTTGGCTAGAGAGCCACGTTTCTCTATACATGCCTTCTTGAGACCAAGCTGAGCGGCTTTAATGCTGGAAACGTACCCTCCCGACCCTCCTCCGACCACCACAATGTCATTCTATTCAGTCAATGCTGATGAATATGTTTGCAAAGCTCCCAAACATCTCCCCAAACCCTCGGAAGAAGAAGAAGAAGCGGGTATCAAGGCTTTGTGGATCAAGGCCAATTGGCCTTTCCATTTCCCTGCTATTTCTACCATGGATGGATGAATGGATCTCACATAGTCACAATTAGGGTTCATGAACATGTTTGAAATGGGTATTATGGCTAAGGTATTGTTGTTGCTGGTTCACAACAATATCAAATCCTCCCCAAATTGTTTATAAAAAATTAAATGTTTTTATAAAAACACTAAACGCTAAATATTATATATAATATATATTATTATAATCTAAAAAATTAACAAATATATATATTAAAAAAAACATAAAATATAACACAATCAAAATTCGTTAGCATTTAGATTTTCCCATTAACTATGAAAAGAGGTCAATGGTGCCAAATTTTGGAGAGTGTTTCAAAGAAGAAATTGAAGAGTTTGGATTTATGTTCCTTTTTAGGTATTTGGATTCAAGATTTTCTAAAATATTATTTCCCTAATGACACATGTATACGTATGTATGTACTTTTAAAGAAACTAGGACGTTGTGATCATGATCAGACATAAAACTAATTTGGTGACAGTTGGATAAGTGAACAAATCCACCAACATCTGAATCTATAGGGACCTCATTGCATGTCTTGGATAGAGACGTCCAGGTAGAGGGGGCTCTCTGAATCGATATGCAATGTTAAAGGGATTTTAATATTGATATAAGCCATAGATTTCTAGGAAATCGTCATGATATATAATTTGGTTTCAATTTGATGATGATGGTGGTGGTGTAATGTCCCTTTTAAAAAAAAAAAAATTCATTTTTCCCCAATTTTGAGCTTAACTAGTTTTGATGTCTAGACTTCCAAATTGGCCCAAATGCTCCCAAATTTTCTCTGAAGGTACATGACTGATATTAGAACTTAAATATTTTTTCATAGATGATTAATTATCCCCCAATTACTTCTTCAAACTTGTTTAATGTTCTGTTCAAAGTAGGATTATTTACTAGCAAATTGGGGCTCCAATTTCCCCCTAGGTAATTTCTAGAAATGGATTCACAAATTATCCCAAAGTCACTCGAATTTATGAACAGAGGTTGGGGATGTGTAAGGGAAATTTTCAAAGTCTCATATGCATCATGGTTCAGTTTATACATGTTGTTATGACTATTTATAAAACAACTCCCAAGTCACAATTTCGACCCTTGGGGAAAATGCACCAAATCTTCTCCCAATGCAACAAAAATGAGTAAAATGGATTCCAATGCTTAAGTACTGAAAATGAGAATTGAAATACACATTATTAAAATTCCATCCATAATACATTTATCAGAGATACATTCCTCCATTCGAAATAATAAGCATTACCATGGCATATATCGAAATATAGTGGAAATGGTCATTGTTTGCTCATTAAAAGTCATTTTGACATACAAATCTTGGGAATTTAGACTTGACAAATTCTGAGAATGAATAATAGAGAATATTTAACTGATTACAATCATAAATGGACAATTAAAGGCTCTCCCAATTCTAAATCATCAGCATTAGAATGGTTCACAACCACGAGGGATTCACCTTGTTGAGCAATATCTTATCACGTTCATTCATATTGGGAGGTTTTTAATTGTGAAAAATAAGGTCAATATATTGTAGGTATTGGGGGCATGGAATAGGATACTGGGGGTTTATAGGTATTGGGGGGGGGTATAAAAAGGGTTTTTAAGTAAAAATAAGAATATATTGTAAAAATAGGGGTTTTTTTAATTTGAAATATGTATTGGGAGGGGGGCTCAACAAAATGATTTTTGTAAGTAATTTTAAATATCTAGTGAAATTATGGTTATTCTTTAATATCCCATGAATGAAGGTGCTATGACACAGTTTCACTATGTGAAGACCCCGTGTTCACAACAAGATAGTGGGGAAATGACATTATTTCTTCATTTTTCAACATTTTTACATGAATTCTTTTGGGTATTTAGACCTGAGAATCCTATGAACGTGAAATAAATAGAATATATATCATAAAATAAGATAATTGGCATTATAATATTCCCCAAATAGATCAATAGCTCACCCAAAGCACAGTCCCTCCATTGGCATGAATACGGTGTGAAAACTAGAAATAGTTGAGAGAGAGTGCTGCAATAGAATAATCCACATGATTTCCTGTAGCTTACACCTGAAAATAATACTCCATTAAATCTCCATGAAATACCTGAGTGGCCTCTCCAAACACCAACTTGGATGGGAATCTTTCACCCTCGAAATTGGCTAAGGCAAGAAAACTAGTCATCCACTAGCTCTCACAATTCACAAATGACAATTTCTCAAATGATCAAAAGCCATTCTATTGGTTGTTTCCTGTATTTTATAAAATTACTTAGCCTTATAAGGTTCCAAATACATCCACAAACTCAATCCAAGTATAATTATGGTGTGTTCCCATGAATTGACATGTGTCCCCTCTTTCCTAGCCTTCCACCTTCCCCAAATTTGAGTAGGAGCCCATTGAGCTTCCCAAACTCACATGAGAGCTCTCTTGGATAGTATATTTCGAATTGACATGTTAGATATGTCATATTTCAGCCTTAATATCTTATAATTTGGGTCATAGGTTTCATATCATCTTCATCATTGTTGTCATAGAGTTAGGGAATCTAGTCCAAGTGTCTCTCTACCTCCAAAATGACTCTTCCTTTCCCATGTAAGTTACATTTCATCCAAAATTTGACCTATGATGCATATGGCCAAGTGTATTATCCATATAACTCGTCCAAGAACCTTTAGTATTCCCATGGATTCAAAATTACAAGAGGAGGATGCCATGTGGCACCAATTTTCTTGCTTGTGTGGGCCCCATAGTCTCCATGTGTCTCCATGCTCCATTGCCACTTCAATTTTCTCTTGTATTTATTTAATAAGCTACATTATTAAATATTTATGCCATTCTAATCTTAAAACATAATTTATTGTCCCCCTTATTCCAAATCCCAAAGCTTCCACCCCCAACCTAGGAAACTAGTAATTTTCCTCCTTCGCAATTATTTGACCCTTAGCATCAATTTGACAAAATCTAATGAATATGGAAAATGTGATTAGGCCATTGTGACCCAATGAAAAATTTGGGACATGACAGATGATGATGACGATGGTGATGGTGATGATGATGATGACCATGATGATGCAGATGTTTATGAGGAATAGGGTGATGACGACAATGATGATGATGATGACGACGATGATGAAAAAGAATATGATGATGATGATGGTAATGACAACGATGATGATAATGATGATGATGATGATGATGAGAATATGGTGATGACGATGATGATCATGATGAAGATGATGATCATGATGATGGCGATGACATTGATGATGATGAAGAAGAAGATGATGATGATGATGAAGATGATGATGATGATGATGTTAATGATGATGACAATGATGATGATGACGATGATGACGACGACGACGATGATGATGATGATGTTGATGATCAGGATGAAATATGCATTTAGCATATCATTTCTAGCAAATATGTGGGTCATTGACCTTGAAATTGTTCTCAAGTCCACAAATCGTAGATACAAGGAAAATCCATAGATCAAGGAACATAACTAGGAAAGGGGAAGGGAAAACACATGAAAATATAAAGAAATCAACCTAAATCTTAGTCCCCTAGTGGGAAAGATACAATCATGCACCTAAGCTAAGGAAAATGCTACTTATGGAAAGAAATTTAACACGTTCCATCAACGATAGTGGGAGGTTATAATGATGACATCAATGATTATGGATTTCATGGTTCTATCACACATAAAATTAAGTGTGACACTACCATGTTGAAGATATGTGCATAATTACCCTTGAGTTTGAAAATGCATGCACTATAAGTGTGCATTGGTATACAAAATAACCTTTATTAGCTATTAGGCCATCAATAGACTATGACACCCAAATGTATAACATATACAATAAGTATATGAATGATTTTTGTAATTATTCCAGTCTATGGTTTCATTAGGGACACAACATATCCTTATTTTCAAAAGTGATTTGAGCTCAAATCAAGAAGAGTTTGGGTTGAACAACTAGCGGTACTTAAATTCAATGTTACTTACTACACGTAAATGAACTAGTACTGCTACATTCTCTCTCTTTTCAAGGTTTGTGATCTCAAACCCATGGTATAGATTAATATTAATAGTGATTGAATTAATGGGATCCTAGGGCCTATTTATGCATTTATCAATACGTTGATCTTCAGGGTTATATTTTACTAAAGGGGAAGATATTATAGCTATTATGGCCTTGAGTTTATATATGACAGGGTGTTCCTCTTGGATAATGATGTTTATGATTATGATCTCTTCTTCATATAGTCACAATGATTGCATGCTCATTGAAATACCCATAAAAAAAAATCCATATATGCACAAAAAGGTTTATATCATGTGGAGGAAGAGATTTAGGAAAATGATGTTGGGAGTCGATGTTTGTAGCCTCTTTTACACCATCTATGGAAGGAGATTGATTATAGTTATTGATTAAATATTAAGTCGCTAATTAGAGTGATTAGGTCCTTATTATACGAGTAACATTTTTAAATATTGAAATATGAAACAATAAATGCACCTTAATATTTTTAAATGCTCATACTTGTTACATTTTGCACCTTTGAATGGGATATTTATATACTCTAGTGCTTCTTTATATGATGGATCACATACCTCAATGTCAAGTCGATTCAAGAGACCATTTCCTAGGTCCATGTCTACCAATGACCTACCATTCAAAGACCCATCCAAACTTTTTTATTTTTCATTCACATTAATGTATCTCCCGATTCGGTCTCCTATGGCCCTAGCCCCAAAGACCTCGTCATGATAGAATTCCAAAGTAAGATAAGGCAATTTAAACCACAAAGACACTATGTTAGATCCTTCCCTTAATGGTGTGATGATAATGATGATGTTGACGATGATGATGGTGGTGGTTGTGGTGATGATGATGATGATGTTGACGACGATGATGATGATGGTGGTGGTGGTGATGATGATGATGATGCTGATGACGACGATGATGAGGATGATGATGATGATGATGATGATGATGTTGATGGTGAGGATGACGATGACGATGATGATGATGATGATGATGAATATGATGATGAAAATGATGACGATGATGATGATGTCAATGATGATGATGATGATGATGACTATGATGACGATAACGATGGTTTAAACATAACTAAATAGACGTAAGCATAATACATTAAACATGACGACGACGACGACGACGATGATGATGATGATGGTGATGGTGATGATGATGATGATGATGATGATGATGATGATGGTGATGATGATGTCGATGATGATGATGATGATGATGATGATGATGATGATGGTGATGATGATGTCGATGATGATGATGATGATGATGATGATGATTATGATGATGACGATGGTGATGATGACGATGATGAGGATGATGATGAGGATGAGGATGATGGTGGTGATGATGATGCTAATGATGATGGTGATGATGATGATGGTGGTGGTGGTGGTGGTGGTGGTGGTGATTATGATGATGATGATAATGATGATGACGATGATGATGATGATGATGATGATGATGATGATGAATATGGTGATGAAATATATGCAGTGTGTGTGCAATCTATGCATGAAATTTGCATGCTTTCATCCATAATATTATAACAATGTTTTCCTACACCTCAATTTAGTTTCATTGGCAAATTATGAAAAACATAAAGGGAAGAAACAAAAAGGGGGAAAAAAAGGAAAAGAAAGAAAAAATATAAAGTAACATGACAAATTCATGTATTAGGATGTGCATTCATAGTTATTTATGAAATACCGGAAGTCATCCTTGAATCTTCTCCCTCTTAGAAGGTGGGGCCTTACCATAATTGGTTGCCTTATATATGCAAGATATCATGGATTGTTCAAACCCTGATGTGTTTGGTAATTGAATGGATATCAAAGAATCACATGGATCAATGGATACATTCTTATACATTGGTAGGGTCAATGAATTTTTGTTGCTTGTCATGGACATGGTATTCTTCATGGGTTGTGTAGGAAGGTCAAGTCCAACCAATGAATCACATGGATTAACAACTACATTCTTCTCCTACATTTGTAGGGTCATTGAGTTTTGTTTATTTTCATGTCCATGGTATTCTTCATGGGAAGTGGAGGAAGGTAAAGCCCCAAACCCATGGATTGAATCCTAGATCTCGTGGACTCAAATGACAATAAATGTTTTGTTCTTGGCTTATTTTAGTTATGAAATATATGGCCTAGTAATGTTATTTGATCCCCAAGATTTGTGTTTTCATAGTTTGACATGTTAATGAATTATTATAAATTTATTATTTATGTTAATGAATTAAAATTATAGATGAATTTAAATATGATCATGATGACGATGAAGCTCACTCCTTTTTTGCTCCAAAATCATAGGAAGCTCACTCCCAAAAAAAATGAAATCACAAAATATCAAATTTGTGATGTCCAACTTTAGAATCTTGGCATTTGACCCTTGGGAACATTTTTTTCTTGTTTGACTATATTACCTACTCATTGTTTTCACGAATATTGTGATGTTTATTTTTTCCTATGAAATTTTTTGCAACCATTTTTCCCATTTATGGATTTCTAATTTTATACACATAGACCTAACATTTCGATATCCCCTATAATTCTCAAAGTGGAGTTTCCAAAACTCAAGTTGGTTTCAAAAACCATACAAATTTCCATGTGATAGGTAGATTATCTTATAACTACACTAAGAAAAAGGTGGTGTAAACATTACAAATATGACCATGACTTTGAGATTTCTTTTTACATATAATTATTTATCATTATTCATTAAACAGGTACAAAACAATCCCTATATACAATCTAATTTCATAACAACTGTTAAACAACCCTTAGTGACTTTGTATTCGCATAAGTACATACAAAACTCACATACCTACACTTCAAAGCCTATTTAAGGAGTCCCAAAATAAACCTAGAGATAGCCAAAAAAGAATATAATTTCATCATTTTTTTCCTCCCAAACGCCATATAATGATAAAATAAAGCATGAGATAAAAATACATATCAGTTGGAAATATCCTAGTGTTTGTCTACAAAGATCAGTACGTACACTGTAATGTTGTATGCTTGTTTAGATTGAATATCTTTACTGCCTATAAGATTCTACTTTATCGTACCTAAAAACATATGTTGTGTGCCTAATCTAGAATGTGAATAACTTGTGAACTATCAACACAAAATCTAAAATTATGGTCATATGTAGTGTAATAGGCATTACACTTTTACGTTCCAAATGCACTTTTCCAATTTGGTGAAACACATGAAAATGAAATAATGCAAAATATTATTTGCTATAGGACAAATAAAGTACTAAATAAAATATGTTTGTGTAATAGTCAATGATTCTCATTATAAGTACAACACCCTTAAGGAGTCCCCATACAAAAGCACAATATAGGTCCCATGGGACTTAATGACATGTGTACCTATGTCTATAAACATATAGATATATTGTTTACCAAGTGAAACTATGGGTGAAAATATTACATGCAAATAATCCAAGTGTTTCCATACAAATAATGCAAATAAACCTTCATTGCTACTTTCGTTGTTATAACGACGTTCTTGACCTTTCGTCGCTATAGCGACATTATGGAATTTTCATCACAATAGAAACGAACTTTCATTGCAATAGCCATGAAAGTTCCATAACGTTACTATAGCGACGAAAGTTGAGGGGCATTTTCAAAATTTTCCAAAAATTTAAACTCTTTTTCCATGAAAACATCGTTTTTAACTTTTTCGTGGAAAACTTTCGTGGGACTTTTGAGCCATATGTAGTAGTGAAACAGAATCTTCCCAGGGTGTTACCACTTATGAAGGAAATATTACAATTTTCTAAAAATAATTGGAGACTGGTTTTTAATGGAAGAAGGGACTGTAATAATAGTATATGGATTTGTTCATCCATATGTCTTACCAGCTTTATTGACTCCGAGAATATTTTCCTTAGAGTTGATTAGGAAGAATTTGATTGTTGTGAATGAACACTTCATTAATTTTAAGAAATCATCTAAGATTAAATTTCCATGGGTAGTTGGCCCATTCATCATAAAAAGCAGGGCTGCTTTTCCAGTGGTGGAAAATTTACTAAGGAAATGAAATTTCAAACTGATGCAGTTGTTAATTATGATCCCCACCATTTTATATCCATTAGAAGATAGGTAAATAATAATAAACCCTTTGAACATCATGAAGTTGCAGGTATGGATGAGAGTGCTAATTGGATGGATTATCCTCAGGGAAAGGATATTCGAAAATATTCCACTTCTTCCATGAAGGATTCCAGTTCCACACAGCCAGACCATTTAGTTATTGTTTCAGCAGCTGAAAATATTACACCCATAGCAAGTCACTCTGAAAGGACTAAGAAGAGAGACTTTTCTGATTCTATGGATACAGAAGAAGAAGACACTGCTAAGACACCAAATAAACAAAATATTGAAGAGGCAGGGCAGATAGTACAGGTAGCAGATGTCAAAGGAAAGAAAAATAACATGAAATTCAAAGGACCAACGTTTGAAATCGAGGAGTATTCTTTCTCAGAGACACTTAAAGACCCCACTTCTCAGTTCAAGACTAGAGATGAGCTATTTGACAAGTACATGGAAGACAAGGAAGTATCAACAGATGAATCCCTCAAATTGTATGCAGATGTCAAAAAATACACAGCAAAGATGTGTCCTTAGTGATAGTCAGAGATCATGATTAGAACACCTTGAACTAGCCACAAAAAACAAAGTTGTTGAAATGAGGATGAATTTAGAAAATATTTAAATTCATGATATGATTCATCTTCATAAATAGAATGGAGAGGTAATATATAGTGACCTACTCAAGGCTACTTTGAATGTTTCTAGACTGGAATCTGTAAATAGTAAAGTTGAAAACCAGTTAAGACAAGAGAAGGCTGAAAATAAAGCTCATAATCAGCAAATAAAGAAGCTCCAAGGTGACTTACTAACTGCTGGTAAAGAAGATGATAAGGGAGAAGTTACTCAAAATATCCTAAATGAAAAGTAAAACACTATTCAATTCCTCAAAAATAAATTGAAAATTCCAACCACCAAACTCATACAAGCTATAGAGCTTATTGAGTTGGAGAAAGAAAAAGACACTTTGAAGGATGAATTAAATGATTGTAAATCAAATCTCTTGAGGTTTGCTGAAGAAAAGAAGCAATGGGAAAGAGATATGAGTCTTTTAATTAAGAATGAGAAAGATTTGAAGAAAAAACAGGCAGAATTGGAAAAGGAATTGAATGAAAATACAAAGGATCCTAAATTTCAAATGATCTTACCCCAGTACAAGTTAATACAGATTCTGTTGTACAGGTTATGTCTCAAGTTAGCCTAAGAGATTTAGAAATAGTGGGATTGAAGAACCAAAACAAGATCTTGCAGAATGTTGCACTGAAAAAAGATGAGGAAAAGAAATTTTGGGAGACCAAATGTAAAGAGTTTTCAAATAAATCTGCTAAGCTTGTGAAACATGTGACTGGAAAGCTACATGTGCAGGGAGAAAAACATATATTGTGGGACATGATTGTCGTTGAAGAAAAAAAAATTAGGCCTTATTTAGATTACATTTTGGATAAACAAATTGTTATTCAGTCTGCCAGGAAAAGTGTTGCAACAGTAAAAGAAGTATTAAATAAGAAACCTATAGATTAATAATAGGGTTTTCTATAGAATCAGCAGTGGTCATTTTGAAATTCGATGTTTTGATTCTGAATTAGGAACCATCATTAGGAAAAAAAGTTGAAATCAACCTGATGATGGTTCCTGATTTGGAATCGAAACGTTGACTTTCAAAATGACCACTGTGGATTCTCCGGAAAACCCTATTATTAATTTACCTCACCGCAGAAACTTATGAACTGAAACCTATAGATACTACAAACAACACCATCATTTTCTTGAATGGATTAAATGAGAATGATCTAAAGACAACCAACATCAAAGATAGAATCTCAGTCATCACATGGGCTAGGAAGATCGTGAGCAAGCACCAACAGTTGGACATAGTGCAAGCGAAGATTGACATCATGAAACACCAAGTGAAGTTATTTATTGACCCGTTTTAACCTTTGTTTGATAAGGGACTACTTTTCTTCTAGGAAGATAAAGGTAGTATGTTCTCTCAAAAGCAATACCAGGATCGACTTATTAGTTGCATATTGGACCACAAAAAATATGATGATATGCAATAGTATTTATCAAGAAAGACTATAACTGGTAAGTTATCAGAGGATTTTGAAATGTTGTTCGCCTTTAGAGTCACATGTGCACAACTGTTAGATTTTTCTTATGTGGAGAATGTGGAGTTGATATTTCTGGAAATGAATATGGTCAATTTGGATTTGGAAACTGTCGACCAGTGGAAGACAGTGGATAAATATAGAAAGACAAAGTACAGGTTGCATCGAGGAAGAAATATTGAAGACCTGTCGAAGACCAAATTTTGAATATTGGTTAGTTAGTAGTCTGTAGTTTATTTTTAAAAAGCATTTA
The DNA here is from genome assembly GCA_001517045.1 of Pseudotsuga menziesii. NCBI lineage: Eukaryota > Viridiplantae > Streptophyta > Pinopsida > Pinales > Pinaceae > Pseudotsuga > Pseudotsuga menziesii. The sequence goes on along the minus strand of LPNX010070061.1, from coordinate 178,464 downwards.
TTGGTTAAGAAATATAGATGACATATGTAAAAGGAATTTATTACCTATTTTTAGAAGTTAGTTATTCAGCTCATGGAGGGATTTTGTATAAGAACCAGTTTTTTGTTAGGATTATTAATCCTCCCTTTGTCTCCTTTTGACCACATAAAGTCTATTTTCTTAATTTCCCTAGATTAGAAGGTCTCATCACTTTACCGGTGCATGGGGGACATGAATAATGGACATCTGCCACTTACTTCACCTACTTGCATGCATTTTGTAGCTCCATGGATCAATCCTTATTTTATAGGAACCCACTCGAAGTGCCACTGACAATGTCCAATAGTTCACCCCAGTAGGTCATTAATTATCCTCAATTGTACTTAGATACACATCAGTAAGATAACTTCAATTGTCTCTAGTGCTAGTTTGCATGAGTCATGGGAACATGGGTGCCTTTTCTCACCTACCCCTTCAGTTAACTGATTGTAACTAGTTATTGAATGATTTGGTTATCTGCAGTTGCACTAGTTATCTATTTATGGTGATTCTCTCACTCCTAGTTAGCTCTAGAGTCAGTCTAAGTTGGTATATTCAACTTCCTGTGAAGGTATTCGAATTATTCATTGATGTTGTATTATATATTCACCCATAACGTGAATAATCAATTAATGGAAGATTTCTCATATTGTTCTTCAATTATTATCCTCTTTATTTCTCTTGTGCAATTTATGTGAAGACTGTTTTTGGCCTAAGATCTTCCTACCGGAATATAATATGGTATCAGAGCCTAGTCAAGCTAAAAAAAATGTCTTTCTAGTTTTGTGCAGGTATTCAGTTCTCTCACTAGCATCACAACATCAGAGAATTGATCTATATAAGATAGTAACCTTCACTCCATTCAATTATTATGAATGGAAATCCAATATCGAGATAATATTGTGTAGAAAAGGTCTCTACATAGTTACTATGGCCTTAGAAATCGATCCTAATTCCCTTGCTGAGAAAGCAAGGTGGCATAACAGGAAAGATGAAGCTAATGGCTTGCTTTTTCTATCTCTCTCTCTTGAACTTCCTTTTCATCTTGATGGCTTGAAAGGCCCTAATGAAGTGTGGATCAAAATTGAATCCCTCTTAGCAAATTAAGATGATCTTAGAGGGAATCAATTAGAGAATGAGTTGATCTCATTGAGACCAAGTTAATTGGAAACCATTGAGGAATTCATCACCAAGTTTAAGTCACTTGTGATTTTTCTCAAGCAGTGTGGGATTACGAAGGAATAAGATCAGTTAATCCTCTCCATTCTATCAAAGTTGGGTCTGAAATACTCAGTATTGTGTCAAAATTCTATGCTACTAAGCTTGCAGTTCAAAATTGGAGGATTCCATCCTTGGATGCATTCAGATATTCTCTCACATAAGAGAAGATCAATCTTATTCAAATGGGAACTCTCAAAACCTTAGAGGATCATGCGCTTGCTGATATTTAAATCAAGAATCTCAAGTCCAAATGAAAGCTAAAAGTGAAGGAGAAAAAGACAATGTTAGACTCCGAAGATGAAGGGTCTGACTCAACTGATGAAGGCTCGAATTTTAAGAAGGGAAACAAGAAAGGAAAATTTCAGTGTACCTATTGCAGCAAATATTCTCACAAAGAAAAATATTTCTTTAAAAAGAAAATGGAAACAATGACTCAGTTGCTCGAAAGAAACAACATTGATGTGCCAGATTTTGCAAGAAGGTCAAAATCTGTTGACCCCCAGAGGCACTGTAACACTATGCAATTCAAATGTAATGATGCTCATGATTTGGTTGCTAAAATAAAGTATGTTTATGATATCTATGATTTTTATACTCATTCTTATATATCATAATCATAAATATATTTGCATCTCTTTGAAAAAATACCTATTAGTCTTGTAACACTCCAAAACTTCGTACAAATTTAAAAATTTTCCATGCGACATTAAATGTTAAATCATTGCTTAAGTAGTTTCAACTAACCGCTACAGATACCACTTTTACTATATATTAACTAATTTCTGCACTAATTCATTTTCTAAAATACATCTGTACAATGCTTTTATTACTAGCAGTGTATACAAGATAATATTGAAAAGTCGGTCTAACTGAGTTCTAGATGGAGTGTATTGATTTTAACTGTTTAAGTTCCTAGTAAAAGTAAGATTTTAATATATTATTCTTCTTGTCTTAGGCTTGGGGGTCCTTATTTTTTCCCGTGGCTTACTTAGCTTATTGAAGCTAATGCAGTCAACTGGTGTTCTTTTTACAGGTTCTTATACAGGTAAGACATATACCTTTAGTTCAGAAATCAAGATTACCTATCTAGATCAGCATAATAAATGTTGGAGTACTTATTAAAATTTGAATCTTTTGGTTATTGAAGGTATATAAAACTTAGTTTCTTCCCATGCATTTTATGTCTATGAAAAACAAAGCTTGTCTGGGTTCTGATATTTTAAAATCTAAATTTGTTATGTAAAACAACCTTATGATATCACACCTAACCAAATTGGTAAAGATTTGCAAATTTATTTTGCTGCCTAGTTCTATATAATTACATGACTGAAGAAGGCTTAAGCAACATCAATGCTTAACCCTAATCTTATAAAATAAACTCTAATTACTCATACTATACTAATGATGCATGTAAAAGAACCATACTCCTATCTCTAAAACTATTTCCAGAATTGTTTATGTAATACCTAGGTTTCTCATTATGTAAGTATTAACCAAATATTTTAAAAATAGGATTTACCTTACCATATGTGCTATAAGAAAAATATTTGTGAAATACCTAGATTTTACATTTTGTAAAGTATTTACTAAAAATAGTTTTAATGCAGGGCTTATCATACTATATGAAATTGTTGAGACCCAACAATAAATTGCTTGAAAGGTGGATTCCACGTGGTGGCCAGCCGGAGGAAGAGGTTTTAAGACAAAAACCCTAAGTGATATAAGTCAACCTCTAACCTAAAGCCTCACTTCGAAGACACTATAATTTCATTGTTTGGTGGGAAGAGAGGGGGATTGAGTTGACAGGCTCTCAGCCTGCTCAACCTCAATCATGTTTTCAACTTGAAAAGAGGCACGCCACAGTCAAAGCCGGGTGCTCCTTGTCCTCGTGGCCTCCATAGTGGTGTTTGCAAGTTCAAACTTAAAATATCTCACCAAAGATTGAGTACCAAAAGTTGTTTGGCTTACGGTGTTCGAGCGTGAGATTTCCTACTGAAGGTAAAAGTGTTGTCTGAGAGGGTTTGTCTTAAAGGAAAAAAAAGGGCAAGTAGTTAGCTCATAGCTACAAGGTAAAACGCTTCCTTCAAACCCTGGTTTTTAGTTTCTTATATGAAATTTTGAAATGTAGACTATTATGTTAATATTGTTGTTTGTTCAATGTGGCTATAGGTAAAATAAAAATCTTCTATACACAACTAGAGGTGGAAGATAATATCTGGTGCAACATTCGGGGTTCAACTTGTAAAAGTGCTGACACAACCACTCGGGTAAGCCTCGGCTTCACACTCTAAGTTTCCCCTCTTCAGTAATCGTGTATGGAGTAGGTTATCGTTGATGTACATAACTCTTACAATGTTGATGGGAAAAAGGATTTACTATCGTGACTATGCATTGTTATACTAAGAGGTCGTAGGGATTAGCTTTGGCTCTAAACTTGTTTTGGAAAAAGGAAACAAAGACTCTGTTATAAATTTATTTATTTTGTTAAGAGCTTTACGGCTCCAAACTTGGGAAAAAAACTACATCATAGCTTAAGGGTTCCGATTAGTGTTATGCAGTCAAATGTGTGACAAGGACCTGTATTGTAAAAAAACTCTAATATACATGAAATAAATTGAATTATTGTTTTTAATCAGGGTTTTATTAGTAAATATTTTCTTTCTAAAATAAACCTATTTATTATTATAATAGTTGTTTACAGGAAAATAAAATTATTAATGAATTTTGATTCTTTTATATATATTCTGTTTTTTTTTAATTTATTTAAAGTTAATAACACAAAAATATGAAAAGAGATACCCGGGTTAAGCCATTAGGCCAAAAGTTGTTATGTGATAATTTGATTTGTGAAGCTGTTGCAAAAGAGTTAAATTAAATTTTTAAATATAGACTATGTATGTTATTTACTGTGTAAATTTTTATTGTATTCATTTTGTTTAAACTAGTTTAAAACAACAATTTTTTTTATTGTTAAGATGACAACACTGTTGTCGAAGAAAAAACCGATAGTAAGAAGTTTTCAATCCAAAAGGGAAGAGAGATAATGGTTTTGAAAAATTATTTATAAACAATTATTTTAAATTTATATTTTAAATTTAGGGTTTATAATTTCTATTAGATAAGCAATTAGGCAATTATTTACTTCTATTGTAAAACTAGGTAACTACTACTAACTAGTGCTTCATTTTCAGGAAGAAAAAGAGGCTTAAAAGTCTAGATATTTAGATTTCTTAATATATCGGTTAAATTATGATAAGAGACAAAGTAAGATAGAATTATAGTTTTACAAAGATGAAAAAATTCTTTTAAATATTGTTTACTGACTAATTAAATACTTTGTACAACAACCTATTTAATTTTATGTAACCTAGATTTACGAAATATTACTTCTGTATAATTTATTTTATAAAGGATTTATAAAAGATGTTAGCTTGGTAATAACCTAACTAAACAACACTAACAGTTGAATTACTTTAATTCTAGTAAATTCAGATTCTCTAACTTTGATAATAAACATTCTCATTTGCTTTAAGTTTCGTGTTGTACTAGAGTACTATATCTTCAGACATGTGAAAAAATACTATAATATTTTTGGAGGATAAATAATCCTTGTTGTATTTGGTGATAACCTAACTAAACAATACTAACAGTTGAATTACTTCAATTCGATTAAATTCAAATTCTCTAACTTTGATAATAATCATTCTCATTTACTTTAAGTTTCTTGCTGTACTAGAGTACTATATCTTCGGACATGTGGAAAAATACAGCAAGGATTATTTATCCTCCAAAAATATTATAATTCCTAAATCATTCATTCAAATATACATTTAACCAGAAATTAACTACCTTTAAATCATAAGAGAATACACACTCTGATTTTTGATACAATTTATCCAATCATTTAAATAAATCAACTCTAAATCTCATTCCAGTTCTTTTTGCTTGCATAAAATAAAATAAATAACATTTAGAACCTGAGAACTTGCAGAGAAGACAACGACCTAAGAAGCTCGTTCCACCCAACCAATTCTTGAAGACATCTTAGCTGCAAACATTAGGACCCCCGAGCCTGTCTGCTGGTCCACTTGGTTGAAAGAACTAGGTGAGAGAATGGGTTATGAAACCCCTGCAACTCCACAACGTAATCATTAGTAATAATTCTACCTATAGCAGTAAGAACTCAGCCAAAAAAAATGCACTAGTTAAGTAAATCAGCATTTTTACACTCTAATCTTCTTATTTTCCCCTCCGTCGAATATCTTATGCACAAATTTCACTCAAAAATTTCACAAGTAAACATTCCACCCCCTCAGTTGAATTCGATGGGTAGTTTATAGGATTTCCTAGGTCTTTTGGTTTAGTTTTTCATTTAATGATCCACCTACTCTTGTTCCACTTTCTTGGGGAACATGACCACCAAAATAGGGACGTTGCCTCCTGCAACAACTAGAAGTAGTTTGAGAATGCTGCCAAGTGTCAATCTTCTCTCAACCTAGTCTATTCCACCAAGTAGCAAGTAGACACTCATTTAACAACCTCCTAAAGCCGCTGTCTCATATTTTATTTATTAACTAATAAAAAATTCAACATAATTAATTACAATCATCCTTGACTCCACTTGGTCAATAATTACAAACTTTACAATAAAATTAAAGTATAATGTGTTCTTAAACATAAAATGTTTTTACGAATTTGGGGTATGTGACATACACCCCCCCTTAAATATAGCATCGTCCTTAGAGCTACCCTGGAAAAGAATTGGATATGCTGCCCACATATGACTCTCCAATTCCCAAGTTGCTTCTTCTGGACTAATGTGCTTCCATTGCACCTTCACCTGTCCAATGGTGCGATTCCGAAGTAATATCTCCCTCCTGTCGATGATACAATCTGGTTCCACCAGAAAATATCCTTCAGGTTCCACCTACACATCATTCCAATTTATAACATGAGTAGCGTCATGTACATATCTTTTTAAAATAGAGATATGGAAAACATTATGAATCTTTAAATTTGGTGGTAAAGATAGTTGGTATGCCACCTATCCCATTTTGGATAATATTTCGAGAGGCCCACAATATCTGGGTACCAACTTAGCACAACTTCCTAACTTTAAAGAACTCTTTTTAGGCCTTACCTTTATGAAAACATGTTCACCCACCTGGAACTCTTTCTGAGTTCGTTTAAGATCTACTTGACTTTTCTATTTGTCTTGTGCAACCTTCAAATTACCTTGCACCTACTTTACAATTAGCTCCATCTCCTTTAATAGCTCAGGTCCTAGTACTAACCTATCAACTGGGTTACTCCATGAGATGGGAGTATTGCACTTTCTGCCATATAGAATTTCAAATGGGATATATTTTGCTGAAGGTTGGTAGTGGTTGTTATACACAAACTCTACCAAGTGTAAGTAATCCTCCCATTTACCTGGTTGTTCTCTAACATGCATCCTTAGCATATCTTCCAATATTTGATTTACCCTTTCAGTTTGTCCATCCGTCTGGGGATGAAAAGATGTACTGAAATTTAAAGTAGTATTCAAACCTTTAAATAGAGACTTTCATAAATTTCCCATAAACTTAGGGTCTCTGTCATAAATTATAACTTTCGGTATCCCATGTAAACAAAATATTTGTTTCATAAATATTTCAACAATATTAGCATCCTTGTGGGTAGTCTTTACTGGTATAAAATGAGCTTATTTATTGAGTTTATCAATGACTACCATAATCGAATCATTCTGGTTTTGATTTTTAGGTAAACCTATAATAAAATCAAGACTGATTATTTCCCATTTCCAACTAGGGATGGGTAATGGCTGTAATGAACTGGCTGGATGATAGTGTTTAGTCTTAATCTATTGACATTCAAAACACCTGGCAATATATTATGCTAGCTCATTCTTCAGATTCAGCCAAAAATAATATTTCCACAACATGGTTATGGTCTTTTAGCCAGGATGTCTTGAGTAAGGAGTCTTATGTATTTCATTTAAAACCAGCAGCTTAATTTTAGGTACATTAGGTATATATAGCCTATTTTTATAAAGTATTAATCCTTTTTCATTTAGACTATACCATGTACTTAGACTTTTAGTTAAATTTTCTGCTACTTTAGCTTGTAATTTCTTATAATTTTCATCTAAGTTTACTCCTTTGAGTTGATCTTCTAAATCTGTTTTATAAGTATTGATTGCTGCCACAAATTTCAATCTTGCATTTCTACTTAAAGCATCCATGACTTTATTTGTTTTTCCATTAATATGTTGGATCTCGAAATCGTACTCGCTAAGGAAATCTAGCCACCTAGCTTTCCTTGTGTTTAAATTTGGTTGATCCAACAAATATTTTAAACCCTTATTATCCATCATTAACATAAATTTTCTTCTGATTGAGTGGTGGCGCCACATCTTCAAAGCATGTATGACAACAACCATCTCTAAATGGTATGTAGTGTAATTTTTTTCATGAATCTTAAGTTTCCTGGATTCATATGCAATTACATGCCCTTCTTGAGTTAAGACTTCACCAAGACCATCATTGCATTCATCAGTGCATACAACAAAGTCCTTGTTAGGATCAACAATTCTTAAGATTGGTGTAGTGGTTAATAATGTTTTTAATCTCTTAAAACTTTCTTCACATTTTTAATTCCATTCAAATTTATTCCCTTTCTTCTGTAAAGAAGTTATGGGATTTGCGATTCTTGAGAACCCCTCAATGAATCTTCGGTAATAACCAGTGATTCCCATGAATGACCGCATGTCAGTCACATCCTTTGGGACCGACCATTTTTCAATTGCTTTTATCTTTTCTCGATGACCGCACGTCAGTCACATCCTTTGGGACCGACCATTTTTCAATTGCTTTTATCTTTTCTCGATCAACCGAGATCCCCTCTTTAGTTATCACATGACCCAAGTATTGTATTTTATCTTTAAAGAAGTCACACTTACTGAACTTAGCATAAAGCTGATGTTCCCTTAACACTTGTAAGACAATTTTTAAATGCTCCTCGTGTTCTTCTTTAGACTTAGAGTAAATTAAAATATCATCAATAAAAACAACTACAAATTTATCGAGATATTTATGTAATGCATTATTCATTAAACACATGAAGACAACTGGGGCATTAGTGAGCCCAAATGGCATGACAAAAAACTCATAGTGACCATATCTGGTCCTAAAAGTTGTTTTAAAAATATCTTCATATTTGATTCAAACTTTATGATAACCAAATATTAAATCAATCAATCAGATCATCTATGTGGGGAAATGAGTATCTATTCTTAATGGTCATTATATTAAGTTGACAGTAATCAATGCATAAGCGTAGAGTACCATCCTTATTTTTAATGAAAATGACAAGTGCTCCCCAAGGAGACACGCTTGGTTTTATGTACTTTTTATCAATAAGTTCCTTTAATTGTGATTTTAATTCATTAAGTTCCAAGATATTCATCCCATAAGGATATTTTGAGTTAGGCACTACACCAGGTACCAACTCAATAGTGAAATACAGTTCCCTTTTCGGAGGTAGTCCCATAATTTCCTTCGAAAATACATCCGAATACCCTCTCAAGATTGGAATATCTTCCAATTTTAGTTTATCTTCATTATTAATATGTTCTTGATCAGTTACAGTTACAACAAAATATTTACATCCTTTCCGAATAGCTCTCCTTAATTGCAAGGTAGACATTTGTCAGATTGTTGTTTTCCTAGGAATTCCTGTTACGGTTACTATTTCTCCTTCATTGTTTACACATGTAAAAGTTTTATCGAAATAGTTCAAAACTACTCTATGCTGTTCTAACTAGTCCATTCCAATTAACACATCATAAGAGCCTAATGGAAGTACATTTAGCTTCACAGAAGTCTCAAGTTGTTTCATAAATAAAGTACAGTCTTTTACAAAATTAATCACTTTTCTCTTTTCTCTTATAGCTAGTTGAACCAACCATGACTTTGTAAACTTTTCTACTGGTAAATTGCATTTTTCTACCAAACTAGAAGAAACATAACTCAGGCTAGCCCCTGGTTCAATTAAGATAGAAATGGGTGTTTGATTCAACTTACCTTCTACTTCCACCATGGAAGTTTGATAATCAGCCTGCATGTTTTCCAGCGCCACGTTGATCCTGGGAATCCCCCTTGCTAAGTCACCAACAGTCATCTCTTCTTGCACTGTATGAATATTGTTGATGGTCTTGTTTCTGTTAGGGAAGACAAATGCATAGTGAGGTCCATTACAATCCCAACATTTTATCGATTCTTTACGTTCATTATTCTTAATGTAGTTGCTGTGATTATTAGCAGGTTCTTTATTTCTAGGGCCATTAGGGTTTAACTGTGAGTTACATTTATTTCCTTGGAAATTCTTATTAGAAAAATTATGTGCATTATTATTCCCAAAATTTTGATTAGGTGTGAAACCCTTCTTTTTATGTTCAAAATTATTTGACCTATTGGCATTCCAGTTTGCCATGTTTTCCCTTTTTCGGTTTTACTCATAGCAGAAATTTGCCTTTCGCATAGCCTCTTCCAGGGTTTTAGGGTTATCGTATTCAATTATGTCTTTAATGTGAAAAGGTAAATAGCTCAGAAACTATTGTACCTTGGGCTTCTCATCAACAATGTAAGGCACTTAACGTAGTACACTTAAAATTTTATTGTTTAACTCCTTCATGTTCATAGTTCCTAACTTTAGTTCATAGAACTCTTTAGCACGCTCTTGATAATACTGTTCCGACAGAAAATTCTTTTTAAAATATTTTTTAAAGGTACTCTAGTTAATATTCTTTTCCTTTATTCCTTTTACTCATTTTAAATCCTGCCACCAGATATCTACCTTTCCAGTTAAGTTGTATATGGCCATTCTAGCTTTTTACTGATTGGAGTAATTAGATATTTAGAAATACTTCTTCATTCCAGACAGCCATGCTTCGGTTTCCTCCCCTTTCTTTGTTTCACCATTGAAATCTGGTGGTTTTGTTTTCTTAAACTCTCCAGAAATTTCCTCATAGGGCTTATATTCCTTTTTTCTAGAATGGTAATTATCCTCACTACTATCGCTAGAGTACTGGCGATTCTTCCTATGTGAGTCACCATAAATTTCAGAGGACAAACTACTTTCAATTTTAGAATGTATGGAATTTTTACTTTTATGTTGGTAGGACATATTTTCAGATCCTATCGGTTTATCCTTCCCTTCACTCTAGAATTTGTCCATCAGTATCTATTTCAGCTCCTCTTGAGCTCTTAGAATTCTTTCGTTCTCTTTTTTAACTATTTCCATTTCAGTTTTTAATTCTTTAACAGTTTGTAATAGTTCAAAGGAATTGTTGGTTATTTCTTCCTTAACAAGTTCTTTTCTAGAATTACTTTGTTCGTTTAATGGGGACCCTTCATCTACATACTCTTCAAGTCCTTCCATACCTGCAATTCTAGTTCAGAAAAATTTTCTGTATAACAACATTTCAAAAATAATAAATCAGTACGCTTGAATTTTATTTATTGTTTGTTTACATGAGTTGAGACGCATTCAGGCCTAGTCACTTGAGCGTGGGCTCTGATACCATATGTAACACACCAAAAATTCGTACAAATTTAAATTTTTTCCATGTGACATTAAATGTTAAATCATCGCTTAAGTAGTTTCAACTAACCACTAAAGATAACACTTTTACAATATCTTAACTAATTGTTGCACTAATTCATTTTCTAAAACACATGTACAACGCTTTTATTACTAGCAGTGTATAAAAGAAAATATTGAAAAGTCGGTCTAACTGAGTCCAAGATGGAGTGTATTGATTTTAACTGTTTAAGTTCCTAATAAAAGTAAGATTTTAATAGATTGTTCTTTTTGTATTAGGCTCGAGAGTCCTTAGTTGTGCCCGTGGCTTACTTAGCTTATTGAAGCTAATGCAGTCAATTGGTGTTCTTTTTACAGGTTCTTGTATAGGTAAGACCTATACCTTCAGTTTAGAAATCAAGATTACCTATCTGAATCAGCAGAATAAATTCTAGAGTACTTATTAAAATTTGAAGCTTTTGGTTAATGAAGGTATAGAAAACTTATTTTCTTCCCATGCATTTTATGTCTATGAAAAACAAAGCTTGTGTGGGTTCTGATCTTTTAAAATCTAAATTTTTTATGTAAAACAGCCTTATGATATCACACCTAACCAAATTGGTAAACATTTGCAAATTTATTTTTTTGCCTAGTTCTATCTAATTTCATGACTGAAGAAGGTTTAAGCAACATCAATGCTTAACCCTAATCTTATAAAATAAACTCTAATTACTCATACTATACTAACGATGGATGTAAAAGAAACATACTCCTATCTCTAAAACTATTTCCAGAATTATTTATGTAATACCTAGTTTGCTCATTATGTAAGTATTAACCAAATATTTTTAAAATAGGATTCACCTTACCATATGCTCTATAAGAAAAATATTTGTGAAATACCTAGATTTTACATTTTGTAAAGTAATTACTAAAAATAAGTTTTAATGTAGGGCTTATCACACTATATGAAATTGTTGAGACCCAACAATAAATTGCTTGAAAGGTGGATTCCATGTGGTGGCCAGCCGGAGGAAGAGGTTTTAAGACAAAAACCCTAAGTGATATAAGTCAGCCTTTAACCTAAAACTTCGCTTCGAAGACACTATAATTTTGTTGTTTGGTGAGAAGACGAGGGGATTGAGCCAATAGGCTCTCGACTTGCTCGACCTGAATCACATTATCAACTTGAAAAGTGGCACGCCATAGTTAGAGCTGGGTGTTCCTTGTCCTCATGGCCTCCATAGTGGCGTTTGCAGGTTCAAACTTAAAATCTCTCGCCAAAGATTGAGTACCAAAATTTGTTTGGCTTATGATGTTTGAGTCTGAGGTTTCCTACTGAAGGTAAAAGAATTGTCTGAGAGGGTTTGTTTTAAAGAAAGAAAAAAAGGCAAGCGGTGAGCTCATAGATACAAGATAAAATGCTTCCTTCAAACCTTGGTTTTTAGTTTCTTATGTGAAATTTTAAAATGTAGACTATTATGTTAATATTGTTATTTGTTCAATGTGACTATAGGTAAAATAAAACCCTTCTATACACAACTGAAGGTGGAAGATAATATCTGGTGCAACATTCGGGGTTCAACTTGTAAAAGTGCTAACACAACCACTCGGGTAAGCCTTGGCTTCGCACTCTGAGTTTCCCCTCTTCAATAATCGTGTAGGGGGCAAGTTATCGTTGATGTACAGAACAATTACATTGTTGATGGGAAAAAGGATTTACTGCCATGACTATGCATTGTTATACTAAGAGGCCATAGGGCTTAGCTTTGGCTTTAAACTTGTTTTGGAAAAAGGAAAGAAAGACTCTGTTATAAATTTCTTTTTTTTTTTAAGACCTTTACGACTCCAAACTTGGAAAAAAAACTACATCATAGCTTAAGGGTTCTGGTTAGTGTTACGCAGTCAAATGTGTGAGAAGGACCTGTATTGTAAAAAAACTCTAATATACAGGAAATAAATTGATTTATCATTTTTAATTAGGGTTTTATTTGTAATTTTTTTTTTAAATAAACCTATTTATTATTATAATAGTTGTTTACATGAAAAGAAAATTATAAAGGAAGTTTGATTCTTTTATATATATTCTATTTTTATTTATTTATTAAAAGTTAATAAAACAAAAATATGAAAAGAGATACCCGAGTTAAGCCATTAGGCCAAAATTTGTTATGTGATAATTTGATTTGTGAAGTTGTTGCAAATGAGTTAAATTAAATTTTTAAAGATGGACTATGTATGTTATTTACTCTCTAAATTTTTATTGTATTCAGTTTGTTTAATCTGCTTTAAAACAATAATTTTTTTTTTACTGTTAAGATGACAACACTGTTGTCGAAGAAAAAACCGACAGTAAGAAGTTTTCAAGCCAAAAGGGCACAGAGATAGTGGTTTTGAAAAATTATTTATAAACTAACCTGTTAAGGATAAATATAGGGTTTTGTTTAAATTATTAATTTGATAAATAGTTCCTCCTTTTGACTTTGTTTTCTTGTATAACCAATTATTTTAAATTTATATTTGTATTTTAGGGTTTATAATTGCTATTAGATAATCAATTAGGAAATTATTTACTTCTGTTGTAAAACTAGGTAACTACTACTAACTAGTGCTTCCTTTTCAGGAAGAAAAAGAGGATTAAAAGTATAGATCTTTAGATTTCTTAATATATCGGTTAAATTATGATAAGAGACAAAGTAATATAGAATTATACTTTTACAACGATGACAAAAGTCTTTTAAAGATTGTTTACTGACTAATTAAATATTTTGTATAGCAACCTATTTAAGTTTATGTAACCTAGATTTACTAAATATTACTTCTATTTTACTTCTGTATAATTTATTTTATAAAGGATTTATAAAAGATGTTAGCTTGGTAATAACCTAACTAAACAATACCAACACTTGAATTACTTTAATTTGAGTAAATTCAAATTATCTAACTTTGATAATAAACATTCTTATTTGCTTTAAGTTTCCTGTTGTACTAGAGTACTATATCTTCAGATATGTGGAAAAATACAGCAAGTATTATTTATCCTCCAAAAATATTATAATTCCTAAATCATCCATTCAAATATACATTTAACCAGAAATTAACTACCTTTAAATCATAAGAGAATACACAGTTTGATTTTTTATATAATTTATCCAATCATTTAAATAAATCAACTATAAATCTCATTCCAGTTCTTTTTTCTTGCATAAAATAAAATAAATAACATTTAGAACCTGAGAACTTGCAGAGAAGACAACAACCTAAGAATCCTGTTCCACCCAACCAATTTCGGAAGACAACTTAGCTACAAATCTTAGGACCCCCGAGCCTTTCTACTGTTCCACCTGGTTGAAAGCACTGGGTGAGAGAATGGGTTATGAAACCTCTGCAACTCCATAGAGTAATAAGAAATAATACTTCTGCCTATAGCAGTAAGACTCAGCCAAAACAACTGCACTAGTTCAATAAATCAACATTTTTGCACTCTAATCTTATGCTTTCCCCTCCATCGAATATCTTGTGCACAAATTTCACTCAGAAATTTTACAAGTAAACATTCCACCCCATCATCTGAATTCGATGGGTAGTTTATAATAATTCGTAGGTATTTTGGGTTAGTTTTTCACTTAATGAGCCACCTGCTCTTGTTCCACTTTCTTGGGGAACATGACCACCAAAATATGAAAGTTTCCTCCTGCAATAGCTAGAAGTAGTTTGAGTACGCTTCCAAGTGTCAATATGCTCTCAACCCAGTCTATTCCACCAAGTGGCCAGTAGACACTCATTTAACATCCTCCTTAAGCTGTTGTCTCGTCTTTTATTTATTAACTGATAAAATATTCAACATAATTAATTACAATCATCCTTGAACCAACTTGGTCAATAATTACAAACTTTACAATAAAATTAAAGTATAATGTCTTCTTAGACATAAAATGCTTTTGGAAATTTGGGGTATGTGACAAGTCTCCTAGAGCCATCTCCTCTCAATACTAGTTTTTTACCACTAGTTTATGACTTGTCTTCATATGAATCCTTCAAACTCCATTCAGATTCTTCCTTCTCTGATTTAGAAGATTATTTGAAGGATGATATGCATGTTATGACACCTATGTCCCATCTATTTGATACTCAGAAGATCCTACAACTCCCAAACTTCTTAATTGGTAAACTAGCCAATTTCACAGTTTCCTATATTGTATCACTCGTGAAAGTTGTTATCATGTCTTTGCTTTGTATAATTGGTTGGTTTTCCTTATCAGTGGATATAAGTGGGCTGTTGTTACAAACATTTGGGTGTGATATAAATTTAATTATTTCTAATTTTAGATCCTTGTGCTCACCATATTTTCCCGATTGTCAGTGTAGACTAGTTGAACCTAGTATTCCTACTGTAACTCAATCAGATTTTGGAGCCACTATACCTTGGTTTATTTCTCTTCAATATGAATTAATTTATGATATATCAAAGCCTAATAAGCTCTATTACAGAATTATAAAGGTTTCACATCATTTTGGAAAGAAGGTTCATGATCGGGTTCACCATTATGCAGCTACACTAGAAATTGTGCATGTCGATTTCATTGATGTTCTTTGGTTAGGATATTATTGAACATATCTCTTTTCCATCTCTGATTTTATGTTTAGATCTGATATTTTATGTTGTCACATCAAAGAGAACTCATATGATGCTCCTTCATCACCAGAAGATGAGCTACAAGGGCCTTCTCCTCATGCTTTTTGTCTACAAAGCATTGAAAATATGATACATGATCAAGGCATCTACAACAAATATGCAAATTTTTTCACCAAGAACCAGTACATACAGCTTATTAAAGTGAAGAAAAAATATATAATGAAGATATTTATTTAAATTCCGTGCCATGTCCATTTTTAGGAAGGATTTTCCCCATGTGGTTTTGCCTTTTTCCTCATTTTGTTCCATGGACAAATAATTTTTTCATTTAGATTGTAATGGGTGACCTTTGGTCTTAGTTACCAGGGCCCATGTATTACAAGTTAGGATTAAAGGGGGGTGTTAGGATTATTAATCCTCCCTTTGTCTCCTTTTGACCACATACAGTCTATTTGCTTAATTTCCCTATCTTAGGAGGTCTCATCACTTTACCAGTGCATTGGGGACATGACTAATGGACATCTTCCACTTACTGCACTTGTTTGCATGCATTTTGGAGCTCTAGGGATCAATCCCTATTTTATAGGAACCCACTCAGAGTGATATCAGCAATGTCTAGCAGTTCACGCTAGTAGGTCATTAATTATCCTCAGGTGTGTTCCTATCCCGAATAGTTAGATCACTTCCAGTGTCTTTAGCACCATTTTGCATGATTCATGGGAACACAGGTGCCTTTTCTTAGCCACCCCTTCAGTTAACTGATTGCAACTGATTGTAATTGATCGTAACTGGTTATTAACTGATTTGGTGATATTCAATTGCACTAGTTAGCTATTTATGGTGATTCTCTCACTCCTAGTTAGCTCTAGAGTCATTCTAGGTTGGCAGATTCAAATTCCTGAGAAGGTATTCGAATTATTCATTGATGTTGTATTGTATATTCACCCATAATGTGAATAATCAATTAATGGAAGATTTCTCATATTGTTCTTCAAATATTCTCCTCTTTATTTCTCTTGTGCAATTTATGTGAAGACTGTTTTTGGCCCAAAATCTGTCTTCTAGAATCTAATATTTTTGTAATGAAGAAGAGGTTGGAACCCATGAGATTTTGCATGTAATTGATACTTGCATGTGTTTCCTGTGTTGTCTTTGTTACAGTCTGTTCTCTCTTTTCTCATGTGCATGTGTTTCTTGTTATTTACTTCCATAATGTTTTTCCTTTCATGTTTGGAAATGATTTTTTTAATAGCACATAATTCATAATCATATGCTCTGTCTATTAATTTCAAACATTCATAGACTTTTTCATCTAAATTTAATGTTGGATTCATCCTAGTTATATGCCCACATTAATGGATTGTTCTTTATTTCTTCTATAATCACCAGACCAAAGAATTTTGACTGTAACAAGATTGCTACCTTGCCTTTGTTAAATTTTCCCATGCAACATCCTTGTTAATGATATTGTTCCACATTATGAATCCATGCCCAATGTACATATGTTCCAACCACCAACAATCTTAATTTTATCTTTTGTTTACATATATCTGGCCCGGGAGAAAATATATTGAGAGATCCCTCTCTAGAGAGAAAGAATCCAACTTTCTTTCCTAAATATTAGTTTTGTGGTTATCTTGAGGTTTACCTTTTCACAACCAGGGGTAAAATATGATTTATAACATAATGGCATCTTTTTTGGGGAACAAAAGTTCAAATCTTCCCTGGGAGAATGGAAATTAGCTTTCAAGAAGACAAAATTTCTGTGGGAAAACAAAGGTTCTTGCATTGTGATCGGTTGTACATTTTCCCTAGTGACTCCACCTTCATTTCAAGTAGATTTTCAGAAAATACATCCTGGCTTCCAGGAGGACACACACTAGAGGTAATCCTTATTCTGAAATTTTATATGGTGTGGATAACCCAGAAATATTGATTAGACATAGGCCCAGTAAAGAAAGAATAAGTGCTTATCAAACTGAAGGTTCATTTTCTCAAGAATTTAGAGTGGAAAACAAGTTTTCGAAGATTTCTATTAAGGTCCAAATATGAATCAAATTTAGAACAAACATAAATAAACCCTAATAGGTTTGAATCATACTTGATTGAATCTCTTTGGCATAATATTCAAGACACTATAAATGTTGAAGAAAACAATCTCATTGTCCAAACTTTACAACCTCATATTTCAAGCCCTATTCACAATCCTCCTCAAATCCCTCCTACTGTCCCAAACCCTCCTATACCAATGGCAGTCAGGTTTTCTCCCTTGGTTTTTCCTGTTGTGTTGCATGATTTACCCCAAAACTACTCTCAAAGAATATCCTTGTTTTATGGGGAGGGAAATTTTACTGCTAAGCAGCATATGGACAGGTTTGAAGATTTCATTGATTTGAAGGAAGCAAACTATGATGATGCTAAGATGAGACTGTTTGCACAAAATTTGTTTGGTGAAGCAAAAATATGGTTTATATAATTACCTGCAATATCCATTCCTACCTTTCAATCATTCCAAACTTTGTTTCTAGATAGATGGGAAGATAAGAAAAGTCCTCTACAAGTTATTTCTCGATAGAATAGTTCTAAAAGGGGGAATTTAAAATCAGTCCATGATTTTTCCAGCATATTTATGAGGGTGTATAATTCCATACTAGTAGACATTAAACCCTTAGTAGGTGCTTCTCAACTTCATTATGCTGATGCGTTTGAAAGTGATTTTTCTCTATTGTTGAGAGAAAGAAAGTATCAAAACCTTCCAGATATGTTTAAATATGCCTTAGAGGTAGAAGCCACTTTAATGGACTCTATAAAGATGAAGCAAAGAGTAGAAATAGAAAAAAGAAGAACTAGAGAAGAACATCAACCTTCCACTTTTGTTGTTGCCTCTTCTTCAAGTGATGTAAAGTTTGAAATGATGATGAAAACTATGGAAAGGTTAATGGACAGTTTGGATCTAGATAACAAACCACCTAATAGAGATCATCGTGAACCTCAAATAAGAAACTCCAACTTTAGAAGACCACCTACTCCTCCTCCTCTATAAAACAGGAAAAGAGACCCAATAAATATTATAAATCCTGAGGATCAACATATAATGACTCCTTTTCCTGAAAACTTGTTTGGGTACACAGGGTACTCCCAAAAGACCGAACACCTTCAGCAACCACTTCACACAAATAGATCACAAATCAACACACCGATGTTTGTCACGTGGTTAAAACCCTAGAAAGGGAAATAGTCCACGGCCCCAGCCAAATATCTACTTGGAGCAATTTATTATGCAAAATAAAGAAAGTTAAATGAGCTTCTCATAATCAATCAACTAGCCAAGGACCCTCTATTCTCTTTAAATAGAGATCATAGACCAATTGAGTGTTAAGCCATGGATCAATGGTAGGTATGATCCAAGAGAAGTTGAACCGTCGGATCACTCTATGTCTAGAACATATCGTGACCATCGGATTAGAATATTTACAAATGCATACTAATCCATACTAAAGAAACACACTTTTACCTAACGGATATATTACACAAGTTGATCTTAACTAACTCCTAAGTGTCTAAATATCCTAACATCCCCCCTTAAGAACAACTTGGGATAGGATTGAAGGATTTACAAAAGTGACACTATTAGGAGAAGGAAGGAGGCATTAGAGCCTATTCCCCCTTAAGGACACATTCCTTAACTCCTAACATAGATCGAAGTTTAGAAAACTTCGCTTTCGTAAGAGACTTGGTGAAGATGTCTGCAACTTGATCATCTGTAGGGAAATAGAGCACTTCAATAACATGATCATGAACAAGATTTCTGATGAAGTGCATGTGTAGCTCAATGTGTTTGATGTGTTGATGTAGAACTGGATCTTTGGCAAGCTTGATGGCACTTTTATTGTCATACCAAAGTGGAGTAGGTTGTTCTACTCAAATCCAAACTCTGAAAGGATTTGTCAAAGCCATAAAGCTTCCTGACTGGCATTAACTGCAGCTCGATATTCTGCTTCTATTGAAGAAAGAGAAAGAGCTTGTTGTTTCTTACAAGCCCAAGTGACAGGTCCAAATCCCAGACTGAAAACATAACCTGCAATAGACTTTCGATCATCAGGATCGCCAGCCCAATATGAATCAGTGAAACCAACCAACAAAGGTTTCCCCCTTGTACTATAATGAATCCCAAACTGAATTGTACCTTGAATATATCGAAGTATTCTTTTTGCTTCTTTCCAGTGACTTTCATGAGGAGTTTGCATATCGGTCAGCATGACCAATGGCAAAGGAAAGGTTAGGACGGGAATGAGTCAAGTATAAAAGACTACCAACAAGCTGACGATACAAGGTGGCATCTACTTCAGGGGAAGTACAAGTGGCAGAAAGTTTGATTCCATACTGGAAGGGAGAAGAGGCTGGTTTACAATCTTCCATGTGGAAACGATGAAGAAGGTCACAAGCATACTTAGACTGGGAAAGAAAGATTCCTTCTTTGGTTTGCAAGACTTGGAGACCAAGAAAATAATGCAAATGTCCTAAGTCTAACATTTCAAAATTTTGCTTAAGACTGGATTTCACATGGGTTATAAGTTTAGGGTCACTACCAGTAAGGATAAGATCATCAACATAAAGAACAAGTATGATGAGATGGTTTCGTACTTTCTTGGTATAGACATTAGGGTCAGAATGGCATCTAGAAAAACCAATGTCAAGGAGAAAGCTATCCATTTTGGCATACCAAGCTCTAGGAGCTTACTTAAGGCCATATAAGGATTTCTTAAGGAGATAGACAAGGCTAGAATTATCCTGAACACATCCAGGAGGTTGTTCCATGCAAATTTCCTCTTGTAAATTACCATGTAAAAAGACAAACTTGACATCCATTTGATGGACTTCCCAGTTATGTAAGGCTGCAAGGGAAAGAACAAGGTGGATGGAATTCATTTTTGTGACAAGAGAAAAGGTTTCATTATAGTCAATCCCTTCAACTTGGGAAAAACCTTTGGCAACTAAACTTGCCTTAAGTCTTTCAACACTTCCATCTGATGCATACTTAGTTCTATAGACCCACTTACATCTGACAAGTTTTCTTCCTTTTGGAAGAAGAACAAGATCCCAAGTATCGTTCACCATTAAGAAATGATATTCTTCATTCATATCTGCATCCCAATTTGGATTTCCTGAAGCTTCTGCAAAAGTTTCTGGATCATGATTCTTGAAAACTTGAGCCAAAAGAGAAGAGGCTCACTGAAACTGAGAACGTGTTCGACGTTGATCTCTAGGATCACCAGCAATATCACCAGCTGCTTCACATGTTGAACAGACCCATCGAGGAAGTATTGGTGCTGGTGCAATTGGAGGAACATGAGCAGGTGGAGGTGGATTTTCATCCTCTGTGTCATCATCAAAAACTAGATTTGGAAACATATCAAGGAAACTAGAAGAAGAAGAAGAAGGCACAATCGCCGAATCAAGCTCGCAAGTCAAAGATGGCACACCCGCCAAGTTAGGTTCGCAGGCCAAGAGATTTTCATCAAATTTAACATCTCTTCTAATGATTATATCATGAGAATGTGGCTGAAGAATTCTATAACCTTTTACATCTTCTGAATATCCAACAAATATGCACTTTTCACTTTTAGGCTGCAATGCTTTTCGTTTTTCATCCGAAATGTGAGCCCATGCTTCACAACCAAACACATGAAAGTGACTTACATTTGGTTTAATTTTACTCCATGCTTCTTCCAATGTTATACTTTATAAAACTTTAGTGGATGCGCGATTAACTATGTACTTTGCACAATTTATGGCCTCAACCAATATTGAAGACTTAGTCCCTTAGATTGGATCATACAATTTGCCATTTCTTTTAAAGTGTGATTCTTTCGTTCAGCTACACCATTTTGTTGTGGTGTATATGGAACAATGTGTTGTTGTTGGATTCCTTGTTCATAGCATAAAGTAGTGAACTTGTTGTTAACATATTCTCCTCCATTGTCAGATCTTAACTTAATAATTTGATGACTAGATTGTTTTTCAACAAGGGCCTTGTAGGCTAAGAATATGTTAAATACTTCGCTCTTAAGTTTTAGGAAGTAAACCCAAGTGCATCTGGAGTAGTCATCAATGAAAGTTAAGAAATATTTGAAACCTAAAAATGATGCAGATGGAAGAGGGACACACAAGTCACTATGCACAAGCTCCAAAGGAACCGAGGCGTGCCAAGAGGCACATTTTTCAAAACTGTATCGATGATGTTTTCTGAGTACACAACCGGAACAAACACCATCCTTGCAAGATACCATCGGAAGACTAGTCACCATATTGTCTTTACATAGTTGTTGCAATGAGAGATAATTTAAGTGACCAAATCGCTCATGACAAAGTTTGCTCAAGTTATCACTATGAGCAACAAAAATTGAAGGAAAAGGTGATGATCCAAAGTTGTTAAATTTGTACAACTTGGTAATATCATCAACAGTTTCAGTAGCAAGGACATTATGAGGATTTTTAAAATCCTTGATTACAACTTGGTGAGGTGTAAACGTCACAGTTTTACCTTCACCCGAATGAGTAATTTGATAGACTGATAACAAATTGTAGAAAATTTTTGAAACACATAGTACATCACTGAAATGACCATTTTCTACTGGAATTGTTCCAGATCCTACAACACTTAGAGATCTATCATCACCAACAAATATTTGGTTGGTCTTACATTCATGCATAGTAGAAAAGATGGTTTGATCCTTATCCATATGATAAGGATGCTCTAGAATCAATGAGCCATTCATTTGAAGTAGAAGAAGAAGATGCAGTATAAGAGTAACCAGAAGCACAAAGTGCATGTCCATGAGAGGTAGATTCTGAAGAATCTAGGGTAATGTGGTGCTTCTTCATTACTGCTTCCAAGACTGCCATCTTCTTGAAACACTTAGATTCATCATGATTATGTTTCCCACAAAAATTGCAATGATGCTTAGTCTTCTTTCCTTTTGGCTTGGATCTTTTGTCATTTTTTAAAGAAGGAGCTGACTGAGAGGGTTTGGGACCCTTGTTGTTTGGCTTATTATTGTAAAAATTTTGTTTCTTGGGAGGCTTGGACTTTTGTTTATGTTGGGACGATAAGGCTTTCCCAGATGTATCTGCATTGTTAATTATTCCAAGATGAATGAGCTTATCTTGCTCTCTAATTAAGGAATCACAAAAGGATTCAAGACTAAGCTCTTGATAGCTAGCTGCAGTCAAGGATTCTTTCATGGAGTAGAATGTAGATACAAAAGAAAAATATGCAGGTCCAAGTTTGGAAAGAATATGATAAATACATTGTTTGTCTTCTTTCTTAATCTTGCATTCTGCACATAAGAGTCTAAGAGTTTTATACTTAGATAAATAGTATTGAATGCATGAAAAATCATTTGGATTCAAGGAAATCAACTCATTCTCAAGTTGATGACCCCGAATTTCATTGTGTTTACCAAACACAGATTCCAACTTTTCCCAAGCTATATCAGGTTCATCAATTTTAGATATGTGGAATTGCAAATCAATAGAGATTGACATCCCAATCAATCCACGAGCTTCATCACATCTATTTTCCCATTTAATTTTCTTATCATCATCAATGGGTTCTATTTCTTTCCCCGAGGTTATCCTGAAAAGTCCCCTACTTCGTAGAACATCCTCCATACGATATTTCCATGAGAAATAATTAGAACTTGTAAGTATAATATCACAAGCGGAGGCCATACTATAAAATAACTGTCTAGATGCAAAGAGCTCAAAAAAATATGCGGTTTAAAAAAAACGGCAATGAAAACTGATTCAGGATGATGAAGTTATGCTTGATCAAAGAAAATGTTAAAGATGTTCCCAATAGTGATGTGGCAAATATTAACTTGACCAAATTAAAAAAGAACCCCCCTCTTCCCAAAATCAACCTTTGACAATCACTTTACAATAAAGTTGCTTTTAAGTGAATCACTTTTGTAGAATAAGTGATGTTCACTTTTACAATAAAGTAACTTGAAAATAGAAATTGCATGCACTAAAAAGTAGCTTAATAAGACTTGAACTCATAACTTATTAAGTAATAAAGCAACTTTGGACCAAGTGAGCTAAGTTTAAAAGATACGTAAAAGAATGGAAAGAGGAAGGGTTTTTTTTTTTTTACTCTTCTCTCTCGTTCTCCATGCTTGCTTTTTTTTTCTACAAATCACAAAAAAAACAAAAACAAAAACAAATTTTTTTTTTCCACACAATGGGGTTAAATCTTGGTTAGCTTACCCGAAAAGTCTAGGTTTTCAAGTTTTCTCGCTGTTTCCGATTTTTCATGATCATACAAGGTGCATGACAAAGAGCATACGTAGCCGAGAAGACAAGAAAAAAAACTTTCCCTTACTATTTCTGATTCGTCGCGATCGCACAAGGTGCACGACAAAGAGCATACGCAGCCAGGGAAGGAAACAGTCCAAGACTAAAACGGTAAAGATCTAATAATAAAACTGATAAAATATGAGAGATTTAAAAAAAACAAATCCATCACTGTAACATTATACCTTCAGATTTTCCAAAATCGGTGTTTTTGGAACAAATAGAAACAATTTTCGATGAAACAAAAACTATTTCCCAATGGAAACGGCACTCCAGATGCAATGCAATAGCTCCCACAGGCCACAAATGCATAGAAAATCCAAAACCAGAAACCCTTTCAAAGTTTTAGCAACATCGGTTCCAGATCTTGATCAAAACCGAAAGCGACTCTTCATAAATGCTCTGATACCATGTTTGGGTACACAGGGTACTCCCAAAAGACCGAACACCTTCAGCAACCGCTTCATAAAAATAGATCATAGATCAGCACACCAATGTTTGTCATGTGGTTAAAACCCTCGAGAGGGAAACAGTCCACGGGCCCATCCAAATAGCTACTTGGAGCAATTTATTATGCAAAAGAAAGAAAGTTACATGAGCTTCTCATAATCGATCAACTAGCCAAGGACCCTCTATGCTCTTTAAATAGATATCATAGACCAATCGGGTGTTAAGCCACAGATCAATGGTAGGTATGATCTAAGAGAAGTTGAACCGTCAGATCACTCTATGTCTAGAACATATCATGACTGTCGGATTAGAATATTTACAAATGCATACTAAATAAACACACTTTTACCTAACGGATATATTACACAAGTTGATCTTAACTAACTCCTAAGTGTCTAAATATCTTAACAAAAATATGTTGATGATGAGGAAGAAACTGATCCAATGGATAATCGATTCACCATTTTGATGTTTGGATACAAAAATATATCTTACTGAAGAAGACCATAATTTGTTTGCTCGAGAATATGACAATAGTGTTTCTGAGGTGGGCTTAGAGCAGTATCAAAGGGGTTATTAGAATTCCATAGATGATTTCCAGAGGAACTTGAAATTGAGAAGTAGAGATGTACCTATAAATAAAGGAAGAGATCATGAAAATCAACCTTCTACTAGTCAAAATAATACAGAAAAACAAAAAGAGAAACAAAAATAAAATGATGTACAAAAAGTTTCAAAAAATAAAGAAGAAAAGTCAAAAGAGGTCAGATAACCAGCACTTGTAGATGTGGATAAAAAAGTTTGATCTTTCAATATGCAATCAGAACTGTCAAAAATCAAAATTCCCATCCCATTTAATGATTTGTTAAGGAACAACGAATACAGAGAGAAATTCACAAAAATGGTAAAAAATCAGGGTGATTATCAGCCAAATATTTTTCAAGTAACAGATGATGCTCCCACTATTATCCTTGGACCTAAAATTGAAAATACAAATGAAGAGGAAGTCCCTCCTTTTTATCTAAGTTTGAATGTTCATGATATGATTTTGCACAATGTTATGCTTGATTGGGATTGTGGACCATGTATTTTGATGGGTCCACAAGTAAAGAAACGGTTGGTGCTGGTGTTTGGATTATTTCTCCAAACATAGATTTTAAGGCTTACTCTTATAAACTGACTTTTGAATGTACGAATAATGTGGTTGAGTATGAAGCTCTGTTGCTGGGTTTACAAGCTTTGAAATATTTGGGAGAAAAGATAATTAGGGGCATTTGGGGATTCAAAACTTGTGGTGAATCAGGTGAATGATAGTTACCAGAGAAAACATCCTAGAATGAGGGCCTATAGGAATGAATTCTGGGACATGTTTGGAAATTATTTTACAGAATAGAAAATTAGAGTGGTCCCTAGAATAGATAATCAAGTAGTTCATTCTTTAGCTACAACTTCTGGTAATTTTAAAACTCCCATTTATACTCCAAAGAAGTATAAAGTCCAAGTTGTAAATAGACCTTCTATACCCAACAATTCTAGGTATTGGCAGGTTTTTGATGATGATATGCATATTGAAATATTTTTGCACATGTCCAGTGTGTTTGTAAATATTCAAGTAGATACAAAGAATGAGAACTTGGAAAACTTCCAAGATGATGTACTGTCCAAAAAAGAAGATGTTGAAAAGAAAAAAAATGAAAAATAGGATAGGGGTAAAAGATATAGTCCAATTGAAAAGTAATTATATTCCAAAAGGTTTAATTCTTATAGAAAAATTATTTGATCAAAATGATGTAGAAAAGGATCCTAAAGTTCAGCTTGTTGAGAATGATGTTGAAGACCAGAACATAGGTACTGAAGAATCACCCAGAATTGTGAAACTGTCCAAAAAACTGCATGCAAAAGAAAAAGAAGAATACATAAATTTAATGAAGAAGTATACAGATGTATTTTCTTGGAGCTTTGAACATTTGAAGGAGTATGATACCTCTATAATACAACACACAATTCCAAGCAATCCTGGGAAAAATCCATTTAGACAAAAGTTGAGAAGAATCAGTCTAATGTTGCTACCTGTGATTGAAAAGGAAGTGAAGAAAATGTTCAATGCTAAAATTATTGTTACTCTGATATTTTCTAAGTGGGTAGCTAACTTAGTACCTGTTAGAAAAAAGAATGGTGAGTTCAAAATTTGTGCAGATTTCAGGAATCTGAACAAAGTATCATTAAAAGACAACTATCATTTACCCAAAATGGACCATTATCTACAGAAAGTGGTAGGATCAGGGAGAATTTCTACCATTGATGGTTTCTCTGGATATAATCAAGTAAAATTCCTTCCTAAGGACCAAGAAAATATTGCTTTCACTACACCATAGGGTACTTTTATGTATGCCAAGATGCCTTTTGGGTTGATGAATGTAAGAGCCACATTCCAAAGAGCCATGGGTATTGCTTTGCTGAAGAAAAAGATAAGTTTGTAGTAGTTTATATGGATGATATAAATATTTATTCTAAGTCTGACATGGACCATCTTAAGCATTTCGAGAAGGTTTTTCTGAAGTGCAGAAAGTATGGCATCTCACTCAATCCCAGGAAGTAATATTTTGCATTGAAAGAGGGAAATCTGTTAGGACACATTATTTCTAAAGAAGGAATTATAATTGATCCAACAAGATTCAATTCTATTCTGAAGGTTGAAGAGCCCAAAAGTAAGAAAGAGGTGCAGTCATTTATTGGACGGCTGAATTTTTCGAGGAGATTTATCCCAAGTTTTGCTAAAATTTTGAGAAACATTACAAATATGCTGAAGGAAGAAAATGAGATAAAATGGATAGTGGATGCTAGAAAGTCCTTTAAATATATTAAAAAGGATATCATTGAAGCCCCAGTTTTAGCGAGTCTGAATTTTACTAAAGGTTTCATGGCATTCTCTTATGCATCTAATCATACTAGTGTTGGAGTCCTACTACAGAAGAATAGTCAAAATGGTGAGCAACCTATTGCTTTCTTCAACAAGGTGTTGAGGGATGAAGATATGAAGTATGATATTATGGAGAAATGACCCTATGATTTGGTGAAATCCTTGAATAATTTTAGAGTATATATTCTTCATTCTCATATTGTTGCATATGTCCTGAGTAATGTAGTAAAGAGTATCCTCACTCAACCAGATCCATAAGGTAATAGGGCTAAGTAGATTGTTGTGTTGTTGGAGTATGATCTTGAAATAAATAATACAAAGTTGGTCAAGGGATAGGAGCTTGCCAAGTTAATGACATAGTTAGGAAAAGTGTTGCAGCAGTAAAAGAAGCATTAAATAAGAAACCTATAGAGACTGCAAACAAAACCATAAGTTTCTTGAATGGATTAACTAAGAATGATATAAAGACAATGAACATCAAAGATAAAATCTCAGTCATCACATGGGCCAGGAAGATTGTAAGAAAGCATGAACATTTAGACACAGTGCAAGTGAAGGTTGACATCATGACACACCAAGTGAAGATATTTATTAACATGTTTAAACCATTGTTTGATAAGGGACTTCCACTCTTCTCAAAAGAGAAAGGGAGTATTTTATCTTAGAAGGAATACCAGGATCGACTTATCACTTGAAGATTGGACCACATAAAATTTGATGATATGCAACAGTCTTTATTAGGAAAAACTATAACTGATAAGTTATTAGAGGATTTTGAAATGTTGTTTTCCTTTAGAGACACATGCGTGCAACTGCCAGAGTTTTCTTATGTGGAGCATGTGGAATTGAGAGTTCTGGCAAAGGAGATGGCCAATTTGGATCTTCCAACTGTCAACCAATGGAAGACAATGGAGAAATATGGAAAGAAAAAGTACATGTTGCGTTGAGGAAGAAATATTGAAGACTTGTCGAAGACCAAATTTTGAATATTGGTTAATTAGGAGTTTGTAGTTTATTTTTAAAAATCAATTATTAGTTAAGAAATGTAGATGATAGATGTAAAAGGCAGTTATTGCCTATTTTTAGGAGTTAGTTATTCAGCTCATGGAGTGATTTTTTATAAGAACTAGTTTTTGTAATGAAGAAGGGGTTGGAATCGTGAGATTTTGCATGTAACTCATACTTTAGAGGTTAATAAAATTGCAGAGCTGAAGCTGTCCTTTTTCAAAGATTCTTGTTTTGTATTTGTTACAGTCTATACTCTCTTTTCTCATGTGCATGTGTTTCCTGTTATTTACGTCCATAATGTTTTCCCTTTCATGTTTGGAAATTATTTTTTAAATAGCACATAATTTATAATCATATGCTCTGTCTATTACTTTCAAACATTCACAGACTTGTTCATCAAAAGTTAATGTTGGAGTCATCCCAGTTAGATTCCCACATTAATGGATTGTTCTTTATTTCTTTTATAATCACCAGACCAAAGCATTTTGACTGTAATAAGATTTCTACCTTGCCTTTGTTAAATTTCCCCATGCAGCATCCCCGTTAATGATATTGTTTCATATTGTGACTCCATGCCCAATGTACATCTTTTTTCACTACCAACAATCTTAATTTTATCTTTTGTTTACATATATTTGGCATGAGAAAAAATATATTGAGAGATCCCTCTATGCAGAGAAAGAAGCCAACTTTCTTTTCTAAAGCTTGGTTTTGTGGTTGCCTTGGGGTTTACCTTTTCACAACTGAGGGTCAAATATGAGTGGTAACATAAGGTGTGGAAATAATAGAGGCGGGTGGTGAAATGATGGAAGTGGGGGCAAATGTGATAGGTTTAGGGGAGGTGACAAGGATGGGAGATCTAGCAGAATGTGAAGCTAATGAATGGACTTGTGTAAATGGTAGGAAGCTGAAGCATTGATGAAATAATGGGTAAGGTGGAAAAAGGGGTATAAATAATCATGTGTTCTGATATTGAGGGTGTTCCATTAGTGGTAGAAAGAATGTATTATAAATTGATTTTGGAAAAAGTGTGTTGGGGAAACACAGTCTCAAAAATATTCCCAGGTGGCTAGGTGGTTGTAACAGTTGATGGTAAACTAGTGGGAATGGTGATAGTACAGACATATGTGGAGGGAGAGATATCCTCCTCAAGATCACTTTCAATGTCCTGCACCTCAACATTTTCCAAGGGTAGTGGATCAACTTGTTGAATCGGCTGGACATGTAAAATTGGATGTTCTTGTAGAACTAGCTACTCTACCCTTTGGACTATCTTTGGTGGAGGCTCATGGATTATTGCATGTACTTGTACTTATGGAATGGATTTTTCCACCCTTTGTCTCTTTAGTTGTGCCTCCACTTTCGAGCTCATTATTTTCAAACTTTCTTTTGTCTCCTCTGACCTTTGGATGGCCTGAAGAGTAGAGGAAGGTTGTGTTCTTGTAGGACCTTCAAGAAAAAACTTACCTTTATCCTTTGATTGTTCAATAAGAGTGTAGGAAGAAATGTCTAATGACTCTTTAGCCTCCTTTTCTAATGTTTTCTTCTACACATTTATCTCCACTCTCAATTTGAGCTTCCTCTAGTGTAACACAGTGGTTTTCAACTTCTTTTGATATTGGAAGATGAAAGTTTTCTCCTAAGGTGTAGGGATCCTGCTCACCACCTATGAAAAGTCATTTGCACCTCTATAAATTAAATCATCATGGATTTATTGATGGACATAGGCGATCTTCATGTGTTCCTTTACAAAATGGCGGGCCAATAATTCCTTAGGATCATGCATCCTTTTAGGTGCCTCTTTTAGGTTCATTGTGTTAATTTCCTTGCCAATAATGGAAACATGTGTGTATTTCTACAGGGTTAAGAATCCCAAATTAAGTGGGAACTTGGGCCAACATTTCCTTTTGGATGCTGATAGTTTTTGGAAGACCCCATCAACAACCGTATGGAAAGATATATATTGAAGGACCATCCTGTCTGACAATATCCTAGGAAGAATATGTACATTGTTTCTGCCCCAAATTTGGATGTAGAAGAAATATTCTCTCACGTACCAATGTACCATAATAGAGATCAGTGCTTTCACTATGTCTGAGAAAGTGGGGGCATCCCCTTTGAAAATATTTTGATAAATTGACCCAATGAAATGGTCATAAATGTCATAAATATGGGGAACAAAGTTGTCCTCCCATAGTGTTGAACAATATATGTGGACTAGATTGGAATTCCTCATCCAATTCCATCCCATGTCCAGGAATGGAGATGTCGTACAACAAATTTCCATTAGATACCATGAAAGGTAAAAATCAGGCTTCCTAAACGTTTAGTTCTTTTGCAATTTCTCAATATCCTCCTTCAAAACTAATGATAGAATTTGCGTCCCATTGAAGTATTGAACTGTAGTCACGACATGATGAGCGAGGGGTGTATTAGAATTAATGTGCCATTAATATTTAGGTAATGAGTTCCATTATATTTTAATTACTTGTAGTGAAAATGAATGAATAATAACCATTGAACAAAAGAAGTCTCACAGGAAAGAGACCATATAATTTCTTAGTATAATTATAGTATAAACTTCATTAATTCCAGCAGTATGAAATGGTGTTACATAAAGGAGAATTAAAATCATGTGGATAGGATTCGATCACCAACTCAATTTGACTGCATGGCTAAATAGAAGTGTCTAAATCATTATCAGAGTTCAACAGGCTAACTCCAGATGTCTAATCCAGTCTCTCAATTAGTTAAAATCAATCAAACCAGTCTAATTGTAGAGGTAGGTGAGAAGTAGGTGAGAATAGGTGCCTTCCTAGATGCATCCATGCATAACTGGCACTAACTAAACTGGAGGATATCTAACTGAATGTAACTGAAGCATAACTAAGCTTGACTAGTCACCCACTACTAACAACTGAAGGAGGTTGGTGTCAGCACTCCCAGTGGCTCCTAAAATGTAAGGATTGGTCTAGGAGGCACATAAAATGATGCATGAATGTGAAATCAGTTGCATATAGTCTCAATTTGTGTTCCCCACAATCTAGAGACTGGTACATGTGGCCCCATTATTCCAAGTGGACCCAATGGTACTAGTGTACCCAATAATAACTAAATGACTCCAAAGTTAGGAAAATATAATCTAATAGACAGTTTGGATAAGGGAGGATTATAAATCCTAACACCCCCCCTGAATCCTAACTTGGACAACTGTGGGCCCTAGAAATAAGGCCAAAATTCACCCATATACAATCTAAAAGATTAAAAAAAATGATGCTTAATAAATCAAGGAAATAGGGGAAAACCTCATGGGAAACCCCCCCACTCAAATAAGTAGGAACATGAAAATACAAGCTATCTTTAAAAGAAAAGAATTTTCCTCCTTAGAAAATAACTTGTCAAAAAATATGTTGCAAATTGTAGCTTCTATGCAACAGTATGGTTCTTTTGTGCAGCATCATCCTGAAGCTGTGCATGTGAACCTCTCAATGTCCTTCAGAACTGATGGATGTTGTTTGTTTTTATTCTATATGGAAGAAGTGGAGAATGACGGAGAGAAACATGCTCATTCTAATAGTGGGACCTAGTTCTCCTTTTGTCTTTTGGATTCCCAGCACCATCCCTAGTTGCAATAATGAGATTTTGAGCCCATCTAGGCATAGGTGTTTGGTTTGGAATGGTTGCTCGATCTGGATCTAGAATCTCATGAGATTTAGCCTCAATACCAAGATCGTGCTGATATTGAACCTCTTCATCTATATCTAAAACATGTAACAAGTCATCATCATCAAAAAGTGGTGGAAGAGTGGTTATAAATTCTTGTGCTTTGGATGGTGGTGCATCAAACAACTAATCTTCTTCAAACTGAACACTCCGATCAATGAAGCATTTTCTAGTTGCAACCTCCATCAAATTTTATTCTATTGCATCATATGCATATCCCAGCAGAATGCATTCACTACTTTGGGTTTGGAGGCCTTTCTCTTATCAAGGGGTATTTTGGCCCAAGATTTGGAACAAAAAACTCTCAAGTGAGAGACATTGGGATTATTACCATGTAGTTCTTCGAATGGAGTGGCCCCAACAACTTATTTATGAGGCACTCTATTCTGCAAGTATGAAGCACAGTTTACAACTTCTGCCCAAAGATAAGGAGGAATATTATTGGCATGGATAAGACATGTTTCCATCTCCCTCAATGATCTTTTTTTCCTCTAAACCACACCATTACGATGTGGTGTGTATGGAATGAAGTGTTCCATTCAAATCCCCTCAGATTCACAGTAATGCTGGAACTCTATTTTAATGTACTCTCCTCTTTTATCATATCTTATGGACTTGATATTTTCCTAAAACTATTCTCAATCATAGCTTTAAAAACTTTAAAAAAATTCAAATACTTATAATTTATGTTTCATAAAGTATATCCAATAGAACCTAGAACAATCATCAATAAAAGTGAGGAAATACCTGCAACCATTAATGGATGTTGTGGGAATTGGTCCTGCCACATCACTATGTATCAAATAAAGTATAGAGTAATCCCTATGCACCTTCCCAACTTCGTAGCTCTTCTCTGGATGCTTACCTACTAAGAAATGAGGACATACTCCATCAGAAGTTTGGATGAGAAGAAAACCTTCAACCATTTTATCATTGTGGAGTTGTTGGAGATATTTGAAATTGAGATGCCCAAATCTCTCATTCCATATCTTACTGGTGTTGTTAGCATGAGTCAATAAATATGTAGGAGGAGAGACATGAAAAAAATGTGAGAAATCATAAGCTTTAGTAGTATCATTAGCATTACCTTTCGCTATGAGTCTTCCAATATCTTTTTCTATGATCTCAACTGAATCTGATTCGAATGTAACTCTCTTGGGAGAGCCTATATGGGTCATGTGATAAACATACAACAAATTAGATGCAAAGGAGGGAACATAGAGAACATTTTTGAACTCACCATGATGGATTTTAACTAAACCTATTCCTGCTCCTAGAATTTGGGAGTCATATCCCCTATGAATATTAAGCCATTTTGATAGCGTGAGGGTAGAGAAGGATTCCTTGGAAGAAGCCATGTGGTTGGATGCTCTAGAATCAATCCAGTATGTTGTCGACTGAGTAAGTCCAGCCTTCAAGGCATGGAACCTCTCATGATCTTCTATCTATGGTCCAACATCAGATTTCTTTTCTCCATGTGGAAGAGTAATGCTGTTTTGTTGAAGGAGGGCATACAACTGGTTGATCGTCTTCTTCATACACGAGTTCTCTCGATGAAAACCCCTCATACAATAGGGACATTTTGTCTTTTCAAACTTTTTCTTCTTCTTGTATATTGAAGCTCCTTCGGAATACTTTTGGCTCTCTTTAGGATTCAAATCAGATACTTTAGGCTCCTTCCCCTTATACCTCCCTTTAGCTTGCGCATTGGTAGAGTATGTCACTAGGAGAGCTTAGTTTTTGGAAGTCTGAAGGACTCCCATCTGGACCAACTTCTCTTGCTCCTGTATTAAGGACTCGGAAAAACTATCAAGTGAGGGCATCTTCCAATTTGGAATGGAATCTCTTCCGAAATGGAAGGTAGAGACAAATACATAATACTCATAACCTAGTTTGTTGAGTATGGAGAGCACAAGTTTCTCTTCCTTTCTCTCTATTCCACACTACTTACATTTAAGTGCAAGAGACTTGAATCTTGTAAATAATTGTTGTATGCTATCAAAAATGCTGGGATGTAAGGCTATCAGCTCGTTCTCCAAGATGTGTCCCCAAAGCTCATCTTCCTTTCCAAAAAAGAATTCAAGCTTCTCCCAAGCTTCTTCAAGAGTCCTCAAACCTTCAAGGTGTAAGAGGAGATCTCTGGATATGTGAGTACATAGAAATCCAAAAGCTTCATCTAAGCGGTTTAGAAACTTGTTTTTCTTAACTGGGTGATGGGGTTCAGTCTCCCTTCCAATTGTCATCCTCAACATGCCCTTGTTGTACAAAGAAACCTGCATATCTTCCCTCCAATCAACATAGTTGAAGGGTGTTAGGATCTGGGGTGTGAAAGATTAAGAATCCATCAATTATCCTTCTGATCAGACAATATCTCCAATTAACCCATAACACCTGTAATAATTCACTGCAAAGACAAAACCAATTCACACTATGTCAGAATCAAGCTTTCCCTCTTGACATGTACACTTTTTCAGTGTCTGTCACACCCACACTGCCACTCTAGATGAATTTAGAGGAATAAAGGCACTCTTTGTGGGACTTATGTGGAAACCCAACTACTTCTGGTGTACAATGGAGAGTAGATAGGCTTGAAGCTTTCATGAGGAGGATCTGATACCATATTAGAATTAATGTGCCATTGATATTTAGGCAATGAGTGCCATTAGATTTTAATTATTTGCAGTGAAAAGGAATGAATAATACCCACTGAACAAAACAAATCTCACAGGAAACAGACAACAATTTATCAGTCTAATTACAGTATAAACTACATTAATTCTAGCAGTATACAATGTTGTTACATAAAGGAGAATTTGACTCATGTGGATATGGTTCAAATCACCAACTGAATCCGGCTGCATGGCTAACTAGAAGTGTCTAAATCACTATCGGAGTTCAACAGGCTAACTCCAGATGTCTAATCCAGTCTCTCAATTAGTTAGAATCAATCAAAATAGTCTAACTACAGTGGTAGGTTAGAACTAGGTGAGAATAAGCACCTTCCCACATGTATCCATGCATAACTACCGCTAACTGAACTAGAGGATATCTAACTGAATGTAACTGAAGCATAACTAAACTTGACTAGTCACCAACTACTAAAAACTGAAGGAGGTTGGTGCCAACACTCCTAGTGGATCCTAAAATGTAGGGATTGGTCTAGGAGGTGCATAAACTGATGCATGAATGTGCAATCAGTTCCATATATCCTCAATCTGTGTTCCCCGCACTCTAATGACTAGTACATGTGGTCCCATTAGGCCAAGTGGACCCAATGGTACTAGTGGACCCAATAATAACTAAATGAATCCTAAGTTAGGAAAAAATAATATAATAGACAGTTTGTACAAGGGAGGATTATAAATCCTAACTGGGTGCCCATCCCACTTTGAACACGATGCAATTGGGTAACCCATACAACCTACAGAGCATGGCAGCTAGCAGAGAGAATGGCTCCCTAAAACAAGAGATGGGATAAGATTTATTAGCTTTAGGGATGAACTCTACAGTGTTTTCCATCTAATATTTTATCATTTCTTCAAAGTTGAACTGATTCATTGTAGCTTCAAGGAATTGGGCGTTTAGAAACTATTGTGGGGGGTTAAGTGCGTATGCTCTTGCAAAGACATTAGGGCTGAAAGAGGCCAACTGGTTATGTGTATAACATGAAAGGAGGTCTGACTACAATACAATGGAGCTAGGATTTTCTAATGTTGGTGTAGGCTAAATGGTTGTGGGTACACTAGTACAAAATGAGAAATTAATCACTAAAAAAATGACTAAAATCAGGCTATAAACGACTATTTTTGAGTCGACGACTAATAGTATCTAATTTCCACTATGTTATAGCTTGACTAAGTTAGTCATATTTCACTTAGTCATTAATAGCTTGAGTTATCAGTCATTGATATTCAATGATTTAGTCATTGATTTAGTCACAGATTTAGTCACGGATTTAGTCATTGATTTAGTCACAGATTTAGTCACGGATTAGTCATTGATTTAGTCATTGATTAGTCACTGATTGCATTAATTAATGACTAAATAAACTACTAGATGATAACATATTAATGACTAAGCTAAATATGACTAAGATACGGGAAATCAACTACTAATAGTTGTATATATGTAAATTTAGTCATTTTTGTAGCCACAAATTTATGATAGGGCAAGGAGGAATCGAACCACCAACCTCCTGCCTATAATTAGGTAGGTAGGTTCTCTACCATTGAGCTAGCACCCTTTAAGAAGTTTTTATTGCTTGATAATGATGATATTCAAACAAATTTTGCATCATTCAAGCATACAAAATAATGATTATCCAAAAAGCCCATGCCTTTGAGCCAAAAATCCTGAAATGGGTCACATCTGGCTTGTGCCCACTCCATGCTTCGAAGGGAGTCATGCCATCAAGTTGTTTGTGAGGCACCCTATTCTGAATATAGGCTGCACATTTGATAGCTTCGGCCCAGTACTTTGGTGGCAAAGTTTTGGCCTCCATCATGCATGTTGCCATCTCCTTCAGTGATCTGTTCTTCCTCTCAGCAACACCATTTTGATGTGGTGTGTAAGGGATAGAATGTTGCATCTGCACAATAGTTAATAAATTCAGACTTGACATACTCACCACCATTGTTAGATCTGAGGACCTTGAGTTTCCTTCCACACTGGTTTTCAACCAAAGCCTTAAAGACGTTGAA
>LPNX010070061.1:85878-137149 GCA_001517045.1 Pseudotsuga menziesii | reverse complement strand
TGCAGTAGCATTGGGCTCTGCTTCTGTAGCCATAGTCACCCTGTAGAGGCCTTTCACTCTCAACAAGATCTCCATCTCTGCTTTCCATTCAAAATAGTTGGAAGGAGTCAAGATAGTTTTCTGTGAATCCATAGCTTTAGAAAATCTGTCCCGGCTGTCAGTAGAAGGCTCCCAGTCTTGATGTCGAACCTGCAAATTTTTTTTTGAAAGAGAGTAACAACCTACAATGGCTCTGATACCATGTAGAAATTCATGCCAGCAGTAGATTAATTTTACCCACAACAATTATCAATTGATCATGCAAAATTGCTAACAATGGAGACTAAATATGGAGCTGTAACACAAAATTATATTAACTGAGTGTACAATAGCCAACCCTGTAATAACATAGGTTGCTGAATATATAGAATACATCAAGAGGTCGAATGCATAAGGAGGCATCCAAAACTAGCATAAAGCAGGCTTACCCAAAATAGGTAAATCCCCCATAGGTATAAAAAGCTGATCCCAAATCTGTCATGAAGCTCACGAATTGGCAAGGGCGCATGGGCAAGCTAATGAGTGGTGGAATGGTAGCTCATACATTCTTTTTCATGGAGGAAAGAGTGGACGATGAAAGGGGCAAAAAACAAGTTCACCTCACCTAGTCTTGCTTTCCTATGTGCCTTAAAACACTGAAAAAGCAGGCAATAAAGCAGAAAAAGCAGAAGGGCACCTAGGAGGCCAGGAATAAAGTAGATTTGATTACCAAGGATTTCCCAAGTGCTACATGAGTCAAATATGGCAAGTTTGACCTCTATGGATAGGCAATTAGCAACTTGCACATGGTGGGACTCATGGACTAGGCAAATAAGACAAAAATAAATGAATTAATGTCTAAGTGGGTAATACTATGGGTTTGATTATTCTAACACCCTGTACTAGTCCTTCAAGTTCCTCTTGCACTTAATAAATACATTTGAAAGACTTGAAGGACTATTACAAGGTAATCCATCGCATATCTATAGTAACTTGATAATCATTATTTTGTATGCTTGAATGATGCAAAATGCAAAAATCCCAGAAATTTATAGGAATGACAACGTTCATCTAATGTTAAACTATCTACCGAGTCATCTAGAGTCATGCCAAGATATATGAATTTGACTGAAAATTCATAAGTAACTTGAAGATAGTGGTGGATGATGTCATGGAAAGGAGAATTTCAGTTTATATAGAAGCAAAGGATGAGAAAATGGAGCAACTCATCACCCAAAATGTATATAGAATAGTAAAAATAAATATACAACTGATTCCATTTCATATCAAGAAGAATGGGCATTAACTCTAAGTACTCTTAGCCACTAGATAAATGGAAATGAAATGAGATGAAATATTAGTAACAATGCCTTCAATTTTTCTTGCTGACAAGAAGTATGAATAATTATGTGATCATTTTATTAAGAGGTGACTTAAACAACCACTAAAATGCAATCAAGGAAAGAAACCATGATCTGATTGATATATAAATAAAAAAATAAAAGTTAATGATAGACTATGTCAATCCCACTATCATTTATACCTCGAGAGAGAACTAGCAAATCTCCCAAAACTGTTCAACTTTGTCCAAAACGCCCACTTGGAATGCCATTGTTTAAACAAAACAAATAGAAATTGAAAACATGAAAGTAGTAATTTACTCTACCTATCTATTGGATGCAAAGTCTCATAAATGTATAACGGAATTAGTCAAGCACACGCACTAAAATTATAAATGGAAAAAAGAAGAAAACAATGTGGTTTAGACCTTCCTTCCTTAATTTCTATACTCATATATATCCACAGTCCTAGACCTGATTTTGAATGTGGTTTCAAATTTAAAGGTATTAAAATATAAGCTTTGGAAAGGATAAACCCTTTATAACCATACCTGAATTTAACTATAAAATTGATCCATATTATTTTCTACATTCTTTTAACTTTACATTTATTTGTTGTGGATTCAAATATCTTCTTGAATGATTTCCCACATTTATCAAAATGTAGGAGTCAATATTTGGGTTTTAGGAAACATCCTAGTTATAAATATAGGATGGGATACTAATATTGTATGGTTATTGCACATGAGAGATTCTTGTTGACCGTTATACATCTTAAGCATATGCTCATGATGTATTAAAAGGTAAAAATATAAATCCTAGGTTGTTGACCGTAGGGGGATTAAAGAGTTTAAAATCAACATGGGAAAATAAGTAGCAAACATATTGTGTCTCCCAATAGGGAAATGTACTTTGTCCTTTAATATGTACAACTAGTAAACATTGTTTAAATATTTTATAATCATGAAGGACATAATTTGGTAATCTGGAGAGCTAGTAAACATGATTTCAAACTATATATATATATATATAACTAAGATAAAAAAAACTATACAAAATAACAAGCTAGTACATATGATTTCAAACTATATAAAATAACAAGCTAATATAATGCATGACTATTGCAAATCAGTAAGGCGCACTCACCTTTAAAGAGTCAAGAAAACGATTGATGCAGGTGGTAGCTCCTCAAAGTCCCACTGGATCTATAATAAAACCAAGAGAGCAAGAATTCAATATAAGAATGACATAAACATGCCAATAAATGTTCATAGATTAAATTCTAAACTTGACATCGGCTATAGAGACATAAGGCAATTTAAAGAAACCAAGTTAACCAAGGAACTAGACAAGATAATCATACCTATGTCTTCAGAGTATGAGAACAAAATATAAATGTTTCTAAATTGTTGTTTGCATCATAAAGAAGACTATCTGACACCTGAAAATGAGAGTAGTTGATCAATACTCCTTCCTCTTCTTTGTAACTTTTGGAACACAACATGAACAAACTAGATAGATCAAAAGAGTGTGATGCACATTGCAATCCTTTATTAACCCTTCTATATGTGTTTCACATTATACAAAGGGGGCCCAATATTCATATTTAGTGTTGAATGATATCTCAAACATCTGCAGCAACCATTATCCATGTTTCTCTTGTTCATAGTATTTTAAAGATGGCTTGCTTCGAGAATATTATACTGTCACGGGAAGATAGATGTGTATGGGATTATTAATAAGAAATGTAGTATTATCCTAGTTTAATTTATGTTTACCATAGTAGAAGTATTTTTCCATATTTTCCTCTTCTTTATGGAAATTCATAAGTAGTACAAATTTCACCAATTTCTTGTGTAGTATGGATAGGTACAGTTCATATCCTATGCCCACAATCCATCATAAGTAGGAGTGATCATATCCTATGACCAGAATTGAAAACATGTATACATGGGTGACGAAATAAATTGAAAACCCCACTTCATATGTAATCTTATACAATTTATAATAATGGTATGATCCTATGTTAAATAGGAGACCTCCTTCCCAGGATAGAAAGATCATGAAAGGATTTATAAATGTTGTCTATAAAGGAGGCATCTAACATAGTTTCTCA
This sequence comes from Pseudotsuga menziesii, assembly GCA_001517045.1. Lineage (NCBI taxonomy): Eukaryota > Viridiplantae > Streptophyta > Pinopsida > Pinales > Pinaceae > Pseudotsuga > Pseudotsuga menziesii. The sequence continues at coordinate 133,675 of LPNX010070061.1, read as the reverse complement.
GTTTGTTTGAAAATCATGTCAGTGAGGTATGTTTGGGTCACATGCCACTTAGAGATATCGGAATTAGAACAAACATGTAATTTATTAGTGGTGGCATCATGATACAAATGCTTCACATAGGTAGATTTTTTCCATATAGTTACTCTCACAAGTAGCTAGTTCCTCATCTTATTAGAGGAATTGGTGCACTTTTTATTTCCTCAATTTACTGAAGAAAAATGTGTTGGGATCAGAGAAGGAAAATACCTTAGTCTACACTCATAGAAAATTTTGTTGCAATCCCCCAACAGGACAAAGATTAAAAGAGGTTCCTTCCTAGAAATGGGACCAATACACAGACAATATTATATGAATGCATAAGGACCCAAAACAAGAGCACATAATATAAAAACTGACAAAAAACTCTATACCAGGTACATAATTGGATCATTTCTTGTTCAAATGATGAGATTTCTAATTCTGTGCCAATCAATTTGGTCAAGTTTACAAACCCCATAAAGTCACAAATTGAAATCTATTTACAGAACAACTGCCCAACATTTAATGTAATTCTTTATGACAGGTATGCAAAGATATGCAAGATATGCAAAGACTAATTTTATGGAAATTACTCTAACAACACTAGAGAAGCTTTTATTTGCATCACCTTGAACAAAATACTCCTAGCGTAAAAAAACTTTGGACAATATAGGAAATAAAAAACCAAGAGTTTACAAATTAGTACGTCATAGATGATGCATTTCAATAATAGGGATTTAAATAAATTTCCTATCCAAGTTGTAAGACTCAAAAAAGGGAAATCTAAGCAAGATCGATTGAGGAAATACTAAATTGTATCTAATGCAGCTAATGGTTTAAATATGTCAATAAACAATTAAGAAATGTCTAAATATGACGGTTAAAAAGTAGCCTACTTCAAATATGCATTGTATAGAAATAAATAAAAAATAGATGGCACCACCTCAGAGAAACTCTCAATTTTCTTCCATTGATAAATGTTTCCTGTACAACAAATGCTTATGTCATACATGTAGATAAATTTGACCAGCTCTTATTGCCACTACATTACCAATGGAATCTTTCTTGAACCCCATCCTTAATTATAATATCATGTACACATACAGTATTTCCTTGCATTTTATAGGGATCTTAAACATGCAAGCAAAATGTAGCTAGAAATTCTTCATGTTACAAGCTACCATATTCACCATAACAAAATGCCAAAGAAGAGACAAAAAGTGAATTGCAGAATACAAATAGAAAACATTGAACATGTGATTGTGGACATGGATGAAGTTACAACTCACTCAAATCCTAGAAAATGATAAAATAAATGCATATGTTCTTCTTATGGAAGGCAATGGACCATCATTATTGTCATTGTTATGCTAGCACCGACCCCTGGGCCTACATTGGAATTCTGCCAAAAGTACAATATGATCATATGACCACTCAGGAGAAGGAAGACATGTGTCTTTACATAGGCTCTCCTCATCCAAAATCTCTAGCAGAGACTCCACCATAAGTGAGTCTGTTGCAATGAAAATATTTTTGTTAATGACTAATGAATCAAGTAATGTGTCATATAAGGCACTACACCAATATTATCACTCTGCTCAACTTAATACCATGTGAAAACTACCCACCAGTGCCAATCTCTAGCATCCACATGTGAAGAAATGAATATAACAAACATCGTTCAATTTGTAAAATAAAATCTAAGCATTTCCCACAAATTTTAGAACCAAAATGAAATGCTTTATGACATAACCCTTGGCACATCCAATGACTCTCTTCAACACCATGCACTTGACATTACCATCAAAATATATATGTGAAACCAAATGTAATTAAAATATCCACTGGAATTTCCTATATAGAAAATATAATCAAGCGTTCCAAGAAAATATCTAGTACAGTTGGTGAATAAAGGTTCATTTGTTGCATGGTTCATTCTTCTTCGTTGATACTCTAAACCTTGCCCTACTTGCCCTACTCCTGCCGCCATTCTTGCAAAGGAAGAATAAGCACTAACTTGAAAAGGGGTTATATTAGAATATACATGTTAACCCAAAAATTCCCCACATATCTCTCAATGGCCTACACCACCCAAGGACACCATCTCACAACCCTCATATCACTCCATTAGACCCCCACACCTCCAAAATAGCCTAAGGATGAAGAAAAAGGGCTAAAACCCCAAAAAGGAGCCCAAAATAGCCTCCTAGGAGCTAAAGCCCTCAAAAAGGGGCTAAAGTTAGGGTGGAAGGGGCTAAAATCCCAAAAAAGGGGCTAAAACCATGAACAAGGGCTTAAAACCCTAAAACCCCTTGGAAAAGCTATAAAAGGAGGGTGGGGGGTCACTCTCAAAACACTTCTCCCATTTCCTATTGTTATGCTCCCCGTGGATGCTTTGAGACCTTTGCCTCTCAAACCACCCACACTCCCTCTCCTCCATCTCCATTGCCATTGAGCCATTGCTCCCCAATCAAGAGAGGTGCTTCCACAAGCTAGGGGATGGTGGCCCATTCCCACTAGAGAAGGTTTTGCTTAACAATGTTTTGCAAGTTTTTCCATTGTAGCTTAGGATTTATTTGCAGGTTTTGGAGGAAAAACCCTAACCCATTGTGTGCAGAGGGGTTCAATCTTTCCATTTGCTTCTTCTTCTTTCTGTCATTATCTTAGCCTTAGTTTAGTTTACTGTTATTTACATTTTCGTTTCGATTTTCTGCATTTACCAACCAGCATGAACCTACCCTTCTACCCTATAGGAAGAAGGGAGCCATTCCTGCCCCTGTAGCAAGGAGAAATCCTTGCTACAGAACTGGCGACCATACCAGGTTGATCCCACAGGAACCCTAGGCCAAATTTTTAATTTTTCAAGTTTTTCAAATTTTACCCTAGTTTTTCAAAAATTTCATGTTAAATCCATCTTAGATTCTATTTATTTCCTGTTTTAAGTACTTCCAAAGCCTCTGCTAGGCCAAACCGAGTCAGGTTGACCAAAGTACCAGTTAGTGTCGGCCAAATCTGACTCTATCTCACAAAAAATCCACATTCCGGAGTAAGGCGCTCATATCGAGGCAAAAGGTGAGACTAGGGCACACTGAATAGGCAAACAGGTGTGCCCAGGGTGCACTTAATCCCCCGATAAGTGCAACTTTAGCCCAGAAACTCAATCCACAGCTGTTTTTGCATTTTGTGCAACCCCCTCACCCATCTCTGAAAAAATATCGTGGCCCCCTCACCAAATTTGGTCAAAAATGTGCGGCCTGTTAAACAGAACTTTAAGTTTAGTTTAATAACAGTTAAATTTCAGTTTTTGAGGATTGTTAGTGTGGCCCAGCCGCCTATGTCTACCACTTCAAGTTAATTTCAATTTTTGTTTTTATTTTCAGCAATTTATTTCATGAACAATGTGTAAATGTCAAGTAAATGCTAATGGCTTAATAAAATGAACCTAGCCTAACTAAAATCAACATAAAATCAACCATATTACTTCCCCTTCCTCTACCCAGTCATCACCCTCTGGGGTATTCTAGGATACGACAAAGGGAAAGCTCGTAAGATCTAGGCACTCCACTATATTGTTCCAAAGCATTAAACCGGGTGACCTGGAAGGTAGAGGGGGTAGAGAAGGAGGGCTTCTCACGGTGCTAAGCATCCTCCCTGTTGACCAACCTTGCATCCGAAAGGTGACCTGAGGATCTACGGGTGGGCTTAGTCCCATTGTGTTGAGAGCCAAACACCTTCTCTTGGTTGAAGAGGAATATTAGTGAGAGGTAGACATCTAGTTAGGCCAGCAAACATTCAGGGTTAATCACTGTATTTGTTCGCAATCTCTGTTCATTATTCAATGCATGCATACACAACCATATGGAATCTACCATGATGAATTCATAAACCATTTGCAGCAACCAAGTACCAGAAAAATGAACAAACAAATACACCATACCAATTAATTAACCCAACTCAGTTCATGACGTTGAGTGAGCCTTAAAATTTACTAATTTACACTAAGTGCAAACCAATCTACAATCTTTGAGGACATAAGTCCCTAACTGCTTCAACTATGGGAAGTACTTGGGCTCTTCCCAGAAACTCATTGTGAGAAGTACCACAGGAACCCCAAAGTAGCTGGACGCTGAGAGGAATTTCCAAGCAAAACAGGCAATGGCCCCTTCTGATTAAGTAGAAACACCTATGAGGAACAAGCCAAGCGCTATCTTTTGGCAGTCTTGGTGGCCTAGTGACCACCTTCAGCCAATAGGAAGCCACTGAAACCGGGGTCCAATCATCATTCCCGTCAATTCGATAAAACTTAACACAATTGATCCTCCACGATCTTCCTCACGCCTAAGAGGCGAACCACCACCATTTGGAAGACTCAATCGACACCGTCGAAGCTGCTCTCAGTGATATCCCACACCATTAGAGGGCCACACAGCCTCTGATTCTGATTCAGACCCATATCAGTCCAAACCAAACCTCCATACTGCACCATCAAGCCCCTTGGCTAGTGCAAATCCAGATCCATTTTTCGACCTAACCTTAGCAAGTGGACCCATGTCCACATCACAACCTGTCACCCACAATCTGGCAAGTTCCCCAAGCACAGTCATGCAAACTATCATCAGTCAGCTGCCACCACCTATAGTGACCATCCAAGTTGGCTCACTTGCAACACATGGGGGCAGTGGCCCCTCCACACACACTGTACCTCATGCCACACAGGGGGGTAGTGGACCATCCACTTACATTTCCCCTACTATCATACATGGGGGCAATGTCCTTGCCACTCATATCGTCCCACCCACAACACTTGAGGACATTGGCCCATCCGCAATGGTGGCACCGCAAGCACACCCAGCTGTGCAGATGCACTATGAACCTAGAAACCCCACCACCATCACAGCCCCATGCCACATTAATTTGGGGTAAAATATGCTCTTCATGGCTCATCTCAACTTGCCTGAATTGGCTATATTAACAAATGACCCCATTCTCCACTAAGCTTTTTGGCCACCCATGCTAACTAAGCTGCCATCAGACATCCCCAAGTTTGAAGGCAAAGCCGGGGAATGTCCCAAAATTGCATAATGAAATTCCATCTATGGTGCTCATCCAACAACATCGTATATGATTCCATCAGGCTGAGGCTGTTCCAACGCACCCTTACAAGTGCTGTGGCCAAATGGTACATTGAGCTGCCACAAGCCAAGTACCCGGACTTCAACTCTCTAGCCTTCATGTTCCTACAGTATTTCCAACTCCCCATCAGATATGACAAGGGGGTGGAGATCCTTCTATCCTACCGTCAAAGCACTGCCACATAACTGACCATATCCATGAGTGGTGGCGAAGCCGTAGCCTATGCAAAATCCAACTTGATGACAGGATCTTCTTGGATTGGTTCCTTAAGACCTTGCTCCCACCCATAGCAAAGGACATCGCATCCAAACATCCCCAATTCAAAGAAGAGGCCATACTGAATGCCCAAGAATTTGACCTTATCTATGCTTAGTCTGGATACATGTATACTGTCATTCCAGACGCCCCCCATCCAAGTACCTCATACCGCAATGCACTGGGGGCATCCCATACTGCAGACGACATCATAGGATCGGTCTCCCAATAGCCACAACCTCGACCGACACCACCTATCATTACACCACAACCAAGCAACACTACTAATGTTTCTTACCAAAACCAAGCTCTGGACTATGCTTGAATGATGATCCAGTCTGGAGCAACAACTTCCTATGCACAACTTGTGCCACCGCAACAAGCTCAGGCCATGGCTTGGACAACACAGCAGTATGTGGGAAAAATGCCCACATTTGTGGCACCACCACCCCCGCAAATCTACTATGCACCACCAGTGCAACTAGTTCAAGCCCCCGCCCTCGCTCCACCCACTCCGTTGGGACAAGTGTTCGCACAGCAAAAGTGTCCCAACCAGCCTACCCCCAACAATCAACAAGGGTAAGCTAGGAACAACTGGCCCCGCAACCAAGGCAATAACCAACTGTAGGAAGGTAGTTAACAACCAAACCCTCCCAACAACGCCGCAGCAAACCGGCTAGCCCAGAACCCCCCATGACCAAATGCACCAAGACGCAATGCCTCGTTGTGCACAAACCAACCATGCACACTCTGTGAGGTCTATGGGAACTACACATTTGAGTGTCCCTTCATGGGTCGGGTGAAGCAGGCCATTCGAAACGAGGCCCAATAGGCTGCCAATGCTATAAACCAAGCACAACCTAACCTAGCACCTCAAGGACCTTCCCCCATGGTGCTTCAAAACCCATTGCCAATCCAAGGATTGGTGGCAACCGCACCCCATCCCCAACTCAACCCCAATGCTTTGGGGGCACCTCCCATGGCCAAAACAGGTGTTCACCACCTGCTAGCCATGATGACTGAAGAGGTCAACTTGCAAACTAGATGGAATCAGTACGGTAGCACCACCAAACCTGCTGACTCATTAGTAGCATCCATGTCTAAGACGGTCAACCTACCTCTTTAGTTACCCCCATTCCCATGCCCCCCCATACGCAGAGTGGCCAACAATGCCACAGCTAAAGCTATAGTCAGCTATAGCATTGTGGATGATTTGGCCCAAACGCCAACCGCCATGTTCGCTCTTGAGGTACTCAAAATGTGCCCAACGCAGTGAAAAGCCTTGCTATCCTCCCTAGATGTAGTAGACTCCTCCAACTCCAAGTTAATCACCTTTGACATGGAGAACAGAGAACTGTGCATGCCATCAACCATCGCCTTCCAAATCCCAGTGTCCATTTGAAATTTGGTTGTGCATCGGTGCATAGTGGATGAGGGGGCGTCCACGTGCGTTATGTCTACCTTGGTTTGGCAGAAACTTGGTTCACCAATTCTACAACCGTCCTCCACAACTTTGCGGGCTTATGATAGAAATCCCACTAAAGCCCAAGGAATCCTCCCCCATGTCTCCATCACGTTATCCAGGAAGATAGTCTTGATTGACATCGAAGTCATCAACGCTCAACTGGACTACAACCTCCTCCATGGAAGGAGTTACATGTATGCCATGCGAGCAGTCGCATCAACTGTCTTTCGTCTCATGATTTCCCCCCATGAAGGGAGGATTATGATGGTTGATCAACTCACTTATCATGATCCCCAAGGGTTAACGGCACCAACCAACTTTATCCCGACCATCACCACCATTGAGCCACAAGGGGCGACCACACACGCCAATGTCATCCCTATAATCAACACCATGGTTGAAAACACACCAGCCTCCCCACCATTGAATGTGGGCCTTAGGTTGTTTACCGATCCCACCATGATGGCTCCTTTCCCGTTAGTGTCACCACCACCAACACAAAATAAAACTGCGGACTTGTGCATGGTCTCATCTAGCACCACTGCACCCAAACAGAAACCGTAGTAGTAGCCACAACACCAATAGCAGCCACAACGTCACCCGCAGCAATAGCATTACGTGTAGCCACAACACCAACAGCAGCCGCAACGTGACCCAAAGCAACAGCATTACGTGCAGCTGCAACCACAACCTCACCCCCACATGCAACCAGTAGGGAGTTATCTGTGCTCATCTCCAGTCCATACAATTCCCTTCCTCTTTCCCCCACTTAGTGTCATGAGCAAGCCGGTCATGGCCACCTTAAGCCTACCCAACTTTACGTTGGCCATCCCGGTGTGGTATCTTGATCCACCAGCTCAATCACCAATGCCCCAAGTGGTCTTAACCCCAGTGCAACCCATCGCGGTTGAGTCGCAGCCTCCACCCAGTCTGCACAAGCCAACTGTTGCACCTGCACCTGCATCACCCCAACCCAAAAGGGCTAGGGGCAAGAACACCAAAGCCACTATAGAGCCACAACAAGCCCCACCTTATGCTCTGTGAGCAACAGGGCCATCCAACTCAAAATTGCCCTGAAATCCCAGTGATCCATGCACATTTGAATGCCATGGACACAAACAAAAACATCCCCGTGTTTGAACTCCCAACTACGCCAGTATTCAGGAACAAGGCATTGAGGACAAACCATGCTTGCGCCCTTTGCGGCTTATATGGAAATTACTCCCACCATTGCCAATACCTACCTAAATTTTGAATGGCTCTCGCTGACCTCTGTCAACATTCCCTTGAGTCTGAGATCACCTTAATCAAAGAAGTTCACCCACCACCTCCTTCGTCACACACCATGTCCATTTACATGATGTCTAGTTCCACCAACTTGCTCATCTCCTCCGCCACCGATGGTCCATCATACCTATCTCTTTGTTGCTTCAGCAATGATGAGGAGATACTTGAAGCTCTAATAGCCACAGAATACCCATGGGACGACATGCACCATCTACAGCCACAACCCTATCCACAACCACAACCTCAGTTGCAACCTCAACCTTAGTTACCAGGGAAAAAGTGGGTTTCATTCCCACTCAACACAATCCTTTTCCTTTTTCTTTTTCTTTTCCTTTTCCTACCATCCAGGATCATGAGTAAGTCTTTCTTGTCAACCCATAATCTACAAGATTTCACACTAGGAGATCCTATGTGGTACCTTGAACCACCTACCCTACCTCTGAAGCCCCAGGAGGTGTTGACTCATGTCCATCCAATTGAGGTTATGTTGCACCTACCTCCAGGTCCATCAAAGACTCCTCATGTCTCCAGGCCTGCCCCTCTTCCTCCAACAGAGACTGTGGGCAAGGCCACAAAAACCATGACCAATACCATTTACACGATCTCTAGCACCAGTTTCTCTTTCGTCTCTTCGGCTGTGGAAGATCCACCTGATCTATCCCAGCACCACTTATGTGATGATGGAGAGATCTATAAGACCACCTCTGTTTTTACCCCATTCCCTTCAAACCATAGCGTGGAATCAATTTTTTCCATAAAAGACCAGATTCCGTCACCCAACCTTGCCAATGACCTTCTTCTTGGCAAGGGGGCAGACCTCTTTGTTGACTTTGATGGACAACTCTTGGAGAACCCCCGCAATGGGCTCTACCTCAAGAAATTTTACACTTAAACATCACCAATGAGTCACTTCATTTTCTTTTTCTTGTTTTTCAACGTTTTTCAGCAAAAATTAGGGGCAGCACCATCAGCTACTAGTCCAAAGTCACCCGGAATCAATTCAAGACACCTCTCACACCTCCAGTCTCAAATTTCCATCTCCTGATTANGTTTAATAAATCAATTTCAGGACCATTTCCCACCAGTCACCTTGATTTACGAGCCATGACATGACAATGCAAGTGTCTACGGACCTATACTTGTATCACACTTCCCGATCGCTACTCATGCGAGTGTTCGGGCCACCGCCCATTAAGGAATGTAATTTTACTTTTATGTTTGTATTTATAGTTGTCTTTTCCACCGCACCTTATGCAGACCTATGGACCACTGTCTACAAAATGATTTCTTTTTTTTACATGTATTCGGCATATAAGTGCCCCTAGACTTGCACTCACATTCAATGTAGTCAAGTCCATCCACCACAACACACACACACTCTCCTGACCTCTGTCCGAGAGCCACCTCAATTTGCGTGCCTCTACCGCACCAACTCACAAGACTCTGCTACGATATATCCCATGCATGTATTGGTATGTTTGAGAGCCTTCTGCTCCATCCATACTACGCGGATGACCTCTAGACCTCTGTTCACCATCCTAGCATGGGGCACCGCCTGTGCCATAGCAATCGCTTGACCATATTGGAGTTTCATTTAAACTCTTTTTTTACTCCTTAAAACAATGAAAAGATCACCAATCACAACTGCTTCCTTTCCCGCTTGTTAAAGTATAGGAAAGGGCGTCTACATTGTCTCGTTTACCTCCCTTTGCTGACCATGTAGACCATTTCATGAAAAGGACCTCCTTGGCACACTCAAGCCAAGACCGTTCCCCTCTGCATACTTTTATGCTTTCTCGGGCAGAGAGGCCGCACTTTACAAAAAAATCCCACCACAGGTTGTCGTTAAGATCTTTTCCAGCCTTCTCAATAAGAAAAGATTGCCGAGAAAACTTGGTTTCATTCATGCTCGTAAAAGTATTTGAATGACCATCCAGTCAGTATAGGTTTAACCTTTTTAAGCCTAATTGGACTACCAATGGTAAAGAAGTCTCTCATCCTCTACAAGATGGGCGAGCTCTCCTATGTATACTTTTATCCATTTTTGGGCACGAGAGACTACCAATGAAAAAGAGCCCCCACTGGAGTCTTCTTCATGCTTTTAGACTCTCTAAAATTGAAAGCACCATCGAGCATTTACCTTCTCGGGCTCGCCAAAAATCCACGAGATCGTACCACAATGGTGTCCCTAGACACCACCCCAAAGAAAACAGTTTGGCAGCATTCCCACATTAGGTCATCTTTGTTTAGAGTACTCTACAATGTGTCTTCCTTGGATCCCATCAATATCAAAAGTGTCCACCTCATCCAAGTATTTCCCATCTGCAACGAAATTCCTGGTATTATAGCTATGATCCCATTCTCATGAGTTAAGTTTCATTTGCTGCCTGGTCCGCCCCGCCGTCATACTCTGAACAAAGGAAGTTTGAGTCTCCCACTCCCCCCCACCCCTATTCAGTTCTTTCCCTTCCCTCCCATCCCCCCCAATTCAGTGAGTCGGTCTGCAGATTTCTTCACACCTTTCGGTTATCCCTTGTGCTCCTGGTCAAGGAAACATCATTGCCTTGACTAGGGGCAGGTCTCCCTCTGTCGATGCCAACACACATATTCTAGAGGACAAACCCAGAGGTCCCTGTACCTTGGTTTCATTAACATCATTGATGAGTTCCTTGGACCACTTAAGAGGAGTCCTTAGTGCCTCTTGGGATGTTCATTTCTCACGTGCTCGACTTCAACTCCATCATCGCACTCTCAAGATTCGTACAGGGTTTGTTCCGCATAGTACTTGGTCAAAGACCCCAAATTTCACCTGACTCTAGCACATTGGTGAGTCCGCTCAAGGGACCTAAACAGGTTATGTCCCTTGTGATTTCTAGGTTACGTTGGAGACAGTGTTCAGAAGCACCAACACTGCTTCGATATACCTTTATGATTGATACAACATACTTGTACGGCAGAGACTTCGACTCTAAATCAGTGAGTCCACATAGCTATGTTCCAGATCTAGCAGACCGTTAGTCATGAAGAAATAGCATTCCATGAGAATGCCATGGGTCCAATGTACCAGATCAGTATTGTATTCAGCCTCACATGAGAGGAAACCATCATTGTAACATCAGTTGTATATGATCGACTCTTGTATTTTAGAGCATAGATCAAATGATTCTTTTGACATTGTCACGAGCATGGGGATGCCCACCTCATCCATATACATGTCACGCATTTATTGTATCTCACCCATTGATGGGAACCAAATTAATACAAAAACCAAAAGCCACCATGCCCTAGCCCCAGAAGCACCACCTCTACACAGCAAATCCTATGATGTCCATCGGCCATACATTGAGCTCCTGCCCTCACACATCAGGGGGCAATTTGTTAACTCAAAAATCCCCCACATAGCTCTTAATGGCCTACACCACCCAAGGACACCATCTCACAACCCTCATATCACTCCATTAGACCCTCCATTAGACCCCCACACCTCCAAAATAGCCTAAGGATGAAGAAAAAGGGCTAAAACCCCAAAAAGGAGCCCAAAATAGCCTCCTAGGAGCTAAAGCCCTAAAAATGGGGCTAAAACCCTAAAAGGGGCTAAAGTTAGGGTAGAAGGGGCTAAAAACCCAAAAAAGGGGCTAAAACCCTGACCAAGGGCTTAAAACCCTAAAACCCCTTGGAAAATCTATAAAAGGAGGGTGGGGGGTCACTCTCAAAACACTTCTCCCATTTCCTATTGTTATGTTGCTCATGGATGCTTTGAGACCTCTGCCTCTCAAACCACCCACACTGCCTCTCCTCCATCTCCATTTCCATTGAGCCATTGCTCCCCAATCAAGAGAGGTGCTTCCACAAGCTAGGGCATGGTGGCACATTCCCACTAGAGAAGGTTTTGCTTAACATTGTTTTGCAGGGTTTTCCATTGTAGCTTAGGATTTATTTGCAAGTTTTGGAGGCGAAACCCTAACCCATTGTGTGCAGATGGGTTCAATCTTGCCATTTGCTTCTTCTTCTTTCTATCATTAGCTTAGCCTTACTTTAGTTTACTGTTATTTACATTTCCGTTTCGATTTTCTACATTTACCAACCAGCAGGAACCTACCCTTCTTCCCTATAGGAAGAAGGGAGCCATTCCTGCCCCTGTAGCAGGGAGAAATCCTTGCTACAATACATATCGAAATGGATTAATTATATTATTACAAGATACATTGCATCGAGTTTGAACATGCTCAATTCAACAAGAAAGTATTATTGTTTACAAGTATAATACCTTCTTATTGTTTCAAATCACAAACATTCAGGAAAAAATATTTAAAAATGAAAACAAATAGGACTAAGCTTGGATACAATACATCAAAATTAGAGATATTACCAGAGGTAGTTGATGACAAAGCTTGTTTGGAGGACATAAGATCACAAGGGGATCTGTTGTTAAGTCTGGATGTGAAGGCTTAACTTTTCCCATTGCAAGAAGAGCACGAGGGGCACTGAAATACAATCCAAATTACATTATTAAAATACATCAAGATATCTCTATTTTGGCCTTATAATATACACATTTTAATAAACATGTAACATTCCACCGTCCTCTCTGAAACCAACAAATACACTTTGCAAAAAGAATCTCCAAGAACAGACCTTGAAGAAATTGAGTTGAAATAACCACAAACTAACATAGGTATGTCTGCACTGGAAACTTTTTTTTCCAAGTCTTTAAGAAGAGTATGAACCTGATAACAAAAAAACACATTACTTGAAATCTGTTCTAGCATATTTGCATCAATAACCTCGACTGTAAAAGATGCATTGGAAGAAGAAACACACCTGCCAAAGTTTGAAATCCTTTAGATCTGGATTGGAATTTATGTGTGTATTAGCTTGAATCACGGAATCCATATACAGATGTCAATGAGCCACATATGACCAGCATAGTTCCCATAAAACCTAGAATATTTTCATCTTGACAGACTACATAAATGTTGAATTATAAAAAATTGAGCAAGTTATTCCTCATCAATGCAGATCAAAACAACAACATTTGCAAATGTGAAACTTTCAAATACATCCTAGATGTGTTAGGATGCCTTTCATGTCCCAAATTTTTCATTGGGTCACAATGGCCTAATCACGTTTTCCATATTCATGAGAGCTTTTCAAATTGATGCTAAGGGTTAAGAATTGCTAAGGAGGAAAATTACTAGTTTCCTAGGTTCAGGGTGGAATCTTTGGGATTTGGAATAAGGGGGACAATGAATGATGTTTTAACATTAGAATGGATAAAATATTTAATAAAGGAGTTAAATAAATAAATACAAGAGAAAATTTAAGTGGCAATGGAGCATGGAGACACATGGAGACTACAGGGCCCACACAAGCTAGAATTTATGTGCCACATGGCATCCTCCTCTTGCAATTTTGAATCCATGGGAAGTATAAAGGTTCTTGGTTGATTTATAAGGATAATACACTTGTAAATATGCATCATAGGTTTAATTTTTGAGTAAATGTAACTTACATGGGAAAGGAAGAGTCATTTTGGAGCTAGTGAGACACTTGGACTAGATTCCCTAGCTCTAAGACAACAATGATGAATATGCTATGAAACCTATGACAAAAATCAGATATCAAGGCTTCCATATGAAATATATGACATGTCATGTCAAAATATATCATCCAAGAGAACTCTCATCCGAGTTGAGGAAGCTCAATGGGCTCCAAATCAAATTTGGGAAAGGTCGAAGGCTAGGAAAGGGAGGACACATGGCAAATCATGAGCACACCCCCAAATTCAAATTGGAGTGAGTTTTTAGATGGATTGGTAAAATTATAAGGCTAATATTTTTTATAAAATATAGGAATCAACCAAGATAATGGCTTTTATTCATTTGAGAAATTGTCATTTGTGAATTGTGAGAGCTAGTGGATGACTAGTTTTCTTGCCTTGGCCAATTTCGAGGGTGAAATATTCCCATCCAAGTTGGAGTTTGGAGAGGCCACTCAGGTATTTCATTGAGATTTAATGGATTTTTATTTTCAGATTTAAGATACAGGTAAGCTCATGGTTCCTTCTATTGCAACATTTTCTCTCAACTATTTCCAGTTTTTATTGCATATTCTTGCTCATGGAGGGATTGCGCTTTGGGTGAGCTATTGATATATTTTGGAAAGATTATAATTACAATTATATTATGTTATGATTTATATTCTATTTATTTCACGTTCATAATACTCTCAGGTCGAAATACCCAAAAGAATTCATGTAAAAATGTTGAACAATGAAGAAATAGTGTCATTTCCCCAATATCTTGTTGTGAACCATTGTAATGCTAATGATTTTGAATTGGGAGAGAATTTAACTAACCATTTATGATTGTAATAAGTTAATATTATCTTTTATTCATTCTCATAAAGTTTCAAGTTGAAATTCCCAACAGTTGTATGTCAAAATGAGTTTTAATGAGCAAATAATGACCATTTCCACTCTATTTTGATATATGCCATGGTAATGCTTATTATTTCGAATGGAGGAATGTATCTCTGATAAATTTATGATGAATGGAATTCCATTAATTTTTATTTCAAGTCTCATTTTCAGTACTTAATCATTGGAATCCATTTTACTCATTTTTATTGCATTGGGAGAAGATTTGGTGCATTTTCCCCAAGGGTCGAAATTGTGATTTGGGAGCTGTTTTGGAAAGAATCATAAGAACCTATATAAACTTAAAAATGATGCATATGAGAATTTAAAAATTTAACTTACACATCCCCTACCTCTGTTCATAAATTTGAGTGACTTTGGGACCATTTGAGAAGCCCTTTCTGACAATTACCCAGGGGAAATTGGAGCCCCAATTTGCTAGTAAAGACTCCTACTTTGAACAGAAAATTAAACAAGTTTGCAGAAGTAATTGGGTGGTCAAAAAAAATCTCTGAACATCATATTTAATTTCTAATATCAATCATGTACCTTATGAGAAAATTTCGGAGCATTTGGGTCAATTTGGAGGTCTAGACATCAAAACTACTTAAGGTCGAAATTGGGGAAAAAAAAATTTGGTCATTTAATAAAATTTCCAAAAGGGATATTACAGTGGTATCAGAGCATAATATTTGAACCTGATGTGGTATGTAATTTATTATAACAAGGATTCAGGGACCACCATTATATATTGAAACCCAAAAGTGCTTTTGTTGAAGAGGAAACAATGACTAGGGATGAAAGGGGAACCTCATATGATGGTAAGGATCATATAAAAATCATTGAACCTATAATTTAAGACATGACCAAGAATATTATGAAAGGATTCAAATTGTTGGCTATCCAAGGTTGGATAAAATATATTTATCTTAAGAAAACCAAGGGGAAAAATGCATCATATTTCTTGAAGGAGTAAAAGGAGGAGACCCATGAACCATCTAGTTCTGAAATAGGTGAAGTAGGAGAAGTAGTACTTGAAGAGGATCGAAATTCAATCCCAAGTGACTTTGAAAAATATGAAGAGACATCACATGAGTATGAGTAATTTTCTATTGAAAATACTGAATATCATTTTGAGACACATTCTACCTTGGAAATGAAACAAAGAGCATCTACTAATGGATGCTTGAACTATGAAGGAGTATCTACTGATGGGTGCTCACAACTCTATGTTGGTGACATAGAGATCAAATTTCAAAATTTTGATTCAAGCCAAATTTCTAGTAAACATGAAAATGAATACCTTGTAGTAGTTGAAGAAGAAAAAATATCAACTTCCCCATCACCACTTGAGCTTCATGAAGTTGGTCCAAGGAAGAAGGAAGAAGATGCGGAGGTTCATTTGCAAGAGCCTCATTTTCTTGAAGGATCCTTAAATATGAATGAAAATAAGATCCAAGAGGCCCTTAGAATACTCCATGACACTCAAGAATTAGTGTCAAATTATTGTTGGAGATCTACTTCATTGGAGGAAACATCCTTCCTTGAAGACATGGAGAAGATTCAAAGAGCAATGTGCGACATCAAAGGTAATTTCATGTCTTTTCTTTTTGACGGAAACCATTTTTTTGAGATTAATGAATTGGTACATGATGCATACTTGAAGAATAATGAGGATAATCATAAGCTCACAATTCAAAATGAGCAACTTCTTGAAAAGTTGCAAGATATTTGTTTTTCCTCCTATGTTTCAGATTGTCAAATGGTAGATTGTTTGGAGAATTATCATGACATGGTGGAACATGAGAAATGTGTAAATTTGAATATGATTGATGTGTTTCAATATGAGCTTGAATATATCCAAAAACTTGATGTGGTGGCAGGGGAACTTTAATTTTCTCTTGATGAAGGTTATGCAACTTTTAAAGAAGAGCATGATTCCTCTACATTGGGACCAATCTATGACAAAGGTTTCACACTTTTGAAGGAGCTGCATGATACTACCCATATGGATCCTTCCCATGATGAAACTTCTGAACTTTGTGATCATTTGGGTGAGTTAGTTCATTCTCCTACATCCTACAATTCCATGTTTTGCAGCATTAGTCTAAATTAAGTATGGGTGAAAGGGTTATTTTTTATGGTGCCACATGAGGAGCATGGAACTCCTAGATCTACTTTTTATGATGACATGGTTGTGGAACATTCTTATTAACATTTCCAGTAGCATCCGTTTTTACTACATGATGATGCACATGTACATGGATGCACCTATGATATGCATTTGAGTCAATTGAAGACTCATGGTTTCTCTTGCTCAACACTTGGTTCATTTGATGTTGGAGGAACTTCATTCAACATTGGGGTGAATAGATTTATGATTGGAGAAAAATTTTGTTGCCAGCCACATACTCTGTTATATATTTATGATTCTCTTATTCATGGATGTATGGGTGAGACTTCTTTGAGTCATTTTAAGTCTCCTTGTTTTTTTTTCTCATTATTTGGTTCAGATTTTGGTGGAGGTTCTTAATTCACTCCTTGGATGAAAGAACACGTGGATGATTATATTGATGCAAGTTATATATCTTTGGAGCAGCATTATGGGACATGGGATCCTCACCTATGTCATTGTATCAGATTTTATTGGTCACTTGAAGCTTGTATGCACTTGGCAAATGGTGGTCTACTTACTTGGAGGTATAAGCACTTTCATGATTTTTTGATGAGGCACCTCCTTGATGTAGATTTTTATTATGTTGTTATGTACTTCAATGATATACATTATGTACTCATAATGTTTGGAAGAATTCATACAAGAAAATTGGATCCCATAATTATCTTTCCTAATGGTATGGGTTGGAGAGCACTCTTAAGTGTTGGAGTGCAATGCAAGCAATGGGACCCTGGGATATTTTTTTGTCCCATTGATTTCCAATTTTTTGGGAAAAAAGAAGTATGAGATATGGATTCCCCACTTAATAAAGTGATTTTATTAAAATTAGTGAAGCATCAATCATGGTGTTTCCTCTCTAAAATCTTCATGGAATCTCAAAGAATCAAATTTGGGAAACTCAGTGGCAACTTCAAAGAATCATACAAAAAGCGGGTTCTTCAACACCCATGTTTGAAATTTCTTTAGTACAAGCAATATTGGGAAGGGAGAATTTGTCATGTCCCAAATTTTGTATTGGGTCAAAATTGCCTAATCACATTTTCCATATTCATGAGATCTTTTCAAATTGATGCTAAGGGTCAAGAATTGCCAAGGAGGAAAATTACTAGTTTCCTTGGTTGGGGGTGGAAGCTTTGGGATTTGGAATAAGGGGGAGAATGAATGATGTTTTAAAATTAGAATGGAATAAATATTTAATAAAGGATATAAATAAATAAATACAATAGAAAATTTATGTGGAAATGGAGCATGGAGACACATGGAGACTATGGGGCCCACACAAGCTAGAATTTATGTGCCACATGGCATCCTCCTCTTGCAATTTCGAATCCATGGGAATTAAAAAGGTTCTTGGATGAGTTATAATGATAATACACTTGTTCATATGCATCATAGGTCTAATTTTGGAGGAAATTTAACTTACATGGGAAAGGAAGAGTCATTTTGGAGCTAGTGAGACACTTGGACTAGATTCCCTAGCTCTATGACAACAATGATGAAGATGCTATGACACCTATGACACAAATCAGATATGAGGGATGAAATATAACATATATAACATTTCAGGTCGAAATATAGCATCCAAGAGAGCTCTCATGTGAGTTGAGGAATCTTAATGAGCTCCAAATCGAATTTGGGGAAGGTGGAAGACTTGGAAAGGGAGAACACATGGAAAATCATGAGCACACACCCAAATTTGAATTGGCTTGATTTTGTGGATGTATTGGAAAACTTATAAGTATAAGTATGTTTATAAAATACAGGAATCAACCAAGATAATGGCTTTTTTTCATTTGAGAAATTTACATTTGTGAATTGTGAGAGCTAGTGGATGACTAGTTTTCTTGCCTTGGCCAATTTTGAGGGAGAAAGGTTCCCATCCAGGTTGATGTTTGGAGAGGCCACTCAGGTATTTCATGGAGATTTAATGGAGTTTTATTTGTAGGTGTAATATACATTTAATCTCATGGTTTCTTCTATTGCTACACTTTCTCTCAACCATTTCCAGTTTTTATTGCATATTCTTGCTCATGGAGGGATTACGCTTTGGGTGAGATATTTATCTCTTTGGGGACGATTATAATGCCAATTATCTTATTTTATGATGTATATGATATTTATTTAATGTTCAGAATAATATCAGGTCTAAATACCCAAAATAATTCATGTAAAAAGGCTGAACAATGAAGAAATAATGTCATTTTCCCACTATCTTGTTGTGAACCATTGTAATGCTGATGATTTCAAATTGGGAGAGCCTTTAATTGTCCATTTATGATTGTAATAATTTAAATATTCTCTTTTATTCATTCTCATAAAGTTTCAAGTAAAAAAAATCCAATATTTGTATGTCAAAATGACTTGTAATGAGCAAACAATGACCATTTCCACTCTATTTTGATATATGGCATGGTAATGCTTATTATTTCGAATGGAGGAATGTATATATGATAAATGTATGATTAATGTCCTATAATTAATGTGTGTTTCAAGTCTCATGTTTAGTAATTAAGCATTGGAATCCATGTTACTCATTTTTATTGCATTGCGAGAAGATTTGGTGCATTTTCCCCAAGGGTTGAAATTGTGATTCGGGAGTTGTTTGGGAAAGAGTCATAACAACCTGTATAAACTGAAATATTATGCATATGAGAATTTAAAATTTTTCCTTACACATCCCCTACCTCTTTTCATAAATTCGAGTGACTTTGGGACCATTTGAGAAGCCCTTTCCAGCAATTCTGCAGGGGGAATTGGAGCCCCAATTTGCTAGTAAAGACTCCTAATTTGAACAGAACATTAAAAAAATTTCAGAAGTAATTGGGTGGTCATAAAACATCCATAAACATGATATTTAAGTTCTAATACCAGTCATGTACCTTCTGAGGAAATTTGGGAGCATTTGGGTCAATTTGGAGGTCTAGACATCAAAACTAGTTAAGGTCAAAATTGGGGAAAAAAGTGAACAAATTGGTCATTTAATAAAATTTAAAAAAGGGACATTACAATTCTAGTCACTTATAAAACACCTATTATTTTTCTCTTAAAACTACCCTCCAAATCATGAATCCAAAAACCCAAACGACATACCACATATCACACAAAGAAGTTGATGTTTTCTGGGTGCAAGGACATCAATCCCATGGTTAATGTCCTTTGCCTCCAAAACTACAATGAGAGAAACGTTATACTACATAATAATATTTAGTAAACATTCCAGCTATTAAGGATTTTAGTATACAAAGTACATCAAGTCTCCACAAATCATATGCAAGCAAAAAAAACTCATCTAAAATAAACAAGGAGCCCATCCAACCTTCAGCAACCGACTGAGAGAAGACTTTTTCTGAGATGATGGAACCACAACTTCTATCAAATACTATGAAAATTTATTCAATTCAACCTAAATCCAGAAGAACTGATGAGACAGACAAATTTCGCGACTGATAAATGAGCTATAGAGATATGACTAATAGGACAAAAAAATTTACCTCATATTTTTTAACGAGTGAAGAGCGATCTCATCAGAAAAAAGTTGAACAACCATCAATTGCATAGGTTGTGACAATATAAACCTATAAGCCAAATATATATTCTATTTCATTGTCTGGTCTACATCTCAAGAAATATGGAACTTTCACCAAAAAAATATTAGGTAATGAGAACTCAAACCTCTGTTGTCTTGTTCTTATAAACAATTATGTACCCATGCTTTTCTAATTCAGGTGCAAAGAACTCCTCAAAATGATCACTCTGGACCTACATCATTACAGAAATCTAGAAATCAACTAAAATATAAATCAATTATATCTTAAAAAAGAAAGCAAATTCTAGAGATGGTAGAGTTGGAGCACCTATACACTCAAATTCCAATATATATGAAATAAAACTGAAGCGAACATATATATTATGCATTCTTTATGCCAAAAAAATAAATCACATATGAAAACCTTTTCTAGACTGTCATTCAATCCAATACAGTTCATGAATGTCAAATTCAAAAAAATATATGGGATAACTTGCATGTCAAACAATGAAATCACATGTACACTCATTCTTTATTAATGTTTCAGTATTGCGCCAAGAGAATAATAATACCTCTTGAAGGCAAAGAATATTTTCCTGATAACCAACAATTTCATGCAACAAGTTTTGGAGACGATAAGGCCATGAAAGAAACCAGGGAGGACAATATATGTACATGTCACTGGTTTCATATAAATAAGAAAGAACATTATATGAGAGCATAGTGAAAGTTCCAGAAGCTACAATACATCCTTCTAACTAGATATTTGCAATTCCATCAACTGCATTGATTGGAATCATGCGTCGAGGCGTAGGGGAAGGGGCTATGATAACACAAGAAGTATGGAGTGATTTTTCCAGACCTATTGGTATTCTTGTGGCTCCATCAAATTCCACACATTCTAGCTTCATAGCATGTCCAACATCATCATTTTTTGGTGTATATTTCTTTGGATATCCAACTTCATACCATGTCTCACCCCCACCCCTTTCAGAAACATTAGGAGGATTTAACAAGGCAGAACCATTGCTTAGAGTTGCATTTTGAATTCATGTGTTCGAAGTTGAACCAACCAGTCCCCCTTTGCTACCAAATATCCCCAAAAATTCATCATCCTCAGTTCCATTCTCATGAACTGCATTGGCTTCTTGTGCATGCAATGCACGGTGGTGATGCCATGAATCAAAGAAGCACTTTGGTGAAAAGTGATAACTCTTTGAAACATGTATCTTAGCCTTCACACAACCCAAGCACTGTAGAGTGGCTAGCTCTGATGGATGGACACTACAGACTGAAACTTTTTTTTCACTCTGGATACAATACCTATAACAATATATTGTGCTTTGTCAAATGCTGTCACTCAGAAAAATAGCCTTTTCAAAAAAGATGATCAAAGGAAACAACATATGTAAAAATTAGTAGACTAAAACAAGGACAACGTTGAAATACCAAAATAGAATAATAACATATAGAAAAAAAAGATTAGTAAGAAATACCGATTTAGAAAAACTAAAGCTTCCACAAATAACTAACATCTAAAAAAGAAAAGAGATTTTAGATGTCCTTATACACACTACCATTAATAACAATACATTCAAAGGTTTAAATTTATCAAATTTTTAGGTAAACATCACAGTTCTGCATTTTTTATCATATAATTGAAAATGGATCATTAGCATAAAAAAATATAATGTTTTCACTCTTTTGATGTAAGGATAAAAAACATATATGATATGACTTATAAGATGGTGACTAGAAATGCTTATCTTCATACTGTACCAACTGCTACACAAAATTGAAAACATATCCTAAAAATAAGAATATACAGGTCTGAATGGAAGTGTTGGTGCTTACAAGCCTTAGAGAGGGTTTGATTCATACAATAAGTCAGTATGTTGGCTCTAAATCTATTAAGTTTGATGCGAGCTATGAATGCACCCTCTAGTATTCCCTTAAAAATTGGTGTTACTATTGATCACTAGGGTATTGAATATTGTCCCTAAACTTGATTATCTAGCAATACAATCTACCTAACATAAACACCTATGCAATTTGTGGTTCCCTCATCCATCTATAGGGTGACTACTGCCATGGATGAGGGTGCAGCAGTGAAGATGCCTCTAGGAGAAGGACAATAGCTTATGTCACACACAATTGTTTGGTTGAGCGTGCATGCATGCTTGCACCCTATAGGTTAAGGGTGCCAATGCTTTTCTATGGGGTACATGCTTACATGTGCCAATGATTTTCTCTAGATAATGTTCCAATGATTTTCACCCATAAGGTTTACAATGAATAATTACAACAGTATAATCTCCCATAGGAGGTACAAGGAGGTACAATACAAGTACAATAAGAATATCTTTTGTAGTTGCACAAATTCCAACAGGGCAAAAAGAGGTAATAAACATAAGTTTCAGGAAATTTGTTGTAGAATATAGTTGGTACCTAACACAATGGATTATGGAAGCTTTCCTTGCAATAAGCTAAGTTTTCTTACAATTCTAGCTTGGACAAATCCATAGTTCATACTCGTACTACTTCGACTTATTTATGGAAGAAATCCAAAACCAGTTTCAAACTTAGTGGAACTATCAACTTTCAATTGATGCATATGTCTAATGGCTAGATTCTCTCTGCTTGGTATTCTTTTAATGTAGCACCCTTCTTTATGTAGAGTTTCTTTTTGTTATAAGATCCTCTCATCAATTAACTAGAGGAAATTTTTTGGATTAATCTCAAAAGTTATCAGGGAACCTGTCGTGTCTCCCTTCCTCTTGTTATTTTCTGTCTCTAGAAAATTGACAATGCTTAAGAGAATAGGAAACTCTTAAAGCCTATTGCAAGTGAAATCCAATCGCAATCTAAGCTTCTCTCTGCAAGTCATCTAATTTATTTTACTACTACAGTATCAGTTTTTAGATAGACATAAACCTTATAAATGGTTCAGACCAACAGTGCAATACATAGTGTTAGTGCCAGAAATTGTTCCAGACTACAAGAAGAACAATCCAAGACAATCTCTAAAATAAAATAAACTAAAACTATCTTTTTTTATTGTTTTTGGTCTGAAATTTTCATAAAAAATAGGGTAACATAAACCAAGCTAAAACAGGTACTAAATCATATAAAAATTAGAGACTGGGATGAACCATATGTAACAAATAAACCAGAAAACATAGAGAAAGCTAACTGGGTTTCACCCACAACCTACAACCACTTCATGAATATGACATTAGACAAGAAAAGAAATTGCACATTGAGTGATTAAACAAATCATAAATGAAACTAGCATTGAAAATAATATGGGATTATCAGTGATATATTTCATAATCAGTCATGAAAATTACATAAGAGTTTGTATCTTATATTGACATAGTAGCTTTTGAGCCTCCCCTTGCAAAAAACTTGAACCCTCCTACTATCTCATTCTCTTCTATTTATAATTTTTACATCTCAAAAACATTTGCTTCATTTCCTAACTAACTTTAAGTCAAGTCCTCGAACTACAAAAAAAACAGTTACTTAACTACATAACTAACTTCTAGGTGTAGCTCTCGAAACTACTACAAAATGACTGTTTTACAAAATATACTATTTATCTTTTACAAAAATTGACTATATGACACTTGTCAAAAATGATCTTTTAAAGATATTTGGCTTCTTTAGCCAAAAGTTCTATCCCCTCCATAGCTTGTCTTTTTCTTCTGGTTCTTTACTGCTCATCTTCTAGGTCTTCAACACTCTTTGATAATTCTTGATTCTGCTAAGTTAAATCTTGGATCTTCTGCTTCAACTATCCACACATGTTTTGTGTCTTCCTTTTCCTCTTCAATGCTTCCTTTGAAACCACAATCAAATCCTGATAATGGCTGTTAATATCCTCAAGATCTTCTCTTAACCTTCTATTTGCCATTACCAATCCTTCATTTGTTTCATTCAGAAAATATATTTGGTACGTGTACTGTTTAACACTTTTCTGAATATGTTCATTCTCTGAATCTATGTCTTTCCCTTCTTGAAATGAAGAAGCTCCTTCTAGTAACCAAGGGATATTTAATTTCTTAAAATTTTCCTCATCATCCTCTTTATGCTGCTCTGTTACTGTTACAGGAACCTGTTTAGAATTATCTTCCTTAAAACTAAAATCTTTGAACTATTCTTGAACTATGTTCTTCATTAGAGAAGGCTTCTCAATCACTGAATCTTCTCTCTTATTCTCTTCCTTCTCAGATTGGTCTTCATCTTCTTTTAAATTTTCTTGAGATGAGGAATCTTCTGAGTCAATCATAGTAATATTTTCCTTAGCCAATTTTGGATTCAATATTTTTTTCATATTCAATCTTAATTTATTCTTTGGTCACGTTTTAGGCCTCCAATTTGACTCACCTAACATTGCATAATATTTGACCCAAAATTTTACACTGGATATTAGTAAGCCTTCCTTTTTAAATCCAACCATGGAGTTTCCCTTAGTTTTCTCACTGGGAACTTGTATTTCCTCAGATTCCATCTTGGAAGGAATAGAGACCTCTGTCATATTTCCCTGGATATCATTGATATCTAGATCAAGCTTAACTGATTCCTTTTCTTCTGGCAAAAATAGAAGCATATCTACCCTCACAGGTTACATAACTCTGCAAATTCTTAATAGGCTCCCTCCATTCAAGCTTAAAATTCTGCATATGCACCCCCTTGCCCCAATATGCTACAACATTAGGAAATAGGAAATTCTCTAAATTAAAGGTAAATGGCACTTTCTTGAACCAAAACTCACCCTCGCCATCTATACATGTGGCTTCTGCTATCAACTCTCTAGTTAACTCAATTTTTAGTGTATTAAATAGGACTGTATCTTTCTCTAACCCTTGAGCGAACCCATATGAAATGTCTGAATGATAACCATCAATTTTTTCAAAATATTTAAACTAGACTACTTTTTGAAACAATTTTGCACATTTAGGAAAAGTTTTATCCCATGCCATATCCGAAGGCTCATCCCTATTAGTCTTGCCACTTCTCTTCATTTTCTGTACTGAACCCTAACTATTTTTTTCTTCAGAAAAATAGTTAAAACTATTTTGGAAGTATCTTATTACAACAATAGAATAAAGGCTGAGAAAATTAAGACCATAACTTGAAATTTCTCAATTACCCTTATCCATACTAACCCTTTGTTAATACAAATTAGGATTCATTAAACGCTTTTTGGATCTTATGGAATACCTATCACCATGATGGTTCTTAATGACGAAAATCCACAACCTTGTCCTCATTCACATCAGCCAGGTCTCCACAATTCATCTTTGACAGCCGCGATTACACCCAAGCCATTTAATAATTTACCACGATCTACTTAGCCTCTTGTATGCACGTCAAATTCGCCATTCATTCTGAACGAACTCCATGTATGTGCTATCATTAAATTTTAAAAAAATTCCAATCTTCGAGACTTAGGACAGCTGTGATTTTACCTACGTAATCCTTACCCTATTTTGTACATTTTTCATAATGATTGCAAGGTCCATACACGTATGCTTTCACCTTTTTACAGATGTTAAAATTCCATCATTTGCAATTTTGAACCACGAATAAGCCCATATTATGATTTTTTGAGTGCCCCGATTTTCTTGTAGTGCTTTGGTTCACGGTCCCTCGCCTTTGCACTATAGGAATCTATCTGACATAATTTTTTGACAAATAGCTCCAAAACCAAGGGTTAAGAAATATAATTTGACTTAGATCAAAAGTTATTATATATTTTTTGACTTCTTAGAAAACTATACACCTAATAAACCCATTAAAACTATAAAACTAATAAAAATAAATCAAATAAAAAAGAAATGACATGGAGTCAAATAAAAAATGAGCTCGTGATTCTAATATCCCAAAACCAAACTCAAAATTAAAAGAAATATGAAAAAACAATGCTTTGGAAATAAAATGTAATCTAGAACAAAACCTAGCTATAGCTATAACATCTGGCTCCTATTGTGGGATGAATTCCTCCTTGTGTGGCTTCAAGAACTTGTAGACCAATGCCTTCTATCATTAAATTGAACCTACTGCTACTCTACAAAACATCTATTGGGATATGGAGTCTTTATTCTATCACTGTCACACAGGTATTTACAATGAAATGACAAGTTTATTACCTTCAAAAACTGTAAAAGTGTTTGAGGAACCTTCCATTTACTGGATTAGGTAATTCCTCACTTTCCAAAGTCTGCAATATGAAGGTATTGTTCTCCAGAATCTTCAGAACTATGAAAGGACCAAACCGCAAACTATCAAATTTTCCATGCTTACCTTTCTGTTCCTTTCTAGCATCCCACCTCAGTACCATATATCCATAAGAAAAAGTATTTTCATTTATCCTCTTATCAAACCTTTCCTTAATCTTCCTTCTATGTATTTGATATTTTTCTTCCACGGCTTCATGCTCCTGTTGTAATTCAATTAGTGCATAAACTCTTCTTTGAATATCACTTGGTTCTTCTAGACTATCTTGGAAGAATTTCATCACTGGAATACCCAACTGAACTGGAAAAACAACCTCAGTGCCATATGCCAATTGAAAGGGAGAAGTTCCAATTGCTTTCTTAGTTGTTATCCTGTCTACCCAAAGTGCATATTTTAACATGGAATCCCAGGACCTTTTTTTTGACTCAACAACTTCTTAATGCTTTGAACAATATTTTTATTGTTGGATTCTACAAGCCCATTCCCTTGAGGATAATAAGGTGTTGAATGCTTTAGGACAATCCCGTTTTGTTCACAAAATGCAACCATAGCTTTAGATTTAAAGGATTTGGCATTGTCAATTAGTAACTTCTTTGGACAACCAAACCTGCTAAGGATATTTTCTTGAATAAAACTAATTATCATCTTATCAGTGGCATTTTTGGTTGGGATGGCTTCTACCCATTTAGTGAAAAAATTTGTAGCTGTCAGTATCCATCTATGTTGTCCTGAAGATGTAGGGTTTATTTTACCTATGAATTCTAAACCCCATTGCTGAAAAGGGGCATTGACTACAATGGCTTTCAATGGTAAAGACATGAGATTATGTTTACCAACAAACTTTTGACAAGGAACACAAGCTCTAACCTACTGATACACATCTGTAAAAAGTGAAGGCCAATAATATCTAGACCTTATAATTTTATATGCAGTAGCCTTCTAGTATTTGTGTCCCGCACAAGCTCCTTCATGTGATTCGGAAATTACTTCCTCAATTTCTGATTTGTCTAAACATCTAAGCAGAAGACCTCCTGGATCCTTCCAATACAGCTGCTTATCTACTAAACAATATTTAGTAGCTTTTAATTTCAATGACCTAACTACCTTTTGTCTAGATGTTCAAGGCTTTGCAAATACAGTAAGAAATGAACAATGTCTGCATACCATATAGATTATGCATATTGGTCCATAATCTTTTCCTTCTCTTGTTTAGCTTGTAATTCTTCTTGTATGGATTGTTCTGCCATCAAATGAAGACCTAAAGCTTCACAGTTTGAGTCATCCAATAACCTCTCTAGACCTTGTCCTTTCACCAGCTTAGTGGGCTTGATTTCCACATCATACTCCATTATCTTAGCAAGACATTTTCCTTGTTTCCCTTCACTATCAGGCTGAGTCAAAATATCTTTAATAGCAGCATTGGGAACATAATAAATGACCTTTGAATGTAAAACATAAATTCTGAAAAACTTTAATGCTTTTACCAGTGAATAAGCTTGCTTTTCCAAGGTACTGTAATTCAACTCTGAATCCCTGAGAGTCTTGCTGAAAAATGCAATTGGCTGCTCCAATCCTTCATCATTTTTCTATAACAAAACAACTGCTATTGTGTCCTGTGATGCAAAAGAAAAAGTCAGAAAATCTTTTGAAAAATCAGGGCTTACTAACACTGGTGCTTTTGTAAGAGATTGCTTTATCTTATCAAATGAATTCCTGGACTCTGCTGTCCATTTGACTTCCTGATATTTCTTCAACATAGTTGTTATCTATTTAATAGTTTCAGCAAAATTTGGTATAAACCAGCACAGAAAATTAATTTTCTCAATAAAAGATTGCACATCCTTCTTACTCCTAGGAAAACTGATTTTTAGAATGGCCTTGATTCTTTTTGGATCAATTCTTATCCCATTAGTTGAAACCAAATGTCCTAATAGATTACCCTCCTACACAACAAAATGAGAATTTTTTGGATTTAGTGACAGTCCATACTTTCTGCATTTTAAGAAAGTTTGCTTGAGGTGTTTTAGATGTCCTTCATCAAATTGTGAGAATACTGTAATATCATCTGAGTAGATTACAACAAACTTCTCCTTCTCCCCAACAAAGGCTATATCCATAGCCCTTTGAAAGGTGTCTCCAGCATTCATCAATCCGAATGGCATTTTTTCATACATGAAAGTACCCCAAGGGGTAGTGAAAGTTGTCTTTTCTTGGTCATCTGGGTGCATTGCAATCTGGTTATACCCGGAAAATCCATCCACCATTGAAATCCTTTGAGCACCCACTACCTTCTATAAGATTTTCTCAATTTTTGGCAACGGTTAATTATCTTTTAGTGAAGACCTATTCAGATTACGAAAGTCTACACACAACCTTCTCCATTATTTTTTCTGACAGGAACTTAGTTTTCTACCCATGAAGAGTATCTAAAAGTAACAATGATTTTTGCATCCAATAATTTTTTAACCTCTTTTTCTATAACAAGAAATAAGGCAGGATTGATTCTCCTTAGTTTTTGCCTAAATGGTTTTACATTAGGATTCAAAGGCACTTTATGTTGAATGATACTAGTGTCATAAGTTTTTAAATATTTGTATGACCAAACAAAAATATCAACATATTATTTCAACAGTTTAATGTACCTTTCTCTTTGCTCCACTGAAAGTGCCTTGGAAATCTTCACTATCTTGGGCTGCTCCCTTGTACCAATATTGCAATCCATTACATTTTCTTCTGATGACTGCATAGTTGGCTTCAATGGAGTGTCATCTTTTAAAAAAATCCTCTCAAGGGGAACCAAACCCTTGGGAATAAAATTACCTTTCAGCTCAATGATTTTATGACCAACAATTTCATTTTCAGCATACTCTTCTTCATTTTCAGTTTCATCATCCTGCTCCTGATCAATTAATGAATTAGAAAACTCACCTGTCAATTCCAAGAATCTTCTAATCTCCAAATCATCTTCAAAAACTCTCCATTGTTTGATATTATTAGGAACTGAAGGTATGTACCTGACTTCTATAGGATACTTTAAATGAGTTGTTTTTGGAATCTTGAAATGAGTAGCTGCTAGAGCAAGTGAATCAACAACCTGATTATGATCTCTAGGAATATAAGAAATGTTAAATGCTATTAATAAATTATCTATCATATCCCAAACTTCATTCCTATACACCTTCAACAAATCCTGTTTTACTTGATACTTGTCCCTTACCCGCTGGACAACTAATTCAGAGTCGCCATAAACCGATATTTTCTAAATTCCCAGGTATTTTGCAGCATTCAAACCCAACAACAATGCCTCATACTCTGCTGTATTGTTTGTGGATACAAAATCCAATTTATACATCAAACTTACTGATTCACCACCAGGGGAAATCAACAGAATACCTACTCCTGCTCCCTCCTTGGATGAGGAGCCATCAAAATACATTTGCCACAACTCATGTTTTTGTTCTATAGAACACTTGATCGATATTTCCTTTTCAACCTACAATATGCCACTAGTATTATCATCACTAAAATGCAACATATATGAACCCAAGTCCTTTTCAACAGCATATAATGGATGACTTATCGGATTCCTATCATCAGTGACAATGTAAAAAAAAAAAATTGTCTATACAACCTCCTATTTTCACCTCCAAAAATAGGGATCATTGCATATGATAATTCCATCTATAAGGTACCCCTACCTTCTTATCCCAAGACCTAGAGAGTAACATTCCAAATTTAGGAGCAGTATTCTGCCACCACAACATCCATTATGACAATCTTCATGGGTAACTGTGTTAAATTTACCACCATATATTTAATCACTCCCAAACACTTAACAACCCTAGAATCAAAAGCATATAAATCTTGATAGGGTTTTGTGATACTTAACCCTAAAGCCTTCGTAACTTCCTTTTGCATCAAATTGTGCAAAGTCCCCAAATCAAGTAAACAATTGTGAATCATATGATCATGGAGAGTGAATGTTATATAGAAATGTGGAGATGAACTTGAATCCTTTTCAGTTTTATCAGCTAATGTAGAACCAATAAAAATTATAGGATGTTATTCCTTTAAGTTTACTGTATCTAATGACATTTGATTAGCTGTTGAACCCATCATCTTTAAAATTGAACTCTTATAATTAGAATTTTTTATCAGCTCAGTAAATGGCATTGGAATTTTAATTTTGCACAATTCATTTTCAAAATTGAAATTCTACTGATTCCTATCTACTTCCTCAACTTCAATAACCCTTTCTGGATGTCCCTGATTCTGCCCTTTTTCTTGTGTCTGACTGTCTGATTGTTTAGGAGGAAGAACTGTTTTCTTTTTAGGGTTTTGAGCAACCTGCTTTGGTCCTTACCTTAAACCAATAGTCCTTTTAGGTTTAGACTGACATATTCCTGGTGTTGCATCATACCCTAAATCATTTTCTATTTGAAATATATTTACATCATAATATTCAGAATTTAAATAAGCTTCTTCAGTTAAAAAACCTTCTGTCAAAAGTTCTCCAAAATAATTTATGTCTTGATTTGTATCTTCATATTGCTCATATTTCTCTGCTTCTCCTTCATTAATGACATTGTTTTGAAGTGGTGGTGGCACCTTCTGATCTTCAGCTTCTCTTCTCTCCCTTTGTATATCATTATTCCTTATTTCTTTGGGAATAAACCTAGGTGCAAACTGACGTCTAAACTGATTAGGATTATTAGGGTTTCTTTCCCCTTCTTAATCAGGCCTATTTGTATTCTTCTCCAATTCCAATTTGGTTAATTTTGTTGTTAGAATTTTCACTATTTTTTCCATTTCATCAATTTTATTATCAGCTAATTGTGATGTTGAAACTACTGGAGCATCCTCCTTTTAACCTTTTCTATCATTAACTTGCTGATCTGAATTCACCTTCAGCCTATTAGAAGATACAATATTGGATTCTACCTCTAAGGCTGCTTCTTGCATGTTCAATAGACTGACTGGTCTTCTTTCCCTTAGGTGTAAAGAAAATTCATGATCAAAAGCATTTGCATAGGTAAGTTTTGCTGAAGTTTCAGAGGGTTTGATTTCTATTGGAATTCTACCATACATCTTGTTAAATATTTTAGAAACGTCTTCTATGGTCTCATCCTTTTTCCTCCTTAGGGCTCCAAATTCTGTGATATGGTATGTATGATCCTTGGTATCATCCCACTACCTCATGAAAACATCCTGAAGTTCCTCTATCAAGGTAATCGAGTTTGCTGGTAACTCTCTAAACCACTTCCTAACCTCCCCATCCAGGCTTTGCACAAACATTCTCATCCATACATATTTTGATTCAGTGTTTTGGTTATCTACATAACTGAGAAATGCATCCTAGTGTTCCTCAGTTGTTGTCTCACCTTGCCCATTGAACCTAGGAAAGTAATTTTGATAATCTCCTCTAGGGAGAGCATTTAAGGGCTGAGGAAGGACTAGTGGAGCATACCTAGCTGCCACCATCCTATCCATCATATCTAATGGAGGTTGCTGAGCTGCCATTGTGAAACTACTAGGGTTTGCTGCAGAAAAAGACTTGTTTACTCGACTAGTACTTGGCTGGAAAAGGATTTTGTTGGTTTTGAACTGGAACAATGGAATTTTTCCAAGAGATTGAGTCTTTTCCTTTTTAAAGGACTGAGGATCAGTAAATATTTGAAAACTGCTAATAGGTATAGAAGGTGTTAACCAGGATGGATCTTGTTTTTCTTCTTTGGAAAATGAGAAGGGTGACAGTAGGTCAAATTTATTAGGGACACATAAAGCTGGGGATGACTGTGATTTCTTAATTTTCCTAGATTCTTTCAAAATTTGCTCTAGGTCTGGGACACCCAGGTGTAATGGTGAAGTAGGTCTCACTCTTGTCCCAGCCTTCCTAGAAGCCACTGTGAAAATTGTCTGGTGAAAAGTAGTCTAAATGATTTGCTAGTTTTGTCCACCTCTCAAAACTAGTTGAATAATAAAAACCCAGGGAATGTATGCTTCATCTTCGTCCCCGGCAACAACGCCAAAGATGTTAGTGCCAGAAATTGTTCGAGACTATAAGAAGAACAAGCCAACACAATCTCTAAAATAAAATAAACTAAAACTGTCTTTTTGTATTGTTTTTTGTCTAAAATTTTCATAAACAAGAGGGTAACATAAAACAAACTAAAATAGGTACTAAAGCATATAAAAATCAGAGACTGAGATGAACCATATATAAGAAATAAACCAAAAAACATAGAGAAAGCTAACTGAGTTTCACCCACAACCTACAAGCACTTCATGAATAAGACATTAGATAGGAAATGAAATTGCACATTAAGTGATTAAACAAATAGTAAATGAAACCACCAAATGAAATTAATATGGGATTATCAGTGATATATATCATAATCAGTCATGAAAATTACATAAGAGTTTGTATCTTAGCTTGCATAGTAGCTTTTGAGCCTCCCCTTGCAAAAAACTCAAACCCTCCTACTATCTCATTCCTTCTATTTATACTTGTTACATCTCAAAAACATTTTCTTCATTTCTGTTGAGGCCTGGAAATTCGCAGGCAACAACAGCAAGGGATTCTCCCCAGTCAACGTTCCCAACTAGCCTGTGACTGTTTGGTATAGGGAATCCGTCCGGTTTGCAGTCCGGCTACCGTAGGTCAAGTAACAAAAAGTAAAGGTTTTACTGGTTGCGGCCCGGTCCACCGTGTATATTTTTTGTATTTTTGACTTAAAGTATGATATGCATGTGCCTAATAAACCATGCAGGGTGATAAAGGATGCAAGGAGTAGTCACAATGTGATGCGCAGGTTCTTACCTCTCGTCTTAGAACTCACAAGCATCTAAATCACATATGCAGCAATAAAGTAAAACTAACTATCTACCTATCTATTTATCCCCGAGGAGCCAAATGGTAACTTATTTATGAGTAATGTGTATTGTGCATGCATTATAAAGAGAAACTACAGATAGCTGATATTTCTTCCTACAACACATGAACGATTAAATATATTTAGACAATCAGATAGCCAATTGTTTATGAACAGCATGCATTACTCATGGTGGTAATTTCACAGAATAAACCAGAAATCATTCAAACAAGAACATAGGCTCTAAGAGTTAGAACGATCTCACAGTTAATGGACAAAAACTGGAAAAACAAAATAGTTCATCTTTCGCCAATCCATAGCATAGCATTTGAACGTCCTACCAAACTTTCTCCGACAGGAAAACAATAATTCTTTATTGCAAAAAAAAGTAGTTCTTCTTACAATATCTCTTTACATGTCTAACTAGGAAAAAGTCCCTGTCAATTCTAACTTGCAAATATTTAAACTAACAGTAGATCGCTTGGGCTACCCCCACACGTGTGGCCTTTCGGTCCCTCAAAAAGTTTCATGTTTCTCTTTATCTTTCCTGCACAGACTCGTGATTTGCTGAGTAACTGACAGACCTTTCAAGTTTGCGCCTTTGTCGCTACTGATCTTTGTCTTCTGTTTTGCTTGTCCTCCTTACGATCCTGCCGGTTTCGGTTCAATCTTTGTCAAAAATGCCCAGCTTTGTCTTCGCGTCATGTTAATCTCAATAGTCCCTTGAGTCCACCTACAATTAATCAATGTGCATCATTCATTGGGATTGCATTCTAAAACAAAACGTCAAATTATATCAACCAAAATGGCTACTCAACAAGAAATACCATGTGCATGACTGTCATGAAGCTTAACAAACGCTGGCACCACTATCTCATCTACCTACGGGTTCGAAAGAAAACACCAACGACAAGAAACAAAGAACTTGTCGGTGGCTCAGAATGCTAACATTAGCAGGGTAGACCTATTCACAGCCGCATAAGCACGTCTTAACATGCGATGGGTACTGCGAAAACACTTAAGCACATCAGAGTCGAAAGAGTTAAGACCTAAGCTGTGGCGGGAAAACTTTCGATTGGAAATCGGAAGGACAACGACATCGATAGCCAAGTTCTTTGTGTGGCCGCAACGGTAGAAGAAAAAAGGGTTATAGACATGTGACTAGAAGACCGACATGCATCGACGGGTGGAGCGTTTTTCATTTCCGGTAGCTTAGCTGATTTGGGAGCCACAACGGCGGAAGAGAAAAGGATAAACATTCCACAATAGGTAAGGTCTTCATCGGAGGAGAAATCAACTAAATGACCGGAAGGCTAGTGCTTTTGGAAGCCACCACGACGGAAGCCCAAGACTTAAGGAGCAGCGTAAAAACAAAGCGAAGCTTGAAAAGTCAACTAATAATCGAGAGACCTCGCAATATTCCTTCTGCAACTGCGGAGAAAGTAGAAGCAAGATGATCCGACACGAAAGAAACAAATCAGCCAATTAGGACAAATGCATCGGAAAAAAAGAGATGAAGCCAAAGCTGATTATTTCTCTGCAATGGCGGGAGAGAAACAGACAACAACCTCCAGTCAAATGAAAATGATAAGTGTTTTAAAACTTTAAAAAATTGGCAATGATTGAAACTGTTTCACCTCCAGAATAGTGTTTTTCAAAGAATAGCTGACCCGATTCATCTTCGACTAACAGAAACCAGACTCTAACATCTGCGACCCACAACAATTTCTGACACAAGCAATTTCTGAAATAGGACGAGAGTTTATCTTCGAAAATCATCTGAAATTAAAGCATGACCAAAATTCACGGCTCCAATTGATTCAACGCAGCATTAAAATCATAAAAGGGGGGTCCAAAATTTAAAAGAATTTGGGGAAAACAGTTGCAGCTGCAACAATTGGTGATTACCTAGTGAACCTAGAACTCTGGACGATTCTTTCTTGAGTAGCAAACTGTTTAACAACAAACGAACCTATTGAATTATTCCAACTATCTGGATTTCTCAAATGGAAAAAGGATGTACCTTTAATCATTGATGACAGTCCGATTTGGGAGAGTGGAAACCAGGATTTTTTAAGTCAAGATAACTCTTTTGAGGCCTAGATATGGGTTTCATTGTTACTTGTGTCTTCAGGCAGCTGCCAGCTTGGGCACCACAGGATTGTAGCATATGGTAAACAATAATATTCATTTGTTCCTCATTCCCATGCCACTTTAGCACTTTTGTGCTTTTGGACTTTTATCCTTTTCAAATGAGTCCTCCTGCATGCCTTTCTTTCTGAACTTTAATTCATGCTTTTCTATCCCAAGTTTCCTTTTGTGTGAGGGGTGCGTTCATGCTTCAGCTCACAGACGGAGAGGAACTTTCAGTGTTTTAGTACTTATATGATTCAACATTTATTTTGATATATGATGCTTTCATAGGAGTTTTGACTCTTATCTACCTTTTGATGATTCATTTCCTGGCATGGGATCATTTATATTTAATATACTGTTTACCGTACTTCTTTCCATGGGCCTCTGGCTGTCACCCCCTAGGACATTTTAAATGTGACATGGATGGAGCCTAAAAATAGTATTCTAGACCCTTTGACTCTGGTTTATTTCACAGGGGTTAAGCAGGACTTCAATGCGTACATCGCTATTTGGGAAAACTGCTAAACTGGAAGAAGTTCTTTAAAACAAGCAGCAATATACAGTCTTATACCCAAGAACCTTAATCATACCAAAATTTTGATGTTTTCCATGCAACCGTGGGTTTGCCTCCTTTATTCAAAACCAAAATAACTAGCAACAAAGCATTAAAGAAAAACAATATCAAATCAATAAACAAAAAGAAAACAACATCAAATTATTTATGTACAGGATCATTTAAACAACAGAAACGAAAAAGTGCCCACTCCTGAAAATCCTTTAACCCGGTGAGTCAAGAGGTGGGCTGGATTGTAGACATGAGATACCTAACCGTGGTCTAGTTGTGCTATTTTTGAAATCGAAACCATGTCTACTAGTCTACAGTCATCCTTATTAGCCTGAGGAAGTTGAAGGAGATCAGGCTGAGTGTCAATCATAGAACTGGCCTTTCCT
This sequence comes from Pseudotsuga menziesii, assembly GCA_001517045.1. Taxonomy (NCBI): domain Eukaryota; kingdom Viridiplantae; phylum Streptophyta; class Pinopsida; order Pinales; family Pinaceae; genus Pseudotsuga; species Pseudotsuga menziesii. The sequence continues at coordinate 97,195 of LPNX010070061.1, read as the reverse complement.
GAGGTATGATATCTTAGTCTAAGCTCTGTTAGATAATTTCCCAGGACAGAATTAGCAGATTCATTACCTTCCCCTAGCTTAGTGACAGTATGTTTCATGTAAGGTTCTCTCAAAATTTTAATCTGATTCGGGGTACCCTTAAGAGGTAACCATAAATGAGACCAGTCTGAAGCAAAATAACCTTTTAACCTGGAAGACCAATCTCGGTTCAGAATAAGCTCATATCCATTTGGTACGTCATCCACCATGATGTCAATAAATTGACATATCTTGTTATTTGCAGATAAGCATATGGGAACATTCTTCATTTCTCCCACTACTTTGACACCCGTTCTATCTAGTTGCACTACTTCCCAGGCTGTGGGCTCTGGCTGACCATTAATCTTTCTGCAAACTTCAAGTGGCATAACATTTACTGATGACCCAGAATCTACCAAACAATTATGCACATTATGATCCAGCATTTCTAGAGTCAAAAGAAAAGGCGGGGTTTTAGCCTTTTCTTCCCAACTTGGTTCTATGTCATCTTCTCCCGGTTGATTTTGAGTGGGTATATATTTTTTAAGTTCCTCAATTTTTTCAATGTTTCCTTCATTAACATCTACAAGTTTGACAGGCTTGTTGATTGGCTCTATTTCCTGATTGACAGTAGTGACTTCAGGTGTTTTACCTGGAACATTGGCATTTATCTGTCTCTTGACATTCATTTGCAACCTCTTAACCTTTGCAATTGTTGCATTGTCTTTGATTATCAAATCCATGTTCTTTGTTGTTGTAGGTGTGTATTCAGATTTAAATGCACTCTCTTCTGTGTCGAAAAGCGAGACACCATCCCATAAAAACATGGTATCATCTTCTTGTTTCTCTATGGTCTAGTTTTTCTCTTCTTCTTTACCACTGTTCTTAGTCAATTTAGAGTCTAGCAGCTGATTCATAACCAATGTCATTGAATTTAACCATTGAGGACACTTCTTTTCAGAATGAGGTTGTTGGTGGAAAGTGCAGAAATTGTCACCCCCCACCTCTGTTATATTCATTGATGCTGAATTTGATGGAAGGATCCTCAATTGGTTGTTATTCTCCCTTTTTTGGTAGTAGGGTTTATCAGTTTTCTGAACTTCCCTTTCTTTCTCCAGATCTATTATTCGGTTGGAGATTTTTTGAATCATTTTTAGCATTCCCTCAAAATCATGTGATTGTTCCTCTTTAGGTTTAGACAGCAATAAGGCTCTTCTCCTGGTAGTTTTTTCTTCAGGTATCTTGGGATAGTCTTCTATACTTTCCTTTTCAGCCTCTACCCTTTTTGCTTCTTCATAAGTTTCTACCAACATAGGTCTGGCTTTCATTTGGAAAACATGGCCAGCTCAGGTCCTAGGGCTAAGGTATAATATTCAAATAGGGCCTTGTCTGAGGGTCTGTCAGTTTCAGAGAAGTTCTTTAGGTATGTTGAAAACCTTTGAGTAAACTGATGCACCTTCTCATCCTTCTCTTTTTTTAACAAACCAAGACCTTTCATTAATTAGGCATGTGTCTTTTGGGCTGCGTATTTACTTCTGAAAATCCTTTCGAAGGTGTCCCAATCAGAAAGATAGTTTGCAGGCAAACCGAAATACCAGGATGCTGCTGCTCCTTTAAGGGTATGTGGGAACAATCTACAGACCACATCTTCGTAATCCCCCGCCCTCAACCCTTCTACTGCTAAATAGAAACTTTGCAAGTGGTCATCTACAACAATCCTTTCCTGGGGATCAAACTTAGGCAGCATCTTATCAAAATCTTGAGGTAGTTTGTGCAAAGGAGGTGTTAGGTTCAAAGGTGATCTAGCTCTCCAAGCCGATAGAGGGTTGGGCTGATTCACATTTATACCAGCCATGAGCAAAGGTGAACAAACAGGAGTCTGAGTAAAAAACATTGTAAGATGAAACTAGGCTTACTTGCTTCAAAGGTAGAACCAGAACCTGTAAGTACTTGGGTTAAGCCAAAAGCTTCCAAATATCTGCTGGTGGGGTAATCTTGGGAAAATATGTTTCCACGGCCAGCCATGCACTGGTGTCCCTCCTTCTAGCACCAAAACTGTTGAGGCCTGGAAATTCACAGGCAACAACAGCAAGGGATTCTCCCCAGTCAACGTTCCCAACTAGCCCGTGACTGTTTGGTATAGGGAATCCGTCCTGTTTGCGGTCCGGCTACCGTAGGTCAAGTAACAAAAAATAAAGGTTTTACCGGTTGCGGCCCGGTCCACCGTGTGTATTTTTTGTATTTTTGACTTAAAGTATGATATGCACGTGCCTAATTAACCATGCAGGGTGATAAAGGATGTAAGGAGTAGTCACAATGTGATGTCCAGGTTCTTACCTCTCATCTTAGAACTCACAAGCATCTAAATCGCATATGCAGCAATAAAGTAAAACTAACTATCTACCTATCTATCTATCCCCGGGGAGCCAAATGGTAACTTATTTATGAGTAATGTGTATTGTGCATGCATTATAAAGAGAAATTACAGATAGCTGATATTCCTTCCTACAACACATGAACGATTAAAGATATTTAGACAATCAGATAGCCAATTGTTCATGAACAACATGCATTACTCATGGTGGTAATTTCATAGAATAAACTAGAAATAATTCAAACAAGAACATAGGCTCTAAGAGTTAGAACGATCTCACAGTTAATGGACAAAAACTAGAAAAACAAAATAGTTCATCTTTCACCAATCCATAGCATAGCATTTGAACGTCCCACCAAACTTTCTCCGACAGGCAAACAATAATTCTTTATTGCAAAAAAAAGTAGTTCTTCTTACAATATCTCTTTACATGTCTAACTGGGAAAAAGCCCCTGTCAATTATAACTTTCAAATATTTAAACTAATAGTAGACCGCTTGGGCTGCTCCCACACATGTGACCTTTCGGTCCCTCAAAAGGTTTCATATTTCTCTTTATCTTTCCTGCATAGACTCATGATTTGTTGAGTAAATGACATACCTTTCAGGTTTGCGCCTTTGTCGCTACTAATCTTTGTCTTCTGTTTCGCTTGTCCTCCTTGCGATCCTGCCGGTTTCGGTTCAATCTTTGTCAAAACTACCCAGCTATGTCTTCGCGCTGTGTTAATCTCAATAGTCCCTTGAGTCCACCTGCAATTAATCAATGTGCATCATTCATTGGGATTGCATTCTAAAACAAAACGTCAAATTATATCAACCAAAATGGTTACTCAACAAGAAATACCATGTGCATGACTGTCATGAAGCTTAACAAATGCCGGCACCACTATCTCATCTACCTACGGGTTCGAAAGAAAACACCAATGACAAGAAACAAAGAGCTCGTCGGCGGCTCAGAACGCTAACATCGACAGGGTAGACCTATTCACAGCCGCATAAGCGGGTCTTAACATGCGATGGGTACTGCGAAAACACTTAAGCACATCAGAGTCGGAAGAGTTAAGACCTAAGCTGTGGTGGGAAAACTTTCGATTGGAAATCGGAAGGACAATGACATCAGCAGCCAAGTTCTTTGTGTGGCCGCAACGACAGAAGAAAAAAGGGTTATAGACATGCGACTAGAAGACCGACACGCATCGGCAGGTGAAGCGTTTTTCATTTCAGGTAGCTTAGCTGATTTGGGAGCCGCAACGGTGGAAGAGAAAAGGCTAAACATTCCGCAATAGGTAAGGTCTTCATTGGAGGAGAAATCAACCAAATGACTGGAAGGCTAGTGCTTTTGGAAGCCGCCACAGCAGAAGCCCAAGACTTAAGGAGCGGCGAAAAAACAAAGCGAAGCTTGAAAAGTCAACTAATAATTGGGAGACCTCGCAATCTTCCTTCCACAACTATGGAGAACGTAGAAGCAAGATGATCCGACACGAAAGCAACAAATCAGCCGATTAAGACAAATGCATCGAAAAAAAAAGACGAATCCAAAGCTGATTATTTCTCCGCAACGATGGGAGAGAAAGAGACAACAACCTCCGGTTAGATGAAAATGATAAGTGTTTTAAAACTTTAAAAAATTGGCAATGATTGAAACTGTTTCACCTCCGGAACAACGTTTTTCAAAGAATAGCTGACCCGATTCATCTTCGACTAACAAAAACCAGACTCTAACATCTGCGACCCACAACAATTTCCGACAAGCAATTTCTAAAACAGGACGAGAGTTTATCTTCGAAAATCATCCGAAATTAAAGCATGACCAAAATTCACGGCTCCAATTGATTCAACGCAGCATTAAAATCATAAAAGGGGGGTCCAAAATTTAAAAGAATTTGGGGAAAACAGTTACAGCTGCAACAATTTCCTAACTAACTTTAGGTCAATTCCTCGAACTACAAAAAAAATGGTTACTTAACTACATAACTAACTTTTAGGTGTAGCTCTCGAAACTACTACAAAATGACTTCTTTACAAAATATACTATTTATCTTTTACAAAAATTGACTATATGACACATGTCATAAATGATCTTTTAAAGATATTTGGATGCTTCAGCCAAAAGTGCTATCCCCTCCAGAGCTTGTGTTTTTCTTCTGGTTCTTTGCTGCTCAGCTTCTAGGTATTCAAATCTCTTTGATAATTCTTGATTCTGCTGAGTTAAATCTTGGATCTTCTGCTCCAACTCTCCACACATGTTTTGTGTCTTCCTTTTCCTCTTCAATGCTTCCTTCAAAACCACAATCAACTCATTATAATGGTTGTTAGTATCCTCAATATCTTCTCTTAACCTTTTGTTTGCCATTACCAATCCTTCATTTGTTTCATTCAGGAAATCTATTTGGTACTTGTACTGTTTAACACTTTTCTGAAGATTTCCATTCTCTGAATCTATGACTTTCCCTTATCAAAATAAAGAAGCTCCTTCTGGTAACCAAGGGATATTTAATTTCTTAGAAATTTCCTCATCATCCTCTTTATGCTGCTCTATTACTGTTACAGGAACCTGTTTAGAATTATCTCCCTTAAAACTGAAATCTTTGAACTGTTCTTTAACTGTGTTCTTCATTAGAGAAGGCTTCTCAATCTCTGAATCTTCTCTCTTATTCTCTTCCTACTCATATTGGTCTTCATCTTCTTTTAAATTTTCTTAAGATGAGGAATCTTCTGAGTCAATCACAATAATCTTTTCCTTATCCAATTTTGGATTCAACAGTTTTTCCATGTTCAATCTTAATTTATTCTTTGGTATCATTTTAGACCTCCAATTTGACTCACCTAACATTGCATAAGATTTTCCCTGAAATTTTACACTGGATATTAGTACTCCTTCCTTTTTAAATCCAACCTTGGAGTTTCCTTTAGTTTTCTCACTGGGAACTTGTATGTCCTCTGATTCCATCTTGGTAGGAATAGAGACCTCTGTCATATTTCCCTAGATATCATTGATATCTAGATAAAGCTTAACTGATTCCTTTTCTTATGGCTGTTCTAAGACTATTTCATGTACTTCTTTCAAACCTTCAGAGATTTCTAGTTGATTATCTTCATCAATACCCTTTTGCTCTCCACCTACAGGCTCTTTAAGTTTCTGTACTGAAGACTCTACTTGAGTAGTCTCTTCTACTACTTCAGAAATGACTTCCTTATTCAATTTTTTAACTAGGCTATGTGATTTATTCATTTGTCTCCTTTTTAACTGGTCCTCCTTTTCGCTTTGAAACCATGACCAAAAAAAAGTAATCCCAAGTCTTACCTTTTTTCTGGAGCACGGTACTAATGATCAATTTTATCAATCCATGGTGAAATATAGACTGTTTAGTATGATCCTGATGTTCCCTTATCCTACTTGACATCTTCTACAAGCTTTTTAGGAAGAAAAAGGGGAGATTCATCTTTGACTCCTGACTCAAGTGCTATAGAAATCTAATGTGATATTTAAAAAAAGAAGCATATCTACCCTCACAGGTTACATAACTCTACAAAATCTTAATAGGCTCTCTCCATTCAGGCTTGAAATTCTGTATATGCACCCCCTTGCCCCAATATACTACAACATCAGGCAATAGGAAATTCTCTGAATTAAAGGTAAATGGCGCCTTCTTGAACCAAAACTCTCCCTTGTCAGCTATACATGTGGCTTCTTCTATTAACTCTCTAGTTAACTCATTTTTAGGGTATTAAACAGGACTGTATCTTTCTCTAACCCTTGAGCGAACCCATATGAAACTTTTGAATGATAACCATCAATTTTTTCAAAATATTTAAACCAACCTGATTTTTGAAACAATTTTGCACATTCAGGAAAAGTTTTAGCCCATGCCATATCCGAAGGCTCGGCCCTGTTAGTCTTGTCACTTCTCTTCATTTTCTATACTAAACCCTAACTATTTTTTTCTTCAGAAAATAGTTAAAACTATTTCTAAAGTATCTTATTACAACAATAGACTAAAGGCTAAGAAAATTAAGACCATAACTTGAAATGTCTCAATTACCCTTATCCATACTAACCCTTTGTACATTTTTCATAATGATTACAAGGTCCATACACGTATGATTTCGCCTTTTTATAGATGTTAAAATTCCATCATTTGCAATTTTGAACCACCAACAAGCCCATATTATGATTTTTTGAGTGCCCTGATTTTCTTGTAGTGCTCTAGTTCATGGTCCCTCGCCTTTGCGCTACAGGAATCTGTCTGACATACATTTTTGACAAATGGCTCCAAAACCAAGGGTTAAGCAATATAATTCGACTTAGATCAAACCTTATGATAGATTCTTTTGACTTCTTAGAAAAATATACACCTAATAAACCCATTAAAACTATAAAACTAACAAAATTAAATAAAATAAAAAATAAATGGCATGGAATCAAATAAAAAATGAGCTCATGATTCTAATACCCCAAAACCAAACTCAAAATTAAAAGAAATATGAAAAAACAATGCTTTGGAAATAAAATGTAATCTAGAACAAAACCTGGCTATAACACATAGTATTGTGATAGATTAATCGCTACATTCACAACATAGATTATTATATGACATGTTTTTTACTTCAAATAGTGCAAACTTCAAATTCCACTCCTCTGAAAAACAAAGGATTTCTCCTTTAAATGGATAGGGATAAGACTATGAGTAATAAGCAAAAGGTTGTGATTTTGGGTAGTATGAACCTCCAAACATCAAATTTCCCTTTCCAGAGTAGAACTAAATACCAATAAGTGGTTAAGAAATCAAAGGTTAGACACTTATTATCAAAAAGTAATATCAAATAATATCCAACTTAAAATCTGATCCAAACAGATTTATAAGCTAAAGCCAAGTCCTTATATATTAGCATAACAACTGAAATATGACTTACCACGGATGGAATCTTTAAGTATAATTCCATAGCAAATATTTCAATATGCTAACAAACTGTAGGTAAGTTTTTCATCTGTAAGGAAAGAGAAATCGATCAATGTACATTGCATATAATTAGGTGGATCTCTTAGAAACAAGAAAGAGTAATTATTCATTAAATGTCATAATTGAATAAAAAAAATTCCAACTAAAATTAACTAGCAAACAGACAATGGGAATTCCACTAAGATTTTCAAGTTGAATAGATTGGGATTATTACCTTGTCAAATGTTCCACTATCACCGTGTTAGACAGTTGTAGGTCATATTCTTAACACCAAACATACCAGGGTAGAGAACTTGATCCTATTTTTTTAAGAAGCAAGCAAAGACGGAATTTGGTTGGATGCAATTAAAGTTGATCCTATTTATTTTTAAAAAGGAAGTAATGACCAATTTATTTTTATGAAAGCAATTGTATGACAGAGGATTTACAGTAAGAAGTTCAAGGAAAATGGGTTGGTAAAAAAATGCAAGGAAAAAATCACCACGAAAATATATGAGAAATAGAAGACATTGATTACAATTCAACTTTTGCATTCATGGTCAAACAAGTCACAATTAGAATCTAGTCAGTAATTGCAGCTCAGTTCAGTTGGAAAGTTCATCAAATAAGCATTAAGACTGTTTCTTTAAATGGAGATGTTAAGATAGACATTTACATGGAGAAACCTCAAGATTCATCACAAAGGGTAAAGAAACACCGGTATGTTGTTGAAAGCTATATATGACCTATAAAGTCCCTTAAACACGGTGTTAACACCATATTTTCCTTCATAAATTTGATTAAATCTGAGTGTTACTCAAGTGGATATTATTTGTGAGCTCAATTTTAATTCTTAATTGTTAATTATTTCAGGATATTATAGATTGGCTCCAACCTCGTCACTTTGACACTTTTGTATCATGTTACGCAAACTCTGCATCATTAAAGAGGATTCATTGCACTAGATAATCTTGTACAATTTGCTTCTCATGATATTTTAAGTTTTGTAGAATTTGGAAAACCAGAATATAAGATATCCAAATACACAAATTTTAATTGTTCTTCATGGACATACATACATGTTTGCAAAACTACCAATTTGGTACAAGCTGGAATAATAGAAGTGAATATGCCTAGTCAAGTCTCATCTCCAAAACTAGCATTTCACCGAAGAGCTTCAGGGCTTCTCCCAAATGTTCAATTTGTACATATCTTGCCATTATCGCAGTCTAGGTAACCACATCTCATTCAATCATTTTGTCAAACGCTTCATGTGCATCCTCCATGCTCCCACATTTAACATACATATCAACAAGCACACTTGCCACAAATACATTTTGTTGAAACCCACTCCTATTTATCTCACCATGCACCTCCTTCCCCTACTGAAGAGCTCTTAAGTTAGTGATCACTGGTATAACAATGGAAAATATTAATTGATACAATTGAATTCCTATTCACTGCATTTGGTAAAGTAGTTCAAGGCATCCTCACAGAGCCGATGTCTTGTAGAAGCTCCAATCACTGTAGTCCATGAAACCATGTTTCGTTCCATCATTTCGTCAAAGACCCAACAAGCATCCTCCAGGTTGTCGAATTTAGCATACATGGAAATAAATTTGTTATTCAAAGACACTTCCAGATTAAGCCCTGTGTCAATCATGTGGGTGTGGACTATTTTGTCCCCTTTCACATATTTCATGTTAAGGTAGCTCTGCATTAGACAATCATAGGTTTGGGATTCTGACTGAATTCCTCGACGATTCATGAGATGCGTTAGACAGTCATACGTTTGGGAGTCTGACTAAATTCTTTGACGATTCATGAGATGTAGACTATGAGTCAATTCCTCCAATCGGTTATGAGTACATAGTATTCTATGATATTCACATATGGCCTCCATGTCCTATTTTTTAGTTTTAATGGCATCAACTTGAGTGGTGAAGGAGGAAGTGAGAGTTAGCTTGGCTCTCTAAAAAAAATTATTACATGCCATTGTTGCGATGGAAAAAATCCCAAATCATGGACTTTTTCTATTGAATTGAGTCTTTTGTCCTTGTCCTATATGAGGAATTATCTCCACCTCTATGAAGAGTATAGAGTTATTATTATATGCTTTCTTAATACCCTCACATGATTAACCCACTCTTTTCTTAGTTATGAAGATAAAAGAAAACGTTACTTTAAAATTTTCAAAAAAAATCTTTAATAATATCAACCTGCTTCATTGTGTTTAAGTCTTTATGAGTGTTCTTTTCATTAATTTTAGATTCTACCTTTTATATAACAATGGTTTTTGTTTTAAATTATAATTATTTTCATTATTCAAAATTATGTAATTTTGGATTGAGTTTCTAGTTACTTTTGTAAAACAATGTGTTTTCAATAAAGTGAAAAAAATGTATAACACTTTACATGAATAAAAAATAGTAAATTGAGAATTCGAATCCATTTATTTAAGGCATAAAAACCCTATTCAAACACTTTTAGAATATTCAGAAAACAAATCATCGTCATTCATAAAGAGAAAGGGACAAAATTAACTCATATTTCAAGTCCAACTTCTCCCCTTGGGGATCTCTCTACTAGGGATGGGGTTTTGGTCTCTTGTCCAAAGCAACATACTCAGGTTGTTGAGGTTAGTGCTAATGTTATGAAAGGAAAACTTAGTGTTGTATTCAAACTCAAAGGTTTTAAGTGATGGTGTAGCCTCAATATCGGCTTATGGGCTGGCTGATAAGTCATTGGGCTTTGATGATTTGATTCTTCCCTCACATTTTCCTAGGGGAGTTTCTTGTAGGATCCTATCCCGGTTTTCTCCAAGTCGGATATTGGCTTAGACCCACTAGTCTCCAATAATTTGAATGTAACCATCACTACTACATTTTGATCCAAAATCCGACGGTTACTTCCAACGGCGCGTGGATTTCTTTTTTTAAACTCACCAAAAATCACAAGGTTAATTTTTTTTTTGTAAATGTGGTGATAAGCGTCGCTTAAGCGACGGCTAGTTTAAAAAACGTCGCTTTACCGACGGCACGAATAGGAACTTAACTAAGAAAATCGCTTTTGATTATGGTCGCTCAAGGTGCAAATACTTTCATATCAAAATGAGTTTCTCTTTTTACCACATTGGCAGACAAATTCTAGCCCAGATCCTCGCTGTATACTAGTCACTCGATTTATTTTCTTCATCTGAACTGATCACGGAGACCTGCGCCAGCGCAGTCCCAACAATTCCATCTAGAGGTTTGACAAAGCAATATCTAAACCTGAGCTGCCCATCTATTCAGTTAGCCATTTTCAATAAAAATAGCCTTTCAACTCCACCATATTACTATGTCTGTGCTTGTACTTCTGCTTCTCATTTGGGGTCAAGGCAAAGAGCGCAGGCTGTAAAACCCATTAACGGTTTGGGCAGTTCAAGAGGAAGTCTATCTCCATCATTGGACTCTGTAGGCACATCATCTAACTTATGGATGCCGAGACCAGAGGACCTAGATACCACCAATATGCTTCTCCGGCAGAGGATCATCTTCTTGGGTTCCCAGGTTTGTTTCTCAGCTCCCTCTATTATTAGGTTTTCCAGAAGAAGAATGAGCTCCTCAGCTGAACTGGTCATTTTGGCTTTGTGGCAATTTCTGCAACACAATGCAACCAACATCCCAATACAACAGAACACAATGCAGGGCCTAACAACTTGGGTATTCCTAAAATTAGTTTTGTATGCGGGTATAGCCTTACGGGTGACATTTGTCAGTCCATGGTCCTTACCTCTATTTCCATACAAACAATTCAATTGCATACATAAGGTAGGGTTCAATACTATTTGTGGATATATCGCATGTAATTTTTGGATTACCCAAATGGCATTTTTCGTAGGAAATATATATCACCTGCACGGACGCTTTAAGACGTCAAGCCATGTATAGATGTTCTCTGCCTTGTCAAGTCCGATCCTAATTTTGTGTTTTGTCTGGTTAGTTG
>LPNX010070061.1:35545-79369 GCA_001517045.1 Pseudotsuga menziesii | reverse complement strand
ATCATGCAATGCTTGTATTAGATCTTCAAGGAGAATACCACCAACTCAACATCGGCCATAATAGCATTTGAACCAAAACATACACTATGACCAATCCTTCATGTGGGGAACCTTCCTATTTAAAGAAAGTAGATACCATAGCTTTCCAATGGTTTGACATTGATTTGATGCTTTTTCTTTCCAACATGATCCACTGCATGAGTGAGCTTCATAATAACGTGTTTCTAGAGGCTCTCCTTAGTGATTGGCTTCCAAACATTCTTGGCTTCTATTGTGGATCCAAACAAATGAATGGGTTTAAGCCCCCATCCACCCTCATCCTTTGGTTGAGTTAAAAAATTCCAACTAACAAGATGATACTCCCCCTTTGCCGAGCCTCTTTTCCACGAGAACCATAGCCTAGAACCATAAATTCATAGCCTAGAACCATAACTTCATAGCCTGGATCTTAGCCTAGAACCATAACTTCATCATTGAAATATCATACACAATATTTTTTTTTTTAAAACACACATAACCGTCGCTTAAGCGACGCCTCTTGCTGTCGATTTTCCGACGCTTATACTCTATATCCGTCGCTTAAGAAACGGCACTTCATGTCGCTTATTCGACGCTTGCAGTTGATATCCGTCGCTTCACCGACGGCATAAAGGATACTTTTTAAAAAAAATCTGACTAGCCGTTGCTTATCCGACGGACCTTCTGTCGCTTAACCGATGGCAAGAAGGTTATTTTTTCAAAAAAATTCACTACCGTCGAAGATATTCTGTCGCTTAACCGACGCTTTAAATTTAACCGACACTTACTAAGGTGTCGCTTAACCGACGGTTATTTAGGTGTCGGATAGCCGACGACAAGTTTCCGACGCTTAAAAAAAAATCAAAGTGTCGTACATGCGACAGGGAAGTGTCGAAAGTCCGACATGACGGCCGTCGGATTTTTGGTCAAAATGTAGTAGTGCATCAAGAATAACAATGGCAAGAGAAGGAGGAAATTCCAGTCGGAATAGCCAATGTGGGGAAACAATTCGACGACAGTAAAGGAAATTGTTAATGATATTTTGGATTCATAGGATGCACTATCAAACGTTTTCAGACATTCTAGAGTAGATTCGGCCATAAAGGTTGTTACCTAATGATGATAATGTCCATAAATGTTAGAGGGGTGGGGGTTACCCCAAAGATTGTGGCCCCCAAGAGGTTATTACATTTAGTTTTTCTGGATCTCCTATTATTTTTGGAAATGATAGTCTCTCGTTTGAAAGCAAGGGAGTTTCTCTGGATTATTCTCCCCATATGGGATTGTTGTTTGGTTGATGCTACATGCCTTTCAGGAGGCCTTCTTTTTGCTTGGAACCTTGCTCATATTAGACTTAATCCCTTTCGGATTTGTGGGGGTATCTTATTGAAATGTTTTTGTAGGGTTTTGGATATACCCCTACACACTATTAACTATTGTGGGATTTTTGTTGATCAACTGGACTTCTGGGAGGCTATTGAAAGGTGTGGTCTCCTTGGCTGTTCTTCCCTCATTCTAGTGGTGGACCTCAACTTTACCACCACTAATAAGGAATCATGGGGCTCCAAATATAGGAATAATCATATGACCCCTTGGTTTCAACAATACATTACAAATAACAAATTGGTGGATATTGAATTGAGCCCCTTGGCTCCTACCTAGTGCAATAGGCGGGTGGCAGATGCTGTTGTGGCCAAAATACTTGACTGATTTTTATTATAAGGATTAGTTCATGGAAAATATCATCTACTTCAAACATGCCCATGGGTCACTGGGTGATCATTTGTTTTCAAGGCTTAAAAAGAAGAAGGATGAATATAGAAAGGAACACTTGGATACATTAATCCTACAAAATGTAGTTGTGAATTTCATTCTTGCTAGCAGGGATACTTCATCCATAGCCATGAGTTGGTTTTTCTGGTTGATAATTCAATATCCCCATGTTGAATACAAAGTGTATTGAAGAGCCCTTGGTGTTTGGAGATGTTGATGAATTGGTTTACCTAAAGGTGAGTTAAGTGAGACTAAGGCTTTATCCTTTTTTTGATCCACAAAACTCTAAATATGATCTTAAGGATGACACCTTACCTAATGGCACATTTGAACCTCGAGGAACAAGTATAACCTATTCAATCTATTGAGTTTAGAGGTTGGAATGCATATGGGGGGTTAACTGCTGAGAGTCCAATCCTAAGAGGTGGATACAAAATGGAAGGTTTGAACCTCCTCATGACTATTATATGTTTGTTGCATTCAATGGAGGACCTCGAATCTACCTAGTTAAGGACTTAACCTATTTTCAAATGAAATATATAGTTTTTGGAATTCTACCACACCATTAAATTTCATTGGTTTTGGGTATTTTTAACCCCATAAACAAAGAATGCGATTTTATGTTAATATTTTTAAATTTACCTAGAAACAGTTGGTGCTAAAGTGGACTTAGAATGCGCCTGGTTTTGCACTTAGACAACCTAGCATGAGGAGAATTTAAATGTAATTGATTTGGTATGCTAAAGTGGACGAATTTTGTGTCCGGTTTAGCACCATCCCAATATAATGCTCATAGTTTTTCACATAGACAACCTAACATAAGGATAATATAAATGTAATTGAATTGGGATGCTAAAGTGGACGCAATTTATATCCACTTTGTCGCCATGCCAATAGAATGTGCCTCATTTTGCACCTAGCCAACCTAGCATAAGGAGAACTTAATTGTAATTGATTTCATGATTTTGTTTAGTTGAAAGTATTTAAATTTTGGCTATAGTGAAATAAAGGATCTAGTAGAAGTGTTGAGGATCTTTGGATGGGTAATGAAGGTGAATTCAAATATAATGAGTTTGTTAATTTTTTTAATCAAGGATAAGTTTTTTAGGTTATTTGATGTTTTTTAAATGACCAAACTAATTTGTTTTGGATATAATAAAATAACAAACTAGTGATAAATAACATTTAAAAATTCAAGAAAATTAAATACATTCATTTGCATTAACATCATGTGTTCATAATTACCATTGAAATAAGAAATATTAATCAAGCCAAAACATCATCATCCTCATCGTCATCATGACTTCCATCCTCCTCCTCATTACAATCATCATTTGTGTACACTTTAGCGCCATCCCTATATAATTCACCTAGTTTTTCACCTAGACAACCTAGCATAAGGAAAATTTAAATGTAACTGATTTGGGATGCTAAAGAGACAACCTGGCATAAGGAGAATATAAATGTAATTGATTTAGGATGGAAAAGTGGATGCAATTTATGTCCACTTTATCACCATCCTGATAGAATGTGCCTAATTTTGCACCTAGACAACATAGCATAAGCAGAATTTAATTGTAATTGATTTGGGATGCTACTCTAGGTGCTAAGTGGACATAGTTTGACACCTAAATGGTAACCATATAAACTTTAAATGATAACAATGATGATGACCTAGATGATGATGATGATGATCTAAATGACAATAACAAGAATGATGTTGAAGCTTGTGGAATCATGTGGTGAATTATTGAATTTCTTGATGTTTCGGGCAGACTAGTTCAACCCTTATTCAGGAGATACACTGTGAAGGAGCTCGCCTTGTCATTTTTTACCTGGGTTTCGTATTTAAATAGTGGAAGTTTTTTTTTCAAATTAAGTTAATTTAAATGGTTAATTTGCTCTCAATTTGGTTTTATTATTATTATTATTATTTAGTTAAATTGTGTATATATTAATTATTAAAAAATTAAAAGCTTATTAAAGTTTTTAAATTAAATTTTAATTAAAGTTTGAAATTGTAATTCTTCATTTTTAAAAGATTAGTATGAAAAGTACATTATTCATTTTTATAAAAAAAAATTAAGTGGATTTAGATAATCATGGATTTTAAATTGTGTATATATTAATTATTTAAAAATTATAAAATCTTATTTAACGTTTTAAAATTAAATTAGGGTTATATTTCAAATTTAATTAATGTTTGAAAATGTAATTATTTATTTAATTTTATTAGATTAGTATGATAAGTTTATTATTAATTTTTGTTTTTTTATAAAAAATTTTAATTAAAACTTTAGTATTATAAATAAGTTTCGTAAAAGGGAAACACTATTGTGTTCTTTTTTAGAACACTAATTATTTCAAGTAGTTTTTATAATATTAAATACAATATAAGTTAAGCTTTTTAAGTAAAACTTTTTATAGTTAAATTTTAATTCTATAGTATTCTATGATTAAAAAAAATTAATTTTAATTTTTTAATATTTGAATTAATTAGTGTGTAAGATTATAATTAATTTTCAAAGTTTTCTAAGGTTTAGTAAATTCTGAATAGAGAGTTATGGTCAAGAGTTTTTAATTAAGGTGATGATAGGTGTCCAAGATTTACTCAATTTCCACCCATCGTCCTTATTGATGTTTTTAGGGTGCTTCTTAATCTCGATGGCTTCTTTGACGCGTCATTTCGTGTAATGATCAACCCTAGCAATGACCTTTGCATCTTCAATGTAGATGTGGTGTTTAGAAGTAACAGAGTGCTCAACTAGTGAAGATTTTTTAGTGCGTTCATGGATAATGTTGGCACTGTGCTCTTTAAGTCTTAGTTGGATTGGGCGACTTGTTTCACCAATATAAACCTTCCCACAGGACACAATAAAAGTGGATACAAAAGTGGATGCAATAGTTGATGCGAAAAAAGACGCGAACATGGATGCAAATGTGGGTGCAAAAGTGGACGAAAAAAAGGATACGAAAGTGGATGCAAAAGTGGGTGAAACAAAACTAGATGCAAAACTAGACACAAAACATGATGTAAACTTTGATGCAAAACTTGGCATACGATGGGATACAAAAAAAGAAGAAGTGGATGCAAACAAGGATGTAAAAAAGGATGCAAAAGTGGATGAAAATATGGGTGTAAAAGTGGAGGAAAACATGGATGCAAAAGGGGGCGCAACAAGAGTAGATGTACAAACTTCGTGTAAAACTAGGCACAAAACTTGCAGAAAACCTGATGTGAAACTTGATGCGAAACCTAGTGTAAAACCCGATGAAAATTACTCCATAATTTGCACCATATTTAGAAAAAAGACACAAAAAAACACCTAAAATAGCACCAACCCATGAAATTGCGCCATTTTGTCCAAAAAATGAAGAAAAATACATTAAAATATGGTCTAGATGCAAAAAAGGAATCAAAAAGAGACGCTAAGCACAAGGTTTTATTGTAGTGAGAGGTCATCACTGCATTATACATATCATATTTTGTGAGGTCGTGAGGCCTGCATTAAGAGGTCAAGGAATCAAAATATTTACATGAAACTCCGAGATGGGGCCTGGCCTCTACCTTTATATTGCATATGGATCTTAGACTTGTCATGGGTCAGCACCAGAGTTTAATTATAATTGAGTCTTTGATTGGTTAAAATATTGTTCTTGGTGCTTCCGCCGGTTCAATTATTGTATATTGGATCAACTGCTACGATGTTTAAAGGAATTCATCATGGTGAAGCTATGTCGACTGGTGCAGGTAGACGTTCGACGGTCATAGATCATGAATATAGTTATATTGAAGTTAGAAAAGCATATCAAACGTATGGGACTTGCAAGGACACTTACATTGTCAAAGTATCAACAAATAGCTATGATGTTTCTAGCTAGTTATCGATATGGTACTGGTTCTAGTACCTAATTCGTAATTGATGTAGGAACCTAATTTTCCTTTGGAACACACTTAACCGGGTTTGTTTCAATGGTGCAACAAGGCTAACGATTTTCAAGAGAAAATTCGTGCAATTGCTTTGTTCGATCTTTGAATATCAAGGTGCATGGCACCAATATTACTAATAGAAGGTAGACAATTTACAAAATTTACACTTCATTGTCAAATTTGCAATTTTCCATGACACAATTAAAAATGACTAATTCATATTCTTCTAACTAGTCATTTTTTATGTCATGACTAAATTAGTCGTTTAAAGTTAGTCATTTTTAACTATGTCACTTATTATCTAGTCATATTTGTTAACTGGTGACTAAATTAGTCATAATTTTAGTCATTTATAGTTGGGTCAATCAAAACTGCTCATATTTAGTAGTAAATCACTTGAAAAACCTGTGGTGACTAGAATTTTAGTCACCTAGTAGCTAATTCCTCATTTTGTACTAGTGGTAATGCCGAAAAAATCATCATGATCGAATATAGAGTAAATCTAAGACCAATTCAGGTGGTAGGTTTCTGACACCTATTCACTGGTGTTAGAGAATATCCCAGCGTTTGGGTCCTTACTCTTCTGCTCATCTAGAGCGGTCTTAGACTTGGTATTTCTTGACATGTTTGTAGATTGGGAGGTAAATTCTGATACAAATTTTGCAACCATAACTAAAATTCATCCAAGATAAAAGAAAATAACTAGATTTGGCCAGTAAGAATTTATAAATTTGAGGAACTTACCCGTGAATAGCTCGAAAATAGGAAGATTCGTGGGATCGGTGAGAAAATCAAAGTAAAATCTCAGTGCAGTAAAATTTGTAGGTTAAAATGGTGAACAATTCATAAAATTCAAATGATTTAAATAAGCCAAGCCCAACGACGATTTCAAAAAATAAATGGTCAAGATTGGAGTAGTAAAAAGGAATTGCGAGAATAGATTTCAACAAATTTGTTTGATTTTCATTTCTCCAATCCACAATACGTATTGCAAGTTGCAAGAATTATATTTGCAATCAGAAATTAATTTCTTAACTTCCACAATCTGCAATCTGCATTGTGGGTTGCGGGTTGTGGGAAGGAAATTTTGCAATTTTATTTCTTATTGAATTTTCAATTTCTGCAATCAACATTGCAGGTTGTGGAAAGCAGAACCAAAAAATGAGATTTTATATACAAATAGATTTTCCCACACCCACAAACCACATTTGTGGGTTGTGGGATGCAGAAAGACAAAACAATAAAACAAAAGAAACTTCAAAATCCACAAATCGCTTTTGCGGGTTGCAGATTGCAGGATTTTTTTTTTTCAAAACCTCCAAAAAGGACTTCCGCAATCCACATTCCATATTGCGAAATGTGGGTTGCGGAAAAGTAAAAATTATCAGGAAAAAAAAAACAAGGCGTTGATGCAAATTTATTAAAAACCAAAACATAGTACTTAAAGTGAGCATGAAGACAACCCCATAGGCAAAATAATGACCTTCAAGGTTGCTTTAGTGAATAAATGGGTTTCCCATTTAGCAGCTAAAATGGTATTTGTTGCTTACAACAACACCATCCTAAATATTGATGTGATCATGAAGACGGAAGATGTTGGTGCTATCGAGGAAAGACTGTCACAGCTGATACAGTTGGAGGAAAATCATTTTATTGTAGGATATCATAAAAATGTTGAGAAAGAACAACAAAAAGTATGGCATGATCACCACATCAAGAACAAGCAATTTTAGGTTGGAGGACTTGTTCTTCTATATGATGACAAATTCTTCAAGCATCTAGGTAAGCTAAAAACACACTGGTTAGGAATGTATATTGTGACACATATCACTAATGGAGTTGCAATGCAATTGCAAAAGATGGATGGAACACCTGTCCAATTATTGGTAAACAGAAGTTGGCTAAAGCCTTATCAGGATATCCACGACTCAATCGAATGAAGAAAAAAAAGAGAAAAGAGAAAAGAAAGAAAAAGAAAAATAAAACCCTTTGAAAATTTTGTTTTAATCGTAGGAAATCAGTTGTCACAAAGAAAAAGAAAATACCATTGCAGATTTCTATTAAGTTGCAGAGAAAGGAAAATTGCCCCAGACTCTTTGTCTATTGCAAGAGGAGAAAGAAGGGAAAAGACAACCTGTCTATCGCAAGGAAAAGGGAAATGTCGAAGGGTGGATACCAGTCGCAGGAAAATAGAGTCACATAAATAATAGTGGGATGTATTTAATTTAAAGGTGGTCATAATTAATTTAAAATCCCGATAGATTGTGGCGGTGTTCTTTTTGGTCACTTCCACCTTTATTGTACAATAATTACCGCGGATGTGACAGGCGAGTGGTAGAATGCATAGAAGTTCCCTAATGATCATTTGAATGATCAACCCATGTGACAGAAAGGACAACTACCTTTCCATTTATTTCTAGATCATGTGAAGGACTGATAGAATGAACGACTAGATGTTATTACCATTCATGCCTAAGTATTTAGTTCATTTTACTACATTCAATAGAGAAAAAATTTTGTGCAACTACAAGAGTCGAATTGAGTTTTCCATGGAGCATGGTTATTTAAATTTGCAGCACAAGCACATTTATAGAATTTGGCATTGCAACCACATCACCTACACTTATCATGGAAAATGCTACTGGATACATTCCACTGCAGGGTGTGGCTACTGAAGAAGTCGAATAGGGTCCATTTATACCCTGAGTCAGGTTATGAAAAGACCCACCTGGTCCGTTTGGTACAACAAGGGGAAAACATTTTGGGAGCCAAAAGAAGAAAGCACCGGCACCACCACCACATGAGGAGGAGAAGGAAGATTCAGGATCTGTGAGTATGCTACCATATGTTCCACCAAGGAAATTTGATGCACCAAGAATTAGAGTTCTGAAGAATTCAAGGTACCCACTGGAGACACCAGCCATGTCAAAAGTAGTTCATGTGTCACAGAACATTCTACCAAACCTTCAGAAGTTGAGCTTCATTGATTACAACACACTGAAACAACGATATTTAGACATGAAGAACTACATGGTTATTATATAGGATACATCGTATATCCCAAAGCACCTAGATCCAATGGAATGGGTAAGAGGACTGGACAAGGGAGGTTTACTGTCGTTGTTATATATGCCACATTTTGGGTGAAGCGTAGAAGTGATTGCATGTGTCAACCAGTTACTGGCATCATTTCATGGTGCATGGATATGGCTCAACAAGAACATTTATGTGGATGTTAAACTCATAGTAGCAATAACAAGACTACCACTTGTAGGAATATACCTAGTGCCATTTTTTAAGAAAGACCAGTACACTATGCTGACGAACAAGATGAAGGACAAGTATGACTTGTCTATAGATACTAGAGATTTCTTAATCATCTCCATCAATGACCATACCGTTCGGTTCACTAAGAAGGTGTTAGATGCCAAATTATTATGGAATATGTGACTGAATCATTGTACTGCGGGTATGATCACAGCGACTAAACTCTGTGCGGAGGGATTTCAAATGAAATGGTCACATTATCTGTTCAATGGTACTACATTCCACTACTCCTGGCTACTCATTTTATTTCATTTGTTGAATGGTCAAAGTATTACACCCAAAAAATGTCCTAATGCTCTAATCCTCTGAAGTCCTTGGCCAAAAACTCTTTTGGAGGCCTTATTTCTCACTCCTAGGTAGTATGACACACTTTGCAACCTAGCATAAGGTGTCAGACAGACCTAGCGTTTTTTTCCACTAGCATGAGGCATTGGTGGTTCCTGTCACTTGATCACAAGGTGTGTCGATGCACTTACCCCTCTTAAAAGGAGTGTCAACATTCTCAAGAAGGAAAAAAGAGAAGTTTCAAGAAGCTTCCAATAAAAATATCTCATGGAGGACAATCCTTTCTATGTAAGCACATGCACCTTACTTTTTTCCTCACATGGATGAAGCTTCAAAGCTATTGGAGGATATTATTGTTCCTAAAAAATGGCTTCCAGTAGGTTACCGTAAGTTGTCCCTTGACATCACAATGGTTGATAAATTGATTGATCTAGTTTTATCCTCGGTTGATCCAACTCTTCCTTTGGAGAGTGAATTTAAAGTAGTCGATTCAATTTCATCTCCAACTGATCCCACTCTTTCATAAGAAAGTGTTAAGACTGAATTAGTCACTTTGACATAATCTTCGTCTTGTCCCTCTCTTCCAGTTGAGAGTGAATTGAAACCCACTTAATTTTTCATAGTCAATTCATATTGTCCTACGCAAGGGGAAATATTTTATGTTTCAACATAACCCTCTCCAAGTAATGAGGTTATTTCCTTTGATTGGAGTAATCTAACAGAATATCATCTTCATTCAAGTGTTCCTTTCCAAATATCTGTGCGCATTACCGCTAAGAGAATAATCTGCACTATTGTTGATGAAGGGGATTTTGTTAGTATTCTATCCTTAACTGCTCGGAAAGATATAGGTTCTCCTTAGCTTGTGCCAGCCACCAATCAGATACTGGATTTTAATCGAATACCTACTACACCTTTAGAGATCCTTCCTCATTTACCTATTACCTTAGGAGGGAAAATTGTCTGTATTGATGTTATGGTAGTCCAAGGTCCCTTATATTTTAATATGCTCCTTAGAGGAGATTATGTTTACGCCATGAAAGATGTAGTATCCATGGTATTTTGAGTGATTCATTTTCCCCATTATGGGACGATTGTGGCCATGTATTAGTTGTCCTTCGTTAAAGATGATAATTGTATAACTCCTAGTCATCAGACTTCCCTGAATATCTCGCATGTTCTTGTGGTTCCTTCCCCTTCTTCGGTAATGACTATCGACTCTGGACATCATGTCAGAGTTCAGTTGATTGAAAACCAATAGCTTCTTCCAATCATGGGGGGTCTTTGGGGGCATGTCTCCAGTCTCTCAACATCATACTAGAGTTAAGACACTAGGCTCTTATGTAAGGGGGAAACCCACCGGCCCCTAGACATCATGTTGACCAAGAGCTGAAGGAAAGCATAGTTCCCTTTCAGTGTCAAGCTTATTAAAAAATGAAACAGTCTCTGTTGAGCATAGTTTATTTCTGGTTTCAAACTCGTTAAAAAATAAAACCACCCTTGAGCATAGTTCATTTATGGTTTCAATATCGTTAAAAAAAAAACTCCCTTGAGAATAGTTCCCATTCTGTTTTAAGCTCGTTAAAAAAATGAAATAGATGTCCATGAGCATAGTTTTATTCCTTTTCAAGCTCGTTAAAAAATTAAATGGGATACCTCAAGCATAGTTATTTTCTTTTTCAAGCTTGTGTAAAAATGAAACAGGTCCCCACAAGCATAGTTATTTTTTTATTCAAACTTGTGTAGAAATGAAACAAGTAGTTATGAGAAAAGTTCCCTTTTTGTGTCAAGCTCATTAAAAAATGAAATGGATTCTTCCATTATTTCAAGACTCAATACTTGAACCTTCATTTCATATGCTTGTAGCACTTGATCCTCTTTCTTCCTTTGTTTCTAGTGAACCTTGCCCTAGAAATAACCCGAAATTTAGTTGGGTGAAGAAAAGAGTAAGATTACGAAATGAATCTTGGGGGGGAATTTATCCAACGTTTTCACATTATGTTGGAGTTAAGCTACTTGACAGTTATACTGGGGGGAAATACCAACCCCTAGACATCATTTTGGGAAAATTCCCGTCAACGTGAGTCTTTTTTAGTTTCAATCTCGCTAAACTATGAAACAATACATTGAGCATAGTTCATATTCTATCTCAAGCTCATTAAAAAATGAAGTAGATACCTTGAGCATTCTTTCAACTGATCTTCAAGCTCGTTAAAAATAGTAAGATGGTGTTGAGCTTACTTTTCATTTTTCGTGCTCTAGTTAAAACATGAAAAGTGGATTGAGTTTCTTTTTGTCTTTTTCACACTCTAGATTAAGTTAAAAATAGTACTGAGTTCTTTTTATACCTTCGGTGTGCTCGTTAAACATTCAATGAAGAGGTATCAAGTATACTTTTACTATTTTTTGAGACTTGTTAAAAATGGATTATGAAAAAAAGAACCCCTTATGGAGTTACCTTTAATCTCTTTTCAAGCTCCCTAAATACCAAAATATTGTTAAGCGAGCTTTATGTTTTCACGCTTGTAAAAGTATTTGAATGATCATCTAGTTGGTGATATTTTACCCCTTTTTCAGACCGATTAGACTCATTTAAGAAAAAGGTATACTCTAGTTTATCACAACTAGAAGAGTCCTCATGGGAATTAGTTTATAGTTTTTTGGGCCTCGGGGACTAAATTTATGAAAATGTACACCCTGGAGTCTTCTTAGTCTTTTCAGACTCTCTAAACATGAAACGAAAACTGATTTTACCTTCTTCGGACTCATGAAATTAAACTATGGAGGACCCTTTATATGAATGAACCCCTCCATTCACAGGTTCATAAAACCTATGATAATGGACTCATCACTTGATGAGATACATCAATCATTTGTTACCATTTTCAAGCTCGTTAAAAATAAAAGAGGTACTGATCCTTTGAAATGGGGAAATTAAGGGAATGGGGAGCGTCTTTCATTCGTATCAATGGCAGCTCATAGTCCACCCTTGAACATGGAACTTGTATGCATTTTCATTTCAAACAGTTGGGTATTCATGTTGTCTTCGAGTCAATCCACTTTCATGAGTCATTTAACTCCTTTGATTCAATTCAAATAATGCATCGTCATGTCCTTACATTACATGTGGTCTCTGCCTTATTGAGTCAATGTTTCCAATACTTTTGTCGTGTCGTTCAATGTTCAAATGGAGCCTCCTTTGCAGTATACCTCTACAATTTCCTAAGGATTCCTTCAAGTCAGTTATATATAAGTCAGTAGTATGGTTGTTTTCATCACTTCTACATCATCTTTTGTTAGATGTTTTGTGTCGATGATGATGGAATCATCATGGCCCTCCTTCGATGAGTCTATTCCTATCGACTTCAACAAATTGTCTGGGAATTAGACTTAGAAACCAAGTCAAGTACCTTAAATCCTACATGTTTCAATGGAAGGTTTCCTCACTTTCAACAGTACGCTTTCATCAATGGCCTCTGATTGAAATATTATGTTGAGTGTTTGAATTCAAGGCCTCTATTCACATTTGTAGGAATGTACTGGGATACATTGGGAATCATTGACATCAATGGTGATCTCCCTCACACTTGTTAATGGTATACATCAATGACTAGTAATCAAGTGGTTTCGACCATGTTCGACATCAGGACATATATTCCCACGATTAGAATTGTATCATTCAGGATTGGAATGAAGGCCCTCAGTTGTTAGGTATGCACCTGAATATGATCCTATACTCAGGTTGTGATGGAGTATTGTTTGATTTATGACATGGTTGAACATTGTATGTCCGCTGGCTATGTCCAGTATCGAGTCAAGATAACATGTATCTACTCTGTATGTCTCGTAGCCATGTTTTGATTTGAGTCTTATTGTTTATGGATCTACAGTGTATTTTCGGTAGCCATAACCTAGTCATTGTACATGGGTCTGCAGTGTATTGGTTTGCAACTATGATTGAGCCAGACAGTTGGTTACTGGGCGTGCATCAAATTTTGACTCACCTCTCTTTTGCCTCTCATACTAGATCAATATCAAGCAAAGGATTTTACCTATCGCATTACTCTAGCTTCATACTTTGGAAGGAATTTTGTTACACCCAAAAAATGTCCTAATGCTCTAATCCTCTGAATTTCTTGGCCAAAACTTGTTTTCGGGACCTTATTGCTCACTCCTAGGTAGTTTGACACACCTTGCAACCTATCATGAGGCATGAAATGGAATTAAAACTTGTTTTCCACTAGAATAAGGCATTGGTGGTGCCTATCACTTAACTACAAGGTGTACCTACACACTTACCCCCCTTATAAGGAGCGTCAACATTCCCAAGTAGGAAAAAAGAGATGTTTCGAGAATCTTCCAAGCAAAAATATCTCATGGAGGATGATCCTAGATATGTAGGAGAGTTGGAACTCGACCTCCTAACCCATGGGATCATTCCCTACCTTCCTCCCAAAATATATTAACCCATTTTGGATTCCTTTGGCCTATAAATGCAAGCCACATGAACCATGTCAATTATAGACCAAGAGAGCATCCTTATTCTATTGGATTGAAGTCTGGTATAGGAAGCAAAGAGAGAAATTTTATGAGTAAGAGGTTGTATAGTTGATAGTGTGTGTGAGTGTGTCAAATATCTTGTAAAAGAAAATCTTCGACATCAAGGCTTTGGTTGTAGCTTTCTTTTCTCATCCTTAGTAAAAAAGTTTTTCCATTTCCCATAAATGATTCATGTTCATGTTAATTATTTACTACTAGTTTCCTTGACCACTAGTATAGATCATTGATTTATCTTGTTCCTCTCATGTTTTGTCTTTTTTTCTATGTTATTTGTAGGTACAACTGATCGCACAAGGATCTGTGGACCAAGGAAAACCTTCTTCATTCAAGGTAAAGAGAGCTTTTCATTCAAGTAGATTAGTCATCTATAGTACATGTGAACTTTTTTCCCACGGAAAATCATTGTTATAGAAACACTTTTATGTCGCTATAGAGACGTATCGAAGCCCAACTTTTCATTGAAAAATTCTTGTTGCATTAACCACACTTCGAATATCCCATCGGTATGGCGACACAACATCGATGACACATGGTGATTTTTTCCTATGCTTGGAAAACCTATGGGCATCGCTATAGTGACGTTTATGTGTCACTAGAGAAACGTCATGGAGGTGTTATAACGACGGAGGACTATGGAAAATTTATGCGCCTAAGTCATTATGCGTCACTGGAGAGATGTCTTGTTGTCACTATAGCACCACACATTTGCTGAAATCGCAACGTCTTGGAGTCTCTATAACGATGAAGGACTGTGGAAAATTTATGCGCCTAAGTCATAATGCGTTGCTAGAGAGATGTCTTGTTGTCTCTATAGTGCCACACATTTGTCGAAATAAATACGTCAAGGAATCAATATAGCGATGAAAGTTCATGGAAAATGAGAACTGACAAAGCATGGTTGTGTCCTTATAACGACATCACTGTGTCGCTATATCAACAAAATGAGCATCACTATAGCGACGTTTACTATGTATGTTTTAAAATATATATAGAATTCATAGCAAAGATTGTATTTCAAAACTAGGCATACCTCTATGCAATTACAATGATGTTGGTAGGAAATGAGTATTAGAGACTAAATGGCCAACCTCATACAACTTAACAAGTGCAATATTTCAGCTATATGTTATGCTACCTAGGAATATGAAGTTTGAACCATTCCCAACCTAGAAGAAAGAATAGAAGTTGTTGCACTAATTTAGGAACATATTGCTGATTAGTAGGGGTCAATAGTTAGTGAACGAGGGTTAGTTAGAATTGAGAGGAATCTAATTGTAAGTCGGGAGTAGTGGTAGGAGGAAGAACTCAAAGAGAGAGAGAGAGAGTTCATAGGATATGGCCACTGAGAGATGATTCAGGCCATAGACAGAGTAGAATCAGGGTGTTGAAGTATATGTACAACTTACTCTTTTAATGCAAAGTAGATTCTTCAAATGTTGTGTACCTTTTTCTTTTTCATTTTGTGTGTGTGATGTAATTGAGAAAGTTTAATGAATGATTAGTTAGTTGATAAACTAAGTCTGTACATGCAGACTTGATACTAAATTGAGCAATAATACTGGGAAGAACTTCATGAAAGAAATCCCAATCAATGAGACATAGCTAGGTAGAATTTATGTTTGTCAAATTCCATTTATTATGAGTTTAAGATTGGGTAGAACCAGAAAGGTTCCAGTCTTTGTAGAAGTATGTTTATGAATTAAGTAAACACTCTGTGAACAGAGTAATTGTGCATTTTATTGTTGTTGAGTTATGAGTGAGTTTGAATATATGGGATTACAAAATAATCTTGCATTGTTGTGTCAATGAGGAAAGAATTTTTTGCAGGTTGAAGAAGGAAATGGTGTAAATCCCTATTGAGGGTCACAGTTCGAGTTAGTGTTGAGGAAGCCCTGTAGTGGACTGAGCATTTGCAGAAGTTTATTAAAGCTTAGAGAGATCATGTATGATCATATATGTAGTGTATGACTATGAATGATGATGGAGAAACTTTTTGTGTAATGATGCTGAGAATCGATGGATTTACCCTAAGAATGGTTGAGATTTTCAACGCAGAGAATAAATTATAGGCTTGATAGGTGTGTAGTGATCATTGTAGGTTAAAAGGATGATATTGAATAACCCTTTGATTTTTTAACCTAATTGAAATGTTGAATTCTTGATTGACTGGGTGTTTTAATAAGTTGCAGTCGCATTGAAGAAGTCAGTGAGTTTTGATGGTTGAGATCATGTCGAAGAAATGAAGTTGGAGATTGAATTGTGTGAGCTTGTGTAGAGAAAATAAGACCAAGAATGGATAGTTTACGAGTGTCTTGGAAGGAAGATTGACGATAGAGATTGAGTTACACAAGGGATAAAGTTTAATGAGGTTGAACAAAAGAGATCACACCTTGGTATAATCAATGAAGGAAAGTAGATATCATAGTCAGAGAGGGAAGGTGTTTAATGAATATTGGAAGTGTGATGGGACACAATGTTAGATTTTTATCGTTTAAGCTAGCATTAACTTAGGATCTTTTCTAAGAGAATAACAAGCACAACAATCAAACACATGAGACAATAGACACAAAGATTTTCCTCGGGGAAACCATAAAGGAGAAAACCCCGCAACTTCCTCAGAGATAGAATCAACACCAAAAGAAAAACCCCCAAAATAGTAAGATGATCTCTTGATAGCAATAGTCTCTCTTTCTCTTGTCCCAACAACTTCTTCTCTCTTAGTTATGTGCTACAATTGAGTGTGACTAAATGTGTGTTAAATAAAGAGGCTCACTCTCTATTTATACTAATTCCTGACTTGACAATAACTCACTAGGGCTGACTTCTCTAGGAGAGTCTAATAACCCTAGGGCCCCACAACTGCGGGGAATTTAACCATTGATCAATAGGAGGGTTACCCATAATGACTTGACATGACTTGTTTACATTATTAAATCTCCTAATAGGCACATCGGGGCATGACATGACTCCAATAAATTACAAACACTTCCTGGAATAAACATTGGGGCACAATACATAAGATATATAGGTGAATACATTCTAAAGTTACAAATACATCAACACACCCTCTTAACTAGGAAGGTATTCTCTCAACACAGTTTGTCATCATTGGTGTTCTTCTATGTATCAACTGGATCATCTTGTCATCTTCATCTTCAAGTTATGTTCATATTAAAGTCATCGTCATCACTGTATATGGATCATCACTCGATCTATATCATCACTGCTGGATCAACATCACTCAATCTGGATTATTGAATCTCCTGATAGGCACATCGGGGCATGACATGACTCCAATACATTACAAACACTTCCCAGAATAAACATTGGGGTACAATACATAAGACATATAGGTGAATACATTCTAAAGTTACAAATACATCAACACTCCCTCTTAACTAGGAAGGTATTCTCTCGACAAAGTTTGTCAGCACTAGTCTTCTTCTATGTATCAGCTGGATCATCTTGTCATCTTCATCTTCAAGTCATCGTCATCACTGTATATGGATCATCACTCGATCTATATCATCACTGCTAGACCAACATCACTCGATCTGGATCATCACAGCTGGATCAACATCACTCAATCTGGATCATCACTGGGTCATCATCACTGGTGCTATCTCTTGATTCTTCTCATCATAGGAATTTCTACAGATCCAACCCTTTTTCATGTTGGTTGTAAGCCTAGCCTCCATGTAGGTATTCTTCAGTGCTTATATCTGACCCTAAGTCAGAATGGCCTGCCCAACACTTACATCTAACCATGAGAGGAACACATCCAACACCATGTCAGAAAGGCACGGCCAGCACTCACATCTGACTATGAGAGGAACCAATCCAATCATATATGACAGAAAGGCCCAGCACTCACATCCACTGCCATGATAGGAAAAACCATCTATAATCCATGGAAAGGCTCAGCACTTACATCTACTGGCATAGTAGGACACATCATCTACTATCCATAGAAAGGCACATCACTTATATCCCTTGTCATAGCAGGGTACACCATCCACTATTCAAGGAAGGGCTCAACACTTATATTCTACCATGCGAGGAACCAATCCAACCTACATGCCGAAAGGGATCTACAATTACATTCGACCATGTGAGGAACCAATCCAGGCTACATGTCGAAAGGGCTCTGCACTTACATTCGACCATGTGAGGAATCAATATAGCCTACATGTCGAAAGGGCTCTGCACTTACATTCGAACATGTGAGGAACCAATCTAGCCTACATGTCGAAAGGGCTCTCAACCCCAAGTTGAGGATTCCTGGTAACTGACCAGGTGCCTCCATTCTCCCAGAGAATGGCATCAGCCCTTATATATGATCAAGTGGGAACACATCTCTCAATCACATTAGGATGGCCTTGCACTTATATATGATCATGTGATAACAAATCCCACAGTCATACCAGAATAGCCCTCAACCCCAGACTAAGTATTCCTGGTAACTGACCAGGTGCCTCCATTCAGAGAATGGCATTCAACACTTATATTTGATCATGTAGGAACCAATCCTACAGTCATATCAGAATGGCTCAGCACCCAAATATGACATGGAAGGAACCAATCCTCTCACCATGATAGAATGGCTCATCCCTTACATCTGACCATGGAAGGAACCAATCCTCTCACCATGTTAGAATGGCTCACAGACTCATCACTTCCCCTTGGAGGGAACCTCTATCTAAAGAACACCAAGCTTCTCCCTGAATTACTCAAACTTCACTCTGGTAATGGCTTCGTCAACACATCAGCTATCTGTTCATTCGTCACAACATATTGGAGCTTCACGGCTCCTCTCTGCACCATATCCCTAATATACTGATATTAGATCTTGATGTGCTTTGACTTGTCATGGAACACCGAGTTCTCTGACAACTTCACACAACTTTGGTTGTCGCAATATATACAAGTAGCATCCAAATAGAGATAAAATAAATCAAATAGTATCTTCCTTAGCCATACTTCCTCAAAACTAGCTGAACAAGCTGCAATATACTCTACTTCAATTGTACTCATTGCCACACAGGACTGCTTCCTGCTAAACCAAAAGCTCACACCTGATACCATAATGAAGCAACACCCTAAAGTGCTCTTCCTATCGATGGCACTTCCTGCCCAATCTAAATCAACATACCCTTCTAGGTTAATATTTTGATTCACCTTAGACTTGAGCCCATAATCAATTGTACCCTTTAGGTACCTTAGAATATGCTTTGCAACAATCAAGTGAACATGTCTCGGATCTGTCAGGAACTGGCTCAAGGTGTTCACAGCAAAGAAAATATCTGGTCTCGTGTTCATCAGGTACATCAAGGACCCAATCATCTGACGATACATCATAGCATCAACTACTTCTCATGAAGCATCACTCAATAGCTTCAGGTTCAATGCCATAGGTGTGGTTATGGCATTGCAGTCCATCATCCCAAACCTCTTCACGATCTCTACTGCATACTTCCCTTGTCCGAGGAAAATTCCATCCGCATTCTGCCACACCTCCATGCCTAGAAAATAGTGCATCATACCCAAGTACTTCATTTAAAATTGACAGCAAGCTTTCTTTTCGTATCAGCAATCAACCCATCCATACCTGTTACAAACAAATCATATACATATAGTAGGAGTATCACTGGGTTACCTTCTTCAACCTTGTAGTAAAGGTTGGAATCTGTTTTAGTTTTGGTAAAGCCCAAATTGGATAGAAAGCCATCAATTCTGCCATACCATGTCTTGGGGGCCTATTTCAAACCATACAGGTCTTTCTTCAATTTACACACATGATTCTCCCTTTCAAGTGTCTCAAAATCGAGTGGCTTCTCCACGTACACTTCCTCTTCTACTACAACATTCAAGAAGGTAGTCTTGACATCCATCTGGTGTATCTTCCATTTCATCACTGCAGCTAGAGCAAGTACTGATCTGATGGAAGTGTATCTGGATATAGGTGCAAAGGTTTCTTCATAATCTATTCCTTCTTTTAGGGAGAAGCCACGAGCCACAAATCTTACTTTATATTTTTCTATGCTACCGTTTGCAGCATGCTTGATCTTGTAGATCCATTTGGAAGTTACAATAGACTTCCATTTTGGTCTTGGGACAACATACCAAACATCATTCTTCATGATTGATTAATACTCCTCGATCATAGCATTCTTCCATTCTTTCTTCTCTATCACTTCTTCATAGTTTGAAGGTTATTTATCCATAATGTCACATAGTAGGGCTACATAACCAGAACAAGACCTAGTTCTTTTCCTTTCTTTTTTATTTTGTTCTGGAGCCCCATATCTTTTTACACCTTGGATAGCTTCTTGTACCTAATAAAGTTTCCTCTTGTGAGGATTATTCTCCTGAGGTGGATCTGCAGGTTCTTGAGTTTCTTCTATTTCTCGATCTTCTTCTTGATTTTCTTCGTTCATGGTTGTGTCATGAATTTTGGGTGCTTCTGTTTCTTTAGGTTCTTCAGTAGGTCTCTTTCTGGATTTGTTGTAAGCTGAGTCTTCATCAAATGTTACATCCCTACTGATGTCAATATTCTTGAATCCTAGGAAGTATATTCTGTAAGCCTTCGAGCTTTCAGAGTATCCCACAAATATACCCTTCTTTCCTGAAGGATATAACTTCATCCTCTTTTCTTTCGGAATGTGTATGTATACAGGGCAGCCAAATATTCTGAGATGGCTGACTTCTGGTTTCTTAACGGAAAATACTTCTTCAGGTGTCTTGTTCTTGAGTACTCTGTGTGGAGTACGGTTCTATAAATACACTGTTGTTTTGGCAGCTTCTGCCCATAGATGCATGGGAAGATCTTGATCGTGAAGCATATCCCTTGGAACTTCCATGATCGTTCTATTCTTCCTTTTTGCAATCCCATTCTGTTGTGGATTATATGGAGTAGTTAACTCACTCTTAATCCCTGAATATTTCCATAATGCTTTGAATTCATTTGATGTGAATTCTCCACCATTATCTGATCGAAAGGTTTTGATCTTCTTTTCTATGTGTTTCTTGATCAAGGATTTGAATTCCTTGAACTTGCTGAATACTTCATCTTTGTTCTTCATAAAGTATATCCATGTCTTCCCAGAAAAATAATCAATTAAAGAAACATAGTATATATACCTGCTTAATGAACTTGATGACATTGGACCGCATACATTGGAATGAATGATTTCCAATATTCATTTTTCCTTGCTCTCGCTACTTGGAAATGTCTTCTTTGTGTTTTTTCCTTTCGCACATCCTTTCCAGACTCCATCATGTTTTTCCTGAATTTCTAGAAGACCTTCAATAGCTTTGCTTGCAAGTGGTAGTGCTTTGTAATGCACATGTGCAAGCCTTCTATGCCACAATTCATTTGGCTCTACTATGTCATGGGCCAAGGCTTGTTCTGATTGGCCCTTCAGTTTGTATAGACCTCCTTCTTGTTCCCCAATCACTACTGCATCATCAATAGTCTTTCCCTTTGGCCACATGAGAACATGGCCATCTACAAATGTAACCCTCATGCCTTTTTCATCTAATGCAAATATGGAGAGGAGGTTCTTCTTTAGTCCTGGTACAAGCAATACATATTTCATCTTCATAGACTTTCCAAAGTCTAGCTTATATGAGGATTCACCACTACATTTTATTGGATACTGGTAGTCATATCCAAGTTTCACCTTGTGAGGTGATTCATGTTCAGATAGTTTTACAAAGGATTCCTTGAATCCTATCATATATTTGGAAGCACCACTATCTATAAGCCAATCATTGCTTCCATGTGTGATAGTTCCCATGAGAGCGGAAATCAGAACATATTCTTCATCACTTGAAGAATCATCACTTTCTTGTCTGATTCTGTTTGTGGAAGGTTCATCATCGTCTGCAACATGAGCATGATGTCTTCTCTTGTTTCCCTTCTTCTTATTTTTTCTTTTAGGACAATGTCTTGCAAAATGTCCTATTTCATCACATGTAGAACATCTAAGTTTAGATGAATTGCTTCTAGTGTTATGTTTATGGTGGAATTTCTTACCTCTAGAGTGATGAGAGCTTCTTCTGCTTTTCTTGGAGTGTACTATGAGAGCTTGATCTTCACTTCCCATCTTTTCTTCTCGAGCAGCTATCTGAGCTTCTTCTTGAGAGAATTCTTCCCATAGTCTGCTAAACTTGACTAGCTTTTTTCTGGCATAGATCCCTTGATTGAAAGAGTCACATGTCCTAGGGAGACCATTCAAGGTGGTCATCACAATATTTGCATTCTCCATTTCTTCATCCACTGCTTCCAGCTGTTCTTTGATCTGAGAGACTCTTGTAAAGTAAGACTGGATGGTTTCTGCATTCTGGATCTTTACATTCTTCAATTGGTTTCTCAGAGTCATCTTCTGATTTATGTTCTTCCCTTCAAACAGTTTGGTCAAGGCATTAAACATAGATTTAGGTGCCTTTAGGGAGGACACTTGTGGTATGAGATGGTCCTTGATTGAGTCAGCAATAATCCTCTTAGCCATGACCAATTTCTTCTTATGTAAGGCCTTAGCCTCATCTCCCTCTAGAATTGGAATCTCTTCATTGATGTAAGAGTCCAACTCATTTTCTTCCAGGACCAGGGAGATCCTATAATTTCAGGATCAGAAGTTATTAGCTCCCTCAATATTTTCATCAAGCTTGGTATGATGTGATATATTAACAGAGAACGTCAAATGTAAATGCAAAATATTTAGATATTACCAGGTTAAGATGTCGGATCTGGATCTAGAGCTGAATTTTTGTAGAGCTGGTTCAGGAGCTGATTAGGGTTTGAATTTCCTGAAGTTTTGTCCAACCAAAAGATTTGATACCTTTGTCTGCTTTCAGAGCTTATCATACATGTTTTGGGTTAAAAGAAACACGTTTTATTCAAGTTGCAGACATCTTCACCAAAGCACTTGGACGAGAAAATGGAAAGAAAACTTGGACCGCCGATGAGCCAATTTTATGAAGAAAACTTGCAGACATGTTTTATTCAAGTTGCAGACATCTTCACCAAAGCGCTTGGACGAGAAAAATTTGAAAAATTCAGAAACATGCTCAGACTTACTAACACCCCTTCGGATTAAGGGGGGGATTGTTGGAATATAATCTGTCGGGATTATATTTTGTAAATAAATAAATATTAGGAATATGAATAGTTACATAGGAAGGTGAAAAGGCTGGTTGGAAGCTGAATCTCAACCACCATATGAAATGTATAAATTTATGCATTAGCAATGGAATAATATGAATTCGGGAGTTATTATCCAACAGTTGGCAGCCACGTCTACCAACTATAATATTTTAAGTTTTAAGTGGGGTATTATGATACCATATGATGTCATTTAGGCACGCCAATTGAAACTTTTCTAGTTTTCCAATTTTAAATATGGTTTGACTGTTAAAATAAGGAAAGTTTGAATTCCTATGTTATTTCTTCTCCATATAGGAGAAAAGAACGAGCAACCCTACATCCACTATACAATTCCAGTCAACACCTATGCACAAAAGTATCAGCACACTAACGATATTTTTTCCTACAGGTAATTACAATGCTAAAACATTTTCCATATTTTACCTTCTATAAACAATAAAAGACATTGTTTACCTTCTGTATATATGCCACCTTTATTATAACCTACCAATTCTAGCCAAATTTTACTTGCAAATCTATAATCATCCAAAAATAAGCCTCTGAAACCTAGTTTCGTAGGATATGAACACATCTATGAACATGATGATGACATGTTTGATATTGTGGTCAATTCTTTGACCTAAATAACACTATTCAATAGGCTCGATCCCAATATGCTACTGGTATAAACCCTTGCCACTCATGATTTCCAAATCTCCCATCTCTATAAACCCTCCATGATTAAAACCTAGGAACATATTACTAGTCATTGAAATCCTTTGAAAGAATTCATTGTTTATCTCAGCACTTGGAAATGAGGATTATAATCTCCACCTCTCCTTCCCCTTATGAAACAATATTTTTCTTTGAAAATTAAAAGAAATCCATATCCATAATATGCACCATATTAGGGTATGATAGTGATGGTACCATGGATGACATTATCTTAGGTTTCTTAAATTTCCTAACCCCTATTGTAGTTACCTAGCTCAACCAATCCATACCACATTGGAAGAGCTCTCCACCATGGAGAAATTTAGATATCCATCGTCCCTATTTTGCATGTTTTTCTATCTAAATTATGAACATTACAAAATCTTGAACCTGAAGGTAAAATATGAAGTAGGAAATCAACCACCCACCTATGAGTGGAGTGACCATAATAATGAAGAATCCTAGAAACCCTAACTAGACAGTCTTTTAAAGCAAACTGATAGCCATAATATACACTTTGGAGCAAGTACTAGCAATTTCAAATAATACAGCAGGGAAGGATATCACAAATTCACAGTTAGGGCAAAAAAGAGGAGTTGAATAGATTCATAAGTGGGGTTGATTGTTAGGGTTTATAGGAGTGCAGATAGGCGCAAACCCCGACTGTATCTATCAATAAAACCCTGAATAGAAAATGATTTAATGGATTAAATGAAAGCATATGACTTACTGAAGACATCTATGTGGGAAAATAATATACTAGAAGCTACCTTAGCCTATGTTTTTCCTGATGCCTTACTGACCTTCACCTTTTCTTACGGGTCTTGATCTCAATCTGCCAATGTCGCTCTATGTATAGTTTGGAGATGAAGGGGGTGGATCGGCTTGAGGATAGAAAACCCCCAAAGCTGGGATACCATTAAAATTGAGCTGAATTTCGGTGCCCAACCAATCAAAGAGACATCCAGGAAGAACCTGGACTATAAAAATTGTTTAAAACAAGAAATTGATCTATTTTTGGTGCGGATTAAGAATTTCACCACGTTCACAACCTAGCTTTCTAGTTGTGTCAAGGAAGGGGCATGTCAAACTAACAAGAGATGCCTCCTCTACAACCTAGGAACCTCCTTAGTAACCTTCGAACCTCCTCTGCTGCCTCGGGCCTAGTTTGTGGGTGAGGTAAGTGAAAAACCTCCTCTGTGACGTTGGGCCTAGTTCATGGGTAAGGTAAGTGAAAAACCTCCTCTACGACCTCGAGCCTAGTTCATGGGTGAGGTAACTGAAAAACCTACTCTGCAACCTTGGAAACTACTCTACGACCTCGGGCGTAATTCGTGGGTGAGGTAAGTGAAAGATGTAAAATTTCATTATCGCAATAGGGGGAAGGTAAGATGGATAGTTTTAATTGTTTGTTGTTTTTCAAATGTTTATTTTTTATTTATTTATTATTTATATTTATTATTTTGTTTAATTGTTTTTTTTTTAATGTTTATTTTTTTGTCATAAACAACACCATCGACATCATCATCATCGTTAGTGATGATCATGATGATATTGATGATGTTGATAAAAAAATTATCGTTGTCGCCGTAGTCAACAGGATTATCATGATCATTTTTCTTTTGGCCATCATCATCATCATAGAGAACATCATCATCAATAAACCCTTTCTTGAAAAA
This sequence comes from Pseudotsuga menziesii, assembly GCA_001517045.1. Classification (NCBI taxonomy): domain Eukaryota; kingdom Viridiplantae; phylum Streptophyta; class Pinopsida; order Pinales; family Pinaceae; genus Pseudotsuga; species Pseudotsuga menziesii. The sequence continues at coordinate 53,934 of LPNX010070061.1, read as the reverse complement.
AAGTTGTCATATGTGTGTAATATGGTGACCATTTCGAAGTTTGACAAACAAAGGATGCTTAATAAATTCCACTATCAAGAAGAATTGAGACAGGCATAGGTAAGTAATGAGTATAAACATGACAATCATGATGATGAAGATGAAAACATTGATGACAATGACGATGATGATGATGATAACATTGGTGAGGATGATGATTATACCATTGGAAATGATGAGGTTAAGGATGAGGATGAGGTTGATTATGATGTCGATGATGACGATGATGAAGATGGTGATGATGGTGATGATGGTGAAGATGATGATGATGTGATGATGATGATCATGATACCATTGATGATCATAAACTTAGAAATAAATATCATCACCGAGTACAAAATCATCTGCTACATCATTTGGATATTGATCAAATTCTTCATCAAACACATATGTGGCGGCAAATTCTCCTGATCTGCATCACCTTCTTCTTTGACATTGTCTTACTCCTCTGGATTATACTTGAAATATCTTCCTCTTGTATCATATATAAAATTGTATGACCAACCTGCTTTACCTGGAAACTCTGAGTAAAAGACCTGCTCACATTGACTTGGAATAACATAAGGCTCTATACCCAGTTCAAGTGCCCTTGTATTAACCATGGTAAATACATTGGCATTCTTAATAACAGTTCTTTTAGGATCACATTCATTAATTTGTATCATGTACCATTTGATCTCAAACAGTACTATTTTAAAGGATTTAAAGTCACACTCAAATATATCTCATAGTACCTATTTTCTTATACTTCTGGATGCTTTTCACTTCTAGAGGAAAGATTAGTGACTTGAAAAATGCAGTTATCCCACACTCGAATGTTTTCTTCTTGTCATCCAACTTTTTGATGAAAAATTTATGACCAATGGACCACATAGCCTTGTGGTGTATCAATTGTATCATGCCCAACTCAGTAAATTAATATATAAGAAGAAATAAACAAAATAAATACATTTATACAATGGCAAACAACGAAAAAATGATCAAGGTATAAAATATAATTGCCTATTTATCTTTTAAACCACATGGTAAATTAATTTCCCTTTGTGTAAGTTCACTGGGATATTCTTCTCGATGACAATGCACTATTTTAATCAATTTACTCACCCCTTCCCATGATAAGGTACCATAGAATTCTATACATTGTTCTATCCATTCCTCTATCCAATCAAGATTATTTGCAATGTATAAATCTATTGCATCCCATAGGCAACCAACTATACGGAAAAATAACACATAAGAATAGTAAATTAGCTATAATTAAATGCAATTAAGTTTAACTTTAAATAATGATGGAATAATAAAAATTACACGAGTAAGATATATATGAAATTGAAAATTTAATTGTATAATAAATTAAATCTACACCATATAATTAGCTTTCACTTTCCTTGTTCTACCTTTCCCCAATAGGACCTGCCCTTCAAATGTGTTTATGCAGTTGATTTGCAAGTGTTTAGCATGTCGTTACTATAGCAATGAACATCTATCTTCATCACAATAGAGACAAAATTTTGTCGCTATAGAGACAAACAGTCATTTACGTCACAATAGTGACGATGATTGGGGGCTAGAACAATTTCTTTTCAAAATTATTATGAATTTATCCACGAAAGTTACCATTTTAACTTATTCATGGCAGTATTTCATGGAACGTTTGAGCCATATGTACTAGTGATAAGGAGAGGGTATACCATTGTGTCTTTTTGTTCTAGACTTACACCATGCAAGCTAGGGGAACAAACTGTTTCTACATTGATTGAAATATTCCTGGTAACACGAAACCAACAAACTACCAAGCGGTAGACATACCAGTTCACTGTCGAGGAGCTTGATACTAGAATATCTGGTTCGAGAAAGATAAAATTCACTGAAAAAGAGACAACAATGTGAAATTATTTATGCATTGAGAGGCTCTACACTATCAGCTAAAGAGGCAAGAAATAATTACGCACAAAATCGTTTGACGATTTTGAAAAATTATTAAATTTATAATTGGGGCCCATCATATCCTTTTGCATCCATGACAAGATCCACAACGTGAATAGTTAGCAGCCCAATTTTCATTTTCTGAAGAAGAAGTCGAGGCCATTACCCAAGTTTGGCTGGAATAATGGAGGGTTCCTGTTGCATATGGCATACTATCTTCTGAAGAAGAGATATGATAGGATGACCCACAAATGTAGAAGGATAGCGAACAGGGAGGGGAACCATCACTTTCAGAAACACAAGATCCCACTCCTCCCTAAAATGGTTCAAGTACAACCCCGACAGACCAAGTGGTAGGAGAGATGAGGAAGGAGACTGAGGTAGAGCAAGATGAGAAAAGGAATAAGAAAAGAAAGGATGATAAAACTATAGGAACTTTCGGCCTTGATGGTGAATATTTTACCCTTCTGAAGGAAACTATGGTAGAATTTGCGACAAAAAACCTGAAGAAAGTAGAAGAGAGCCAAACAGAGATAGAATGGAGTATTACATATCTACTACAGACTCTCTTTAAAGCCATAAAAGAAGTACGGGTCGCATTCGACTATAGACCACCATCGGCTGAGTCATAAGACTTACCTGGCCCCTTAGAAGAGAGTCCAAGTGATGTATCAATAACAATTCCATCGAAAAAGACTCGAAGCACTCAAATTGGGAACAATAGCGTTACATACTATGGCCAAGAACTTGGTCCATGTGACAATAGATTTTCACATATTCCATTATACGAAGTCTATGCAATGCAGAATGTCGCATTCATGGAAATGAAGGTAAGAGAAGGTGCATTGATCAAGAAGGAGAAAGTATTGAATAAGGTTGTTAGTAAAATGAAGAAACACTACTACATATGGCTCAAAAGTTCAACAAAATATTTCCACGAATAAGTTAAAATGAAAATTTTCATGGATAAATAGATAAACATTGTGAAAAGATAATGTTATGGCCCCCGATAATTGTCGTTATTGCGAAGGATGGTCAAATTCTAGCACAAGTACAGATACTATTTTTCCTTATAGTTCATTCAAAGGACCCATATAGGTTACATAAATATTACAAGAGGCACAAGAGCAAGTAGGAGAGCTCGAGCCTTTTTTTTTGGGGGGGGGGCTAGTCATCCTCTTAATAATTTTCCAAATTATGTTGCATTGAAAACTTTATTGTTTAGAGTGTTCCAGTTATGAGGACATATCCTAGGTGATTTGCATATTCACTTACATACACTCAGTCTGCAAGTAAATACATTTAAGCTGCAGAATACATTTAAATCAATTTTCCAAATTGGATAAGCAGTTGATTTGGAGAAATGCCCGCAACCAATTTGAAAATGGTTGTTGGACTAATAAAATTCCCACATTAACTTATAAAATTCTCGTAGGCCTCAAACGTATGCATGTACACCTAGACAAATACCCGCAAAAATCCACAAAAAATTGAAAATGCCTGTAGGAAGCCATAACAATAGATGAAGTAAAACGTAGAAAGAAATTACATACAATATGTTTGCAGAAATCTACATTTGTGAGATATTATTTTTCATCGATTCTGAAGATACATGTGAGACAAATTAAATATCTTGAGATGAAAAAACTAACAAGGTTTCATGGGGAGAAATCAATCTACATATTGATAGGGGGAGCAGTATGGTTAGATAAGGAGAAGAAAATAAAGTGAAGCATCATTACGATGTTATCATTGATAAATGCTTACCTTTTATGAATTTTCTAGATGACTCTTGATACATTCATTATGTGAGCATGTCCTTACATGTCACAGGAATTTAAATGATAAAGTTAAACACTTGACAGGTAAAGCTAAAGTAAATTTGTTATCGGAAGCCTGCGCTTATAAAGATATTCTTCAACTATATTGTATGGCCACTTGCATGGAGATGAATTTCCAGAAGTCCTTGATTTGTTTCAATTGTATGCTTGATCATGGCATCATAAGTGCACTAAAAATGATTGTAGCTAGATAAATATTCCCACATTTAAGTTGTAGAATACATTTACATCAATTATCCAAATTGTATAAGCATTTGATTTGGATAAATTTCCACAGCATGTTGAGAAAAGGAAATAAAGTGAACAAACATTCTGATGTTTGCATGGATGCATGCTTACCTTTTATGAATTTACTAGATGATTGTTGATACATTCATTATGTGGGAATGTACTTACATGTCACGGGAATATAGTCTTCATGTGTGGGTGCTTTCATACTTATGTGGGCATGTCCTTACATGTCATGGGCATTTCAATGATTTGCTGACATTTCAACACCTCCCGCGGGAATCTTTCCACCTCTATTCTGGGCATTTTTGGGTTCAGCGGGAATTTATCTATTACTCTGTGGGCATGTTTAACTAGCCGCGGGAATTTTATCTTACTCTTGCATGCATAATGCAATACCTATGGGAATTATGTCCATCAACTGCGATATTTAAATGTATTCAAAAGCTTTCACTAGCTCAGAGTTATACCTGGAAGTAGGGTTGATAGGGGTAGCAATATGGTTAGATAAAGAAAAGGAAATAAAGTGAAGCAACATTGTGTTGTTGTAATTGATGCATGATTACTTTTATGAATTTACTAGATGTCTGTTGATACATTCATTATGCAGGAATGTCAAATAAAAGAAAACAAGAAAATTGCAATGCGAATGAGAGGAGGTAGAGCAGGTCAAAGAGGTATACCTGTTGCAAATGTCGAATTGATGGAACAAATGAGGGCTATGCAGGCTAGAATGGAAGCTATGGAGCTATCTAGGAAACGCGAACTAGACCTAGGATATGATAGTGAATAACAAGTAGAGGGAGGTGACTAATAAGAAGAGGCCACACCAGAAACAACTGAGATGAATTTTTTAAGGTATGTGTTAGGTTCCATCTCTAGACCAAAACCTTGCTTGTCTGCTTATGATGTGAATTTGTGAGTAGAAGGGCCGATAGAATGGATAGGAGAGTTAGATCGATATTTTATTATGAAGAGATAGAGGATGATAAGAAGGTAAAACTAGTTATGACTAGATTGAAAGGCCATGCAACACTATGGTGGTATAGTGTGAAGTTTGAGAGGAAGAAGAAAAATAAGTCAGTAATAAAAAGTTGGGATAGGATGATTGCTAAGATTTGAGGTAAATTCTTTCCCAAGTACTACCAACTAAGTCTCTATATACATATGAATAACCTTAGGCAAAGTTCGTTGACTGTTAGAGAGTAGACATAAGAGTTTTACAGGATAAACTTAAGAGTAGGTTACAATGAATATACCTTTGAGAAGACAGCTAGATACATCAATGGGTTGAGAATGAATCTTCAGGGTGAGATTAGTATGTTATCTCCTAGCACTATGGAAGGGGATTTTCAGTATGATATAAGGGCAGAAGAGAAGATAACAAGGAAGAAAACCTTTGGTAGAGGAAGAGGATCTACCAAGGGAAAGGGACAAACAAATGGAAGAGAGAAAGTTCCAACCTACAAGGATGAAGTTGGTGGTTCTAACCAGAAATATCAAACAGGGAAAGGCAGTGAAGCTCGAGTTGGAAGATCCTACCATAGAGGTAGAGGTAGAGGCAGAGAGTCATTCTACCAGTGTTACATATGTAACAAGCCAGGCCATCGGTCCTATGAATGCTCAGACAATGAAAATGTAGGACAAAGAGAAAACTATGTTGCACAAGGAGAGTAGGAAGAGGCATAAGATCCTATGGTAGGAAATTCACCTGAGGTTAGGGAGGCTCTTCTTATGAACAATGTGCTATTGAAACCAGAGAAGGAGGTGGTAGAGTCTTCACAAAGGAAGGCATTATTTCAAACTACATGCAAAGTTCAAGGGAAATGTTGCAAAGTTGTTGATGATAGTGGAAGCACCAACAATTTGGTGTCCACTTAAATGGTGGAAAAACTGAAGCTTAGGAAATTCAAGAATCCAACAACTTACAAGGTGTCATGGCTGCATAAGGGACACCAATAGTTGGTTACAGAACAAAGTAAAGTGAAATTCCAAATAGGAATATATCAAGACAAGGTGACTGGAATACATGCCACCTAGAGGCTCAGTACAACCTAGAGATCCCACATTTAATGAAATACTGCAGAGGATAAACTAAAGCTTCATAATCTAAGGTACTTTAAAAAGAACTGAAGATACATGAATTAAGCCTTGAGAGAATATACTAAAGCTTCACAAGCCACGTAGGTGCTTAAAGAAATAATAGAGAAGTCGGTGCAATGACGATTTACTAGGAGCCATGAGATGGAAAGGAAAGCAATCGAGAACCTAAAACAAGGACACATGGGACCAAGGGTAGTGACCTAGGGATGAAGTAGTCAAGGGGATAAGAAAGATCGAGAAGATCTGGAGATGGCCCAAGATATCAGTGGTCGAAAGTAAGAGAAAATTGAAGAAGTGCAAGAGTGTTATTGTTCCTCGAAAGATACCTCTTCAATACCATAGTTCCTCCAAGCTATTACTTCCTTTGCAAATGAGAGTTTTTTTCTTCCCAATAATCTAAAGCAATAAGTAAGTCCACCATGCATGAAAATAAATATACGTTGGCATCCACATCCACCAACTATACTATTTTAAGTGTTAAGTGGGGTATTATGATACCATATGATGTCATTTAGGCACGCCAAATGAAACTTTTCTAGTTTTCCAATTTTAAATATGGTTTGAATCTTAAAAGAAGGAAAGTTTGAATTCCTATGTTATTTCTTCTCCATATAAGAGAAAATAAGGAGCAACCCCACATCCACTATACAATTCCAGTCAACACCTATGCACAAAAGTATTAGCACACTGACAATATTTTTCCCTACATGTAATTACAATGCTAAAACCTTTTCCATATTTTACCTTCTATAAACAATAAAATACTTTGTTTACCTTCTGTAGATATGCCACCTCTATTATAACCTACCAATTTTAGCAAAATTTTACTTGCAAAGGTATAATCATCCAAAAATAAGCATCTAAAACCTAGTTTCGTAGGATATGAACACATCTATGACCATGATAATGACATGTTTGATATTGTGGTCAATTCTTTGACCTAAATAACACTATTCAATAGGATCGATCCCAAGCCACTAATGGTATAAACCCTTGCCACCTATGATTTCCAAATCTCCCATCTCTATAAACTCTCCATGATTAAAACATAGAAACATATTACTTGTCATTGAAATCCTTTGAAAGAATTCATTGTTTATCTCAGCACTTGGAAATGGGGATTATAATATCCACCTCTCCTTCCCCTTATGAAACAATATTTTTCTTTGAAAATTACAAAAAATCCATATCCATAATATGCACCATATTAGGGTATGATAGTGATGGTACCGTGGATGACATTATCTTAGGTTTCTTAAATTTCCTAACCCCTATTGTTGGTGTCATGCCTCCAAAATTTGACCTTTGTAGTTACCTACCTCAACCAATCCATACCAAATTGGAAGAGCTCCCTACTATGGAGAAATTTAGATATCCATCCTCCCTATTTTTCATGTTTTTCTATCTAAACTATGAACATTACAAAATCCTAAATCTGAAGGTAAAATATCAAGTATGAAATCAATCACCCACCTATGGGTGGAGTGACCGTAATAATGAAGAATCCTAGAAACCCTAACTAGACAGTATTTTCAAACAAACTGATAGCCATAATATACACTTTGGAGCAAGTACTGGCAGTTTCAAATAATACAGTAGGGAAGGATATCACAAATTCATAGTTAGGGAAGAAAAGAGGACTTGAATAGATCCATAAGCGGGGTTGATTGTCAAGGTTTATAGGAGTGTGGATAGGCACAAACCCTGACCGTGTCTATCAATAAAACCCTCGCTGTAATTTATTGACTGTATCTATCAATAAAACCCTGACTAGAAAATGATTTAATGAATTAAATGAAAGCATATGACTTACCGAAGACATCTCTGCGGGAAAATAATATACTGGAGGCTACCTTAGCCTATGCTTTTCCTGATGCCTTAATGACCTTCACTTTTTCTTACGGGTCTCGATCTCAATCTGCCAATGTCCCTCTACATATATTTTGGAGATGAAGGGGGTGGATAGCCTTGAGGATAGAAAACCCCCAAAGTTGGGATACCATTGAAATTGAGCTGAATCCCAATTCCCAAGCAATCAAAGCGACATGTAAGAAGAACCTGGACTATAAAAATTGTTTCAAACAAGAAATTGATCTGTTTCCGGTGCAGATTAAGGGTTTCGCCATGTTCACAACCTATATTTCTAGTTGCGTCAAGGAAGGGGTATGTTAAACGAACAAGAGATTCCTCCTTTGCAACCTTGGAACCTCCTCAGTAACCTTTGAACCTCCTCTGCGACCTCGGGCCTAGTTTGTGGGTGAGGTAAGTGAGAAACCTACTCTATGACGTTGGGCCTAGTTTGTGGGTAAGGTAAGTGAAAAACATCCTTTACAACCTCAGGCCTAGTTCATGGGTGAGGTAACTGAAAAACCTCCTTTGCAACCTTGGAACCTACTCTGCGACCTTGGCTGTAGTTCGTGGGTGAGGTAAGTGAAAGATGTAAAATTTCGTTGTCACGACAGGGGGAAGGTAAGATGGATAGTTTTAATTGTTTGTTGTTTTTCAAATGTTTATTTTTTATTTATATTTATTATTTTGTTTAATTGTTTATTTTTTTTAATGTTTATTTTTTTGTCATAAACAACATCATCATCATTGTTGTCGTCGTCATCAACATCATAAACAACACCATTGACATCATGATCATCGTAAGTGATGATCATGATGATGTTGATGATGTTGATAACAAAATTATCGTTGTCATCGTAGTCAACATGATTATCATGATCATTTTTATTTTGGCCATCATCGTCATCATAGAGAACATCATCGTCAATAAACCCTTTCTTGAAATTGTTTTGTCATATGAACGTAATATGGTGATCATTTCAAAGTTTGACAAACAAAGGATGCTTAATAAAGTCCACTATCAAGAAGAATTGAGACAAGCATAGGTAAGTAATAAGTATGAACATGACGATCATGATGATGAAGATGACAACATTGATGATGACAATGATGATGATGATGATAACATTGGTGAGGATGATGATTATACCATTGGAAATGATGAGACTGAGGCCGAATATGAGGTTGATTATGACGTCGAAGATGAAAATGGTGATGATGGTGATGATGATGATTATGATACCATTTATGATCATAAACTCATCAATCAATATCATCACCGAGTACAAAATCATCTGCTATATCATTTGGATATTGATCAATTTCTTCATCAAACACATATGTGGCAGCCAACTTCTCCTAATCTGCATCACCTTCTTCTTTGACATTGTCTTATTCCTTTGGATTATACTTGAACCATCTTCCTCTTGGATCATATCTAACAATGTATCACCAACTTGCTTTACCTATCACCTCTGAGTAAAGACCTACTCACATTGACTTGGAATAACATAAGGATCTGTACCCAATTCAAGTGTCCTTGTATTAACCATGGTAAATCCATTCACATGCTTAATAACAGTTCTTTTAGGATCACGTTCATTAATTTGTATCATGTACCATTTGATCTCAAACAGTACTATTTTAAAGGAGTTAAAGTCACACTCAATTATATCTTCCAAATAACCATAGTACCTATTTTATTATACTTATGGATGCTTTTCACTTCTAGAGGAAAGATTAGTGACTTGAAAAATGCAGTTATCCCACACTCGAATGTTTTCTTCTTGTCATCCAACTTTTTGATGAAAAATTTACGACCATTGGACCACATAGCCTTGTGGTGTACCAATTGTATCATGCCCAACTCAATAAATTAATATATAAGAATAAATAAACAAAATAAACACATTTATACAATGGGAAACAAAAAAAAATGATCAGGGTATAAAATATTATTACCTATTTATCTTTTAAACCACATGGTAAATTAATTTCCCTTTGTGTAAGTTCATTGGGATATTGTTCTTGATGACAATGCACTATTTTAATCAATTTACTCACCCCTTCCCATGATAAGGTACCATATAATTCTATACATCGTTCTATCCATTCTTCCATCCAATCAAGATTATTTGCAATGTATAAATGTACTGCATCCCACATGCAACCAATTATACGGAAAAATAACACCTAAGAATTGTAAATTAGCTATAATTAAATGCAATTAAGTTTAACTTTAAATAATAAAGGGATAATAAAAATTACACGAGTAAGATATATATGAAATTGAAAATTTAATTGTATAATAAATTAAATCTACACCATCTAATTACCTTTCACTTTCCTTGTTCCACCTTTCCCCAATAGGACCTCCCCTTCAAATGTGTTTATGGAGTTGATTTGCAAGTGTTTAGCATGTCATCGCTACAGCGACGAACATTTGTCTTCATCACAATAGAGACAAACTTTCATCGCTATAGAGACAAACAGTCATTTACGTCACAATAGCGACGATGATTGGGGGCTAGAACAATTTCTTTTCAAAATATTTATGAATTTATCCACGAAAGTTACCATTTTAACTTATTCGTGGCAGTATTTCATGGAACTTTTGAGCCATATGTACTAGTGATAAGGAGAGGATATACCGTTGTGGATTTTTGTTCTAGACTTGCACCATGCAAGCTAGGGGAACAAACTGTTTCTACATTGATTGAAATATTCCTGGTAACACGAATCCAACAAACTATCAAGTGGTAGACATACCATTTCACTGTCGAGGAGCTCGACACTAGAATATCTGGTTCAAGAAAGATAAAAAGCACTGATAAAGAGACAACAATGTGCAATTATTTATGCACAGAGAGGCCCTACACTATCAGGTGAAGAGGCAAGAAAGAATTACGCACAAAATCGTTCAATGATTTTGAAACATTATTAAATTTATAATTGGTCCCCATCATATACTTTTGCATCCGTGACAAGATCCACAACACCAACATTTAGCGACCCAATTTTTATTTTATGAAGAAGAAGTCAAGGCCATTACCCAAGATTGGATGGAAGAATGGAGGGTTCCTGTTGCATATGGCCTACTATCTATTGAAGAAGAGATATGACAGGATGACCCACAAACGTAGAAGGATAGCGAATAGGGAGGGGAACCACCACTTTCAGAAACACAAGATCCCACTCCTCCCTAAAATGGTTCAAGCACAACCCCGACAGACCCAGTGGTAGGAGAGACGAGGAAGGAGACTGAGGTAGAGAAATATGAGACAACTTTTGGCCTTGATGGTGAATATTTTACCCTTCTGACAGAATCTGTGGTAGAATTTGCAACAAAAAACCTGAAGAAAGTATAAGAGCACCAAACAGAGATCACATGAAGTATTACATATCTACTACAGACTCTCTTTAAAGCCATAAAAGAAGTATGGGTCGCAGTCGACTATAGACCACCATCGACAGAGTCATAAGACTTACCTATCCACTCAGAAGAGAGACCAAGTGATGTATCAATAAAAATTCGATCGAAAAAGACTCAAGTGGTGGGAGAATGACTCAAATTGGGCACAATAGATTGCATACTATGGCCAAGAACTTGGTCCATGTGACAATACATTTTTCACAGATTCCATTATACAAAGTCTATGCAATGCAAAATGTTGCAGTCATGGATATGAAGGTAAGAGAAGGCACATTTATCAAGAAGGAGAAAGTATCGAATAATGTTGTTAGTAAAATGAAGAAACACTAGTACATATGGCTAAAACGTTCGACACAATATTTCCACAAATAAGTTAAAATGGAAATTTCCATGGATAAATAGATAAACATTGTGAAAAGATAATGTTATGGCCCTCGATAATCGTCATTATTGTGAAGGAAATGACTGTTTGTCTTTATAGTGACAAAATTTCATCTCTATTGTGATGAAGAAACATGTTCGTCGCTCTAGCAATGAAAATCTAAACACGTGCAAATCAACGGTCATCATAGTAATGGTCATTGACTTTTTCTTATTTTTGAAAGTTGATTGCTGTACATTTTCGCTGGAACTATCACAATCATTGATCTATAAATGCATGTTCTTAAGACATATTTCATCGAATTATTTGCTATAGTTGCAACAATTTTTATATTGATTGCTCGATCTGTGATTTCAAGAGTCCGGTATTGGTTTAACTCATTGAATTTTTTATCTCCTTTAGTTTCCAGATTAGTATTTTTAAATTCTTTGTCTCCTTTAATGTGTAGGTTCATACATAAACTGAGTCGGCAATTCATTTTATCCTCAATACTAACACATATAATTCAAACAAGGCAAGAGATGGATGATTAGAAGGTATTGATTTGAATGTATCATGATAGAGTTTATAATTTTGTTAGGGAAGGTACACGAGAAATAATGGGTTCATCTTAGATTAATGGATGTTTTAGGTAATACTATTTATTCTTATTTAAAATAGATAAAATGGTTACATGAGCATCAAATTTATTCAATTTCAAAATCTTTGTAAAATTTTAGTTTTGCATTGAGTTTTGTGGTTAGTGAACTAATTTTTTTCCAATGAATAAATATAATCTCATTGGGATTGGTCTCTTAATCATTGTCTGATTAAAAAAGGAGAAGATGAACTAATTAGGTAAGAAACATCATTGCTTTTGAAATGTTTAATTTGTTTAATTTCTTATTTCTAGAGGGGTAAACTAGCATGTGGTAATATCCTATGTGAAAAATCGCTTAAGCATTGTGATCCCATGTGCTTCTGAGAAATCATGTTTACTAACTTGGGAGAATGTAACCGTTAGGGGGGATTTAAATTTTATCACTAAATATAAAAAATATAGTGGTTGGTTGTAAGAATAGACCCCCCTACTAACTTATTCCTTAATAATTATGAAAGGAGGGGTGTTTGTGATATGTAAACTGTCAAAGTAAAGTCAAGTTGGATTTAGTAATTAGATTTGTCACTTTCCATGTCACGTACTTTAATTTTCTGTCTCTTTTAATATGTGTGTGTGTGTGTGTGTGTGTGTTTGTGTGTGTGTGTATACATACTCTATATAATTTACTTATACATTGATTGAGTGCTTTTGGTTCTTATAGGCTATTAGAATGTCAAAGAAATATACTTGGGAAGAAAATAATAAGAGTTATGTTGAGTTTAAGGAAGCGTTAGAGGCAAAGGGTAATGGAAAGTTTTATTTCCCTTGCAATGATTGCAAAGTTTTGTGAATGAGAAGAAATTTAAGAACACATGTTGAGAAACATTGTAAGGAGAAGGGGCATGCTGAAGGAGGGTTTGAATATTGTCCCTTGGTAAGACACTATTCATTACATAATGTACTTCTTGTAATACTACCTATCATGTATTCAAATTTTTTTTTACCATTTTAAATACATGTGTTGTATATTATACACTAATGTTATTACATTGTTTGTAAATATAAAGACAATTCCCCCTAAATGTCGACCGCCAGAGAGCTATTTGCCACATAATAGTAGAAATACTAATTTACAAGGTGAGGAACATGGAGATCATAAAATTGAAGATCGAGTTCTTAATGATCCTATGGGTGAAGATGACTTTATTGATACAAATGATGAAGATGAGATAAATAGATTGATCCAAGGCACATTTTCTCCTTTGGATTAGGACAACCTCCATGATATTCATAATGTTCCTCTACTCAAGAAGTCCCAAGAACCTCTTTATGAAGGCTCAATAAAAAATATTCTATCTTCTATATTGTTGTTGGTGAACTTGAAGTTTTTGAGTGTTTTATCAAACACTTGTTTCACACAGCTCTTAAGGAATGTAATGTATTGATTGCATCTTCACATGGTATGAAAAGTTCACTATTTTCATCTATTTTTAGTGTTAATTAATTCATAAATTAGGGATAAGAAATACTTATGATTTATATTATTTACATTTCATCTTTTGTCAATATTGTAGACTGTTGGGTGAATTTCTATTACCACCATCAAATAATTTACCATGCACATGTCAAGAGGTATTCTTGATTATGAAAGAAATTATAATGGAGTATCAAGCTTTTGATGCATGTCCTAATGATCATATTATATATTATGGATAATATGCATCAAAAAACAAATGCCCACAATGTGAAATTAGAAGATATACAACTGATAAAGTAACAAAAAAAGGTGCCTCACAAATTTCTTCGTTATATTCCCATAATTCCACATTTCCAATGACTATTCAGGTGCAAAAGTATAGCACAATTTATGGATTCCCCACGCAAAAAACATAAGTGAAGATGGTGTTATTTGAGTTCCTTTAGATGGTTATGCATTGAATAACATCAAAGAAACATGGCCAATTTTTAAAGATGAACCTCGTAATGTTAGACTTTCATTGGCAGTTGATGGTTTCAATCCATTTGGAGAGCTTCGTTCTACTTACTCAGTGTGGCATGTTTTCGTCATAAACAATAACCTTCCTCCTTGGATGTTCATAAAGAGAGAGAAAACAATGTTGGCAATGATTATTCCAGGTTTTTTTTTTTAAGTAATTATATTATTTCATTTCTTTGTTTCATTGTTGAATGAGAACACCTTTTATATATTGGGACACATAACTAAATAGCATGGTATGTTGAATAAATTAGGTAATTACCAAGTTAAAGATATGAATGTATATATTGATCCTCTTATTGATAACCTATTGAAGTTATGGGTTGGCATCACTATGTATGATATCTCTAAACCAATACGGCAGAAACAATTTTAGTTCCATGGATTACTTGCATGGACAATTCATGACGCTCCTGGGTTAACACAATTTTTTGGTATGTAAATTTTTGTTGCACTTTGAAATGATATGTTTTTAAGGTAATGTCATGCATTTTTTATTTAAATTAATAATATTTTGATTCTTATATAACATTAATACATGTATCTTGCAAGTCTTCAAACAAAGGAAAAATTTGCATGTCCAGTCTATGGTCCTAGGATAAAATCTCATCGTTCAAGAAGTTTAGGAAAGGAGGTGTTTGATGAGTACAGTAACTTCCTCCCTAAGAACCATAGGTATCGAACTACCGAGAAAACAAAATTCAATGGTAAAGAATAGAATGGGGAGAAACAACAAAGAATGACACCTCACCTATGGAAGTTGGAATATAATAGAAATCGTCATGGTACGCAAATTGGAAGAGAGAAATTCCTTGTCAAATGTGTGAAATGAAAAACTATTTACCTCTAATATTTTTCAATGCATAAGAACACTATCTCATACGCCAAGTTGAGGAGATTGAATTGTGTGGACATGTACACACAAGATCAATGATGATGGTGGAAAGGCATTTGAAGTCATTGAAGGATTTTGTTAGACAAAGAGAACATCCTAGGGGTTCTATTGTGTAGGGATATATGGTATATCAATCCATGGTGTACATTAATTAGTATCTTCCAAATTTAGCAAAAAATATCAATCTTCCTCACATTTGGCATGTCGACTCCATCAAAAAATTTGAAGGGGAGGTCCTGTTGGGGAAAGGTAGAAAGAGGAAAGTGAAAGGCAATTGAATGGTGTACATTTTATTTATCATACAATTATTTTTTCAATTTATGTAATTTTTATTATTCCATCGGTATTTTAAGGTAAACTTAATTTCCTTTAATGATTTCTAATTTACAATTCTTAATTGTTATTTTTCCATATAGTTGGTCGCGTGTGGGATGCACTACATTTATACATTGCAAACAATCTTGATTGGATGGAGGAATTGATAGAACGATGTATAGAATTCTATGGTGCCTTATCATGGGAAAGGGTGAGTCAATTAATTAAAACAATGCATCGTCATCGAGAAGAATATCCCAATGAACTTACACAAAGGGAAATTGATTTACCATGTGGTTTAAAAGATAAAAAGGCAAGTATATTTACCCTGATCATTTTTTTTGTTGTTTCCCATTTTAAATAAATGTATTTATTTTGTTTATTTATTCTTATATATTTATTTACTGAGTCGGGCATGATGTAGTTGATACACCACAAGGCTATGTGGTCCAATGGTCGTAAATTTTGCATCAAAAAGTTGGATGACAAGAAGAAAACATTTGATTGTGGGATAACTGCAATTTTTCAAGTCACTAATGTTTCCTCTAGAAGTGACAAGCATTCAGAAGTATCTGAAAATAGGTACTATGGTTATTTGGAAGATATAATTGAGTGTGACTTTAATTCCTTTATAATAGTTTTGTTTGAGGTCAAATGGTACAGGATACGAATGAATGAACATGATCTTGAAAGAAATGTTATAGAACATGCCTAAGGATTTACCATGGTTAATAGAATGGAACTTGAACCGGGTACAGATCCTTATGTTATTCCAAGAGAATGTGAGCAGGTATTTTACTCAGACTGTTAGAATAATCAACCCATAGTTTACGCACTTAGACATTAATTCATTTATTTTTGTCTTATTTTCCTAGTTCATGTGTCCCACCTTGTGCAAGTTGTTAATTGCCTATCCATAGAGGTCAAAATTGCCATATTTGACTCATGTAGTGCTTGGGAAAGCCTTAGGAATCAAATATGCTTTATTCCTGGCCTCCTAGGTGCCCTTCTACTTTTTCTACTTTATTGCCTGCTTTTTCAGTGTTTTAAGGCACATAGGAAAGCAAGACTAGGTGAGGTGAACTAGTTTTTTGTCCTCTTCATCCTCCACTCTTTTCTCCATGCAAAAGCATGTATGAGCTGCCATTCCAATACTCTTTAGCTTTCCCATGCACCCTTTCCAATTCATGAGCTCCATGACAGATTTGGGATCAGCTTTTTACACCTATGGGGGATTTGCCTATTTTGAGTAAGCCTACTTTATGCTAGTTTTGGATGCCTCCTTATGAATTCGACCTCTTGATGTATTATATATATTCATAAACCTATGTTATTATAGGGTTGGCTATTGTACACTCAGTTAATATAATTTTGTGTTACAGCTCCATATTCAATCTCCATTGTTAGCAATTTTGCATGATCAATTGATAATTGTTGTGGGTAAAATTAATCTACTGCTGGCCTGAATTTATACATGGTATCAGAGACATTGTAGGTTGTTACTCTCCTTCAAAAATTGTTTTGCAGGTTTGACATCAAGACTGGGAGCCTTCTACTGACAGCCGGGACAGATTTTCTAAAGCTATGGATTCACAGAAAACTATCTTGACTCCCTTCAACTATTTTGAATGGAAATCAGAGATGGAGATCTTGTTGAGAGCGAAATGCCTCTATAGGGTGACTATGACTACAGAAGCAGATCCCAATGCTGTTGCAGAGAAGATCAAATGGCACAATCGGAGAGATGAGGCCTATGGCCTCCTATGTCTCAGTATTTCCTGAGACCTCCTTTTCCATCTCGATGGATTAACTTCACCGGATCAAGTATGGGAGAAGATTTCTGATCTTTTTGGAAAGACAGATGAGATGAGGGGACATCAGATCGAAAATGAGCTGATTTCTCTGAGTCCCAGTAGCTTTGAATCCCTGTAGCTATATTTCTCCAAGTTCAAAGCACTAGTTTTGCAGCTGAAGTAGTGTGGTATCAAAAAGAAATATGATCAGCTCGTATTGGCCATCCTCTCAAAGCTAGGACCTGACTACTCAGTCTTTGTTTCGACCTTCTATTCCACAAAAATCACAGCTCGAACCTGGAAGATGCCTAGCCTTGCAGATTTCATCGAATCTCTCACACAAGAACAGGACAAGCTGGTGATGATGGGCACCATCAAACCATACAAAGATCAAGGTTTGATTGCTGGAGATTCGAGGGTGGATTCAAAAAGCAAAAATAAAGCTAAAAAGCCACTTGAGCAAAGAAGAGACAAGAAGCAGTCTCCAGAGGATCAACAAGGTCCCAAGAAAAATACCCAGAAGAAGAAAAACAAAGGTGAAATGAACAAGTGCTCAAACTGTTCGAAGGGCAATAACACTAAAAGCTCTTGTATGAAAAAGCATATTGATATGCTGACCAATCTCCTGGAGAAGAATGGCATCTCCCTTCCAAAAAGCTCAAACAAGAGAGAAGGAGGATCAAGTTCAGATGACAGAGAGAGAGTTCATGCTCTAGTTGCTGGCACATCAAGCTCACCCAGTTTTATCATAGATTCTGGATCTTCAAGACACATGGTTTCGACTAAGGAGGCCTTCTCCTCACTGGATATGTCGAAAGGACCATCTATTGTATTGGGAGATGACTCTCTCACTGAAAGTAAAGGCAATGGAAGGATAGATCTTGATCATGGTAAGTTCACCAATGTGCTGTATGTCCCTGGTCTCGCCTCCAACCTCCTGTCAGTGTACCAGATGAACCACACTGGGTCTCCTAAGAAGGTCATATTCTCCCCTGATGAAGTTGATATCA
>LPNX010070061.1:0-35192 GCA_001517045.1 Pseudotsuga menziesii | reverse complement strand
GTTGGGTTCACTTCATGAAACACAAGTCTGAAGTTTTTGGCCTATTCAAAGTCTTTAAGGCTTTGGTTGAAAACCAGTGTGGAAGGAAACTAAAGGTCCTCAAATCTGAAAATGGTGGTGAGTATGTCAAGTCTGAGTTTATTAACTATTGTGCAGATGCAGGTATTCAGATGTAGCATTCTATCCCCTACACACCACAGCAAAATGGTGTTGCTGAGAGGAAGAACAGATCACTGAAGGAGATGGCAACATGCATGATGGAGGCCAAAACTTTTCCACCAAAGTACTGGGCCGAAGCTATCAACTGTGCAGCCTATATCCAGAATAGGGTACCTAACAAAAATCTTGATGGCATGACTCCCTTCTAAGCATGGAGTGGGCACAAGCCAGATGTGACCCATTTCAGGATTTTTGGCTCAAAGGCTTGGGCTAGGATTCCAACAGAGAAGAGGAAGGCTTTGCAGCCCCAAAGCCAAGAGTGTATTTTTGTTGGATACTCTAAAGATTGAAAAGGGTACAAGTTGATAAATTTTAGCACAAACAAAGCCTTCATTGAAAGGTGTGTTCAGTTTGAACAAGAACCCCTTGCATAAGTGGAAATTGGTGAAGCCTCTTCACCACCTGAACCTCAAGAAGTAAGTAAAGAGTTTGTTGAACATGATGATTCTGATTTGTATGATGGATATGAGTTTATTGCAGACCCAAACAGCCCCACAAGTCCTAAATGGGCAGCCAAGACACTACATGCAGCAGGTGAGCTAGTTGGGGATCCCAATGACCCAAGGAGGACTAGTTCTCAATTTGAGAGTGGTCTGTGCATGAAGGATCCTATGTTTGCTGAAAAATGATATTTGATGGTGGATTCTGATCCTCAAACATATGAAGAAGTAGCAGGAGATCCAATATGGCAAGCTTCCATGAAGGAGGAGTTCAGCTCACTCCAGAAGAGCAACACATGGGAGCTAGTGGATCTTCCTCCAGGAAGAAAGTTAGTCCAGCGTAAGTGGGTCTATAAGACCAAGTTTGCTGCTGATGGTTCACCACTGAAGTAAAAGGATAGATTGGTAGCTAAAGGCTACTCATAGTTTCATGGCATCGATTACAATCAGACCTTTTCCCCAGTGGCAAAGATGGATTCCATCAGGCTAGCTCTAGCCATTGCAGCCTCAAGGCAATGGTAGGCACATCACATGGATGTAAAATGTGCCTTTCTAAATGGAGATCTCACTGAGGAGATATATATGCAGCAGCCTCAAGGTTTTTCTACTAACCCTTCTCTTGTGTGCAGGTTGAGAAAGTCATTGTATGGGATAAAGCAAGCCCCCAGGGCTTGGTATGCCAAGATAGATAGCTTCTTGCTATCTCTGAATTTTGTTTGGTGCAAATCAGATCCAAATGTCTATTTGAAGTCTGTTAATGGTTCATTAATGATCATTGTGTTATATGTTGATGACCTCCTCATTACAGGAAGCTCACAGGCTGAGATTGCTTCCTTAAAAGGAGCTATGAACCAAGCCTTCTCCATGACAGATTTGGGGCTCTTAAGTCAATTTCTGGGGCTTGAGATTGCTCAAACCAAAGCTGGAATAAAGGTGCACCAGTATAAGTATGCCTTGGATTTGCTGATCAAATTCAGAATGTAAGACTGCAAAGCAAGCAAAACTCCTTTCCTTTCAGGAGTGAAGCTGGAGGAAGATGATTCTCCACCAATGGTAAACAATACACTGTATAGACAATTGATTGGATGTTTATTGTATTTGACACATACTCAACCTGATATTTGTTATGCAGTAAGTGTGGCTTCTAGATTCATGGATCAGCCTCATGATTCATGGATCAGCCTCATGAGATCCATTGGAAAGCAACCAAAAGGATCCTTAACTTTGTTCAAAGAACAAGGACACATGGGATCTTCTATAAGGCAAAATCTGATCTTGATTTGATTGGATTTACTGACAGTGATTGGGCAGGTGATAGCACAGATAGAAATTCCACTTCAGGGTATGTGTTCATGCTTGCAGAAGGGCCAATCAGCTGGTCAAGAAAGAAACAGAGTGCCATTGCACTCTCATCTACAGAAGCTGAGTACAAAGGAGTTGTCAATGCAGCAACTCAGTGTTTATGGTTGCAGGGTTTACTTGGAGAGTGTGGTTTCGAACCTGAGTACTCAACTACCATATACTGTGATATCCAAAGTACCATTCGAATCTGCAAAGATCCAGTTCAGAAGCAGAGAACCAGACACATTGAGATTCACATGCACTACATCAGAGAGCTTGTGCATGATGGCACCATTCACCTACTCTTCTGTTCATCTTCAAAACAAGTAGCTGATATCTTCACCAAAGCATTTTGTGAGAAGACCTTCAGCAATATCAAATCACTGCTAGGTATTTTTGATCATGCTGTAAAGGCATGATTGGAGACAAGATTCTACAATTTTGTTTTACAGTCCATGTTTAAGGGAGGATTTTCCCAAGTTGGTTTTGCCTCTTTCCTTGTTTCATATGGACTTGCAGTATGTAAAAGGGTGACTAATCCTTGTTGCTAGGCCCTATATTTTTTATTTATTACTCATAAAGTCAGGCTTAAGGGGGGGTGTTATAATAATCAACCCATAGTTTACCCACTTAGACATTAATTCATTTATTTTTGTCTTATTTTCCTAGTTCATGTGTCCCACCTTGTGCAAGTTGTTAATTGCCTATCCATAGAGGTCAAACTTGCCTTCTTTGACTCATGTAGCGCTTTGGAAAGCCTTAGGAATCAAATCTTCTTTATTCCTGGCCTCCTAGGCGCCCTTCTGCTTTTTCTGCTTTATTGCCTACTTTTTCAGTGTTTTAAGGCACATAGGAAAGCAAGACTAGGTGAGGTGAACTAGTTTTTTGTCCTCTTCATACTCCACTCTTTTCTCCATGCAAAAGCATGTATGAGCTTCCATTCCACTACTCTTTAGCTTTCCCATGTGCCCTTGCCAATTCATGAGCTCCATGACATATTTGGGATCAGCTTTTTACACCTATGGGGGATTTGCCTATTTTGAGTAAGCCTGCTTTATGATAGTTTTGGATGCCTCCTTATGCATTTGACCTCTTGATGTATTCTATATATCCATCAACCTATGTTATTACAGGGTTGGCTATTGTACACTCAGTTAATATAATTTTGTGTTACAGCTCCATATTCAGTCTCCATTGTTAGCAATTTTGCATGATCAATTGATAATTGTTGTGGGTAAAATTAATCTACTGCTGGCCTGAATTTCTACACAGACATGCTAGGTAAATCAGGTTGGTCATACATTGTTATATATGATCCAAGAGGAAGACCGGTAAAGTATAATGTAGAGGAAGAAGACAATGTCGAAGAAGAAGGTGATGCAGATCAAAAGCAGTTGGTCACCGCAAATGTGTCACATGAAGAATCTGATCAAGAATTCGATCATTCAAATGGCATAGCAGACAATTTAGTACTCAGTGATGATATTGATGATGAATATATAACCAAAATAACATTGGTGATGATGCTGATATGAGTAATCCTTTCAAGGATAGTGATTCTTGACCAGATGATGATACATATGTTAAGTCATATGAAGAAGATGATTATGATGATATTGATGATGAGTCATGATCTTCAATTTTATAATAATCAACATCATCAATGTTATAATCATAATCATGATCATGTTCATCCTCATTAGAATAATCACGACCATCAGCATCTTCATCTTTATGATCATCAATGGTATTATAATCATCATCATCATCATCAATGGTATCATCATAACCATCATCATCTTCATCCTCACCGTCTTCCTTATTAGCATCATCATCATCATCGTCGTCATCGCCATCATCAAAACCATCATCATCATCATCATCACCATATTCAGCATTGTCATCATCACCATCTTCATTATCATCATCATGGACATCATAAGCAACATCATCCTCATCCTCAGCCTCATCATCGCCACTATTATAATCATCATCGTCATCAATGTTATTATCATCATCATCATCATGTTCATACTCAATAGAATAATCGCAATCATCATCAATGGTATCATCATAAGCATCATCATCTTCATCCTCACCATCTTCCTCATTAGCATAATCGTCATCATCATCATCACCATCATCAACACCATGATCATCGTCATCATCACCATATTCATCATCGTCATCATCGTCATCATCGTCATCATTGACATCATAATCAACCTCATACTCATCCTTAGCCTCATCATCATCAAAGTTATAATCATCATTGTCATAAATGTTATCATCATCATAGTCATCATGTTCATCCTCATCATCATCATCATGTTCATACTCATTAGAATAATCACAATCATCATCATCATGTTCATCCTCATTATAATAATCGCAACCATCATCATCTTCATCTTTATGATCATTAATGGTATCATAATCATCATCATTATCACTCAGAATTACACCGTAGGTTGCAGTGGGTGAACCCTAAGGTAACAATGGAACCACTTTAGGAAAGGAGATTTGGCTTCTACCTTTCCAAAGAGGGATATCTCAACATATTTATATCAGGGCCATATTTAATGATAAAACAAATTCAGATGTAGTAGTGGTTGAAATAGGGAAAGCACAATTGGGATATGGAGTCACAAATTATAGATGAATTACATAATAGTTTGCAGGTGAAGATACATAGAGGCAAGGTAGCACTCGATTACATTCAAATAGTTGTTTGTCACATGATAAAGAGGGAACATGAACAGTCCATCGACATAGAGCATCTACATGATGAATTTTGGATTAATTTTGAAAGGAAAGGCTTTGGTGAATACCTGAAAACAATATTCATAACATACAAGATTAATTATGAGCTATTATACACTTATTCCAGACATAAGAAAACATAATGGAAAGATTAACTAGAAGACAAGCACATAGGAAAGGAACTAGCATATCGTAAGCTATGAATCACGTAGGAATATCTGCAACAACAACAAGCATTCGGCTCTACAACTTTATTAGCAAAATGATATCAATAATGCATAACACCAAAATTATTACGGGTTCCAACCCTTTTTTCCCTCTATGGAGGTCATATTTATAGCTTCCTATAGCCCCGAGACTAACCTCGAAACAGGGCCAAAAACAGTTTTAGTATAATGATGAAAATAGTAACAAACAATGATCTGCCAGATTCACCATGATCATGAAACCAAATAGAAAACACATGCAAGAGAGCATATGACGAATTAGTTGAGGATTTTTGACAGCAAGGATGCTAAAAATGACCCTTCTGAGGGTTTCTGCCATAGCCTGACACTTTTTTTCTCCACCTCTGTAATTTACCAGCGAAAATAATTTTGGACCGTAGATATATACAGAGATTCAATCCACACCATTGATCTGTGCGGGAGTCTTCCTGGTTGTCGGATTTCAAATCGCGGAAGGAAGAAGTCAGGATTTTAACCTTTTTTTTTATAAGTGAAACTTCGCCTTTCTGTTTCTGCATTTTTCCAGAAAGAAGACTTCGCAAAATGGAAAATCCAACTTTCACACTCAATTCTTTATAACTTTTATGATTCCGCCTTTCCACTCCCGCACTTTAGCAGAAAGCCGAAAGAGGAAGGTGGATTTTCAACCTTTTTCACCAAAAAACTTAATTTTTCCACCTTGTGACCTTCGTATTTTCTGCTCTATTCTGGGCCATTGATCTTAGGCGGATGCAAATTGAACTGTAGATATGGTGGGTTGCGAAAATCAGAACTTTAACTTTCACAACCAAAATCTTTGGTTCCCCGCTTTTTGACTTTTTCCCATCTGATTCCTTTCGGACTGTCGATGTTTGGTAGAATTGATCTAAGCCGTCAGATATTTATACCGCAGAGAATGAAAAATTGAGACTTAAGCTTCTTTCAGAATTTGCTTTTTTCTCTTCCTGCTTTGCCCATTCTGGACTATTGATCTCACGACAGAAACATTTTGGGTCGTAGATCTTGATCTCCGAAAAGAGGAAATCGGGTTTTCCAAGTTTATAACCCAAAATATTACCTTTTCTGCTTCTTCCGTTGCTTCACTTCTAGTCATCGATCTGGGGTACAAACTCTCCTTGGTCGTCGGATCTTGAACTGCGAAATGCGGAAGAAGGATTTCCCACATTTTACGCCTAATTCTTTTTCATCTTCCGCTCTTCCGCTCCTAGATTTTCCTTAGGCAGAAACACATTCTAGCCTTTGAGTTTGTTGTACTGAGAATCTTGACCATCCATTTTGTGTCCAAAAATTCTCTTAAGAGCAGATTTCCTCCTTCATGAACCTTTCAAGGTCAAAATCATGATTTTCTTCAAGTTTTTTGCATTCTTACTCTAGAAATCTTCCTTCCAACACTTGCAGAACTTTACCATCAATCTTAAGGGTCAGATGATACAAACATTTTCAACCCTATTTCTCCTTTTGATGGCCAAACCCTTCACTAAATAGTTATCCTAGAAGAGATGCTAACAACTGGCTCCAACTTGGGATGCTATCGTACCTGCGAGATAGAAAAGAACACCATAGCCCATGTGCCAAATCCATTGGGCGGCTCCAGGAAATCCAAACTTTGAACCTTTTTTTTTGTTTTTTACCTGTAAGTGAAAATCAAACAAAACTAGAAACATGGTGATCCCTTTCAGACCTTAGGGCCTTCTCTTCGGGATTCAAATCTTCTAGTTTCACCATCTGTACTGTTAGAAATGTAAAGAAATAAAAATATATACAACTATGATACAAAAATTACCTCCCTTTTTCAGGACAAATAATGCTTAAGATATCTCCCATTTACTGGACCTCCTTTCAGCTGAGATCCATCTTGATGATGTAAAATGAAGGCATTTTCTCCTCTATATGCTGCTATGATGTATGGTCCTACCCACATGTGATCAAATTTTCCATGCTTTACCTCTCTGGGAGCATCCCACTTCAAGACCAAATCTTCAAGATGGAACTTTTCTTCCTTTACCTTTTTGTCAAAGGTTTCCTTCATTATTTCTTGATGCAACTGTACTTTATCATATGCTTTGTCCCTTACCTCATTTAATTTTTTGATCTGGTTAATCCTTCTTTGCATATGGTTGGGCTCATCCTGTTGCTCCTGTCATAGTTTCATGACTAGTACACCCAAGGATGTTGGAAAAATTACCTCAGCTCCATATACCAACTGGAATGGTGACATTCCAGTGGCTCTTTTAGTGATGATTATGTCTTCCCACAAAGCATATATCAGCTTTGTATGCCAGGCTCTTTTTTTATCCTCCAACACCTTCTTAATGATTCTTACTAGGCTTTTGTTGGAATATTCAACCAACCCATTACACTATGGGTAATATGTAGTAGAATGATTTAGCTTAATGTGATACTTATGAAAGAAGCTTATAATTTTCTTGGACTTGAAGGCAGGAGCATTATCTATTACAATTCTTACAGGACAACCAAACCCGGACAAAATGTTCTCTTCAAGGAAACCTATTATCACTGCATCTGTGGATCTTCTCGTAGGGATTGCTTCAATCCACTTGGTGAAGTAGTCAGTTGCTGTAAGGACCCATCTGTGATGTCTAGACTAGTTTGGATTTATTTCCCCAATGAATTCCAGTCCCCACTTTTGAAAGGGTGCTTCCACTGATATGGTATTTAGAGGAAGTGAGACCACTTTTCTTTTGCCATCAAATATATGGCATTGGTGAAAGGTAGTAGTTTCCTTATAGGAATATGAGAACATTGAAGGCCAGTAAAAACCATCCCTCAAAATATTGTTTGCAGTCACCTTCCATGAATGATGTCCACCACAGTCTCCCTTGTGAAATTTTGTCATTGTTTGTTTAGCTTCATTCTCCAAGAGGCGGTTGAGTAACACACCACTAGGATCTTTCCAATAGAGGCATTTGTTCAAAATATAGAACTTAGAATACTTTAACTTTACTGATCTATATATTGTCATGTTCAATCCTGCAGGAGCCTACAAATTCTGCAATACATATACAATATTAGAATACCAAGGGGATACAAAGAAATCAGGCATTACATGTACCTCTGCATCAAGTTCATTGGAATGACTGGTTAGGAAATTCATCTATACGGATTCATAGTTTGAGTTGTTCATCATCTTTGCAAGGCCCTGTCCTTTGATCAACTTGGTGGGCTTCATCTCAATGTCATATTCTAATAGCATAGAAATCCACTTTGCTCTCTTTCCTTCTGGGTATGGCTGTGTAAGGATTCTTTTCACTACATTGCTAGGGACATAAGCACGAATCTTCTCAGAACGTTTACCTGCCCATTGAAAGATTGTACTTTTTTTTGCTTCTAGGTTCTTCAAATTTCATGATAGCGCATATCCTTTCTGGCCCCAATCTTTATTCCATCGTTAGAAATGATGTGTCCCAACAGCTTTCCTTCCTCTAATGCAAAGTTTGAATTTTTGGGGTTAATGATATTCCATAACTTTTGCATTTCAGGAAAACTCTTTCCAAGCGTTTGAGATTCTCTCTGTTAGACCTTGAATATATTGTAATTTCATCCATATAGAACACTACAAATTTGTCTTTATCCTTAGCAAATGCAATGTCCATAGCACGCTGGAAAGTGGCCCTTGCATTCATTAACGCGAAAGTAATTTTGGTGTACATGAAGGTACCCCATGGTGTAGTGAATGTATTATTCTATTGGTCCTTTGGCAATACTTTGACTTGGTTGTATCTAGAGAATCCATCCATGGTTGAGATCCTCTCAAACCCCACCACCTTCTGTAGAATATGCTCCATATTAGGTAAAGGATAATTGTCTTTCAAAGAGATTGTGTTTAGGTTCCTGAAATCAATGCATAACCTGATTTCACCATTTTTCTTTCTGATAGGTACCATATTTGATACCCATTTAGAAAACCTCTGAAAGACTATGAA
Organism: Pseudotsuga menziesii; assembly: GCA_001517045.1. Lineage (NCBI taxonomy): Eukaryota > Viridiplantae > Streptophyta > Pinopsida > Pinales > Pinaceae > Pseudotsuga > Pseudotsuga menziesii. The sequence continues at coordinate 26,258 of LPNX010070061.1, read as the reverse complement.
CTTGGCATTAAACAAATTTCTAACTTTCCTTTTCAATGACAGGCAATAACAAAGGATTTATTCTTCTCAATTTCTTCTTGAAAGGTCTTTCACCTGGTTTTATAGGAATTCTGTGTTGTATGATTGATGTATCATACTCCTTCAAGTCTTTGTATCTCCAGGAAAATACATTTGTGTATCTTTTCATCACATTGATATATTCCTCTTTTTCTTTGGCAGGAAGCTTCTTTGACAGTTTGATGATTCTAGGATTTTCCTTAGTTCCTATGTTCTTTTCTTCCACCGTATCATCAGCAGGCTTCATCTTTGGGTCTATAGCCACATCATTCTGATCATATAGTTTCTCTAGGGGGATCAAGCGTCTAGGCATGCGATTAATCTTCAATTGAACTATGTATTCCCCCCCTAGTGAATTCCTTAGTTTCTTATTTACATCACTGTCTTCTTCAATCTCTTCAACATCTAGGATATTTCCAGTCTTATTATCTTCATTATCTATTTGGGTATTTACAAAATCAACAGATAATTCTAAAAACCTATTTATCTGCATGTCATCCTCAAATACTTGTCAATATTTGGAATTGTCTGGTATAAAAGGCATGTTTACAATGTCAACTTTGTATTTTCTTTGATGAGCAACAGGGATTTTGAACTTATCAGCTTCCATAGCTAAGGAGTCAGCCACTGAGTTCTCAAATCTAGGGATTACTCAGATTGTATGTTCACTGGAATAATTACTAAACATGTACCACACTTCATTTCTATACACCCTCATCCTGGGATCTTTGGTTTGGTAGATATTACTTGGTTCACCACCAATTCTGAATCTCCCAAGACATTCACCCCTTTTGTCCCAAAATATTTCAAGACATTCAATCCCCGTAGCAAAGTATCATACTCTGCTACATTATTTTTGCACTCAAAAGTCAACTTGAAAGACAGAGCCTTAAAGTATCTTATAGGGGAAAAAATGTACACACTAGCACCAACCTTTGCTACAAACCCATCAAAATACATGGTCCATACACCTTGTTCTTTTTGTTTCCTCTCTAGAGCTTCCTGTTTCTTTGCAGAATCTTTCTCTTCCTCTTCCTTACCTTCAACGGGTATGGGTTTTTTAAGATCACAGGAACGCCATCATTGAAGAATATTGAAGACCCTAGGTCTGTATCAACAACATATATAGCATGGGTATTAGGTGATTCTTGGCTGCTGACCACATAAGGGGGGCCTTTCTCACTCTACAGTCTCTTGTTTCCACCAATCCCAGGAATGGTAGCATATGACATGTCCATCTCCAAACTCCCCTTCAACTTTGAGGTCCATTTTCTTGACAGCACACAGCAAATTTTAGAGGGATGTCTGCCACCACCACATCCATTACTACAGTCTTGGATGGAATTTTAGTCAAAGTTACTACCGTATCTTTAATCAGTCCTAAATTTTTTACCTTCATGGAGTCAAATGAGTATAGATATTTATAGGGTCTAGTGATCTCCAAACCTATACTTTCTACTGCTCCTTTAGGCATTATATTGTGGGAAGCACCAAAATCAATCATAATATTATGTACAATCATGTCATGTACATTCAAACTCAGGTAAAAGGGTGGGGACTCTTCAGCATCCGTACTTTCATACTTGGACCCAAAAACAATGGTGGGAGCATCATCATTAACTTCTAAGATGTCAGATTGAAAATATCCCTGGTTACTTACCATGTCTGATATCTTATTTATGTACTCTATGTTTCTTAACATATCATTGAAAGGAATGGACAGTTTTAGTTTGGAGAGTTCTTCCTGCAAGTTAAAAGTGGAAACAAATTTCTCTACTTCCACTAGTGCTGGTTGTCTAACTTCCTTTACTGTATCTACTTTATTCACAGGTTCTTTATACACAACAAGCTCTTTTTGTTTCTCTTTTTTCTTTTCAAAATTTTGTTGACTGTTGGAAGGTTGATTTTCATCTAACCTCCCTTTATTCACTGTGACATCTATATTCCTTAGTTTCAGTTTTCTCTGAACATCATCAATAACATGCATGTATCCATTTTGGTATTGTTCATATTCTTCCTCCAACTCCTTATTTGCATCCTCCTGGGCATACATAGTGTGTTCTTCATATGTAAGGTAAATCTCAGAATCCAACTCGCCAAAGTGATGGATATGATTTTTCAATGGTCTCAGCATTATCTTCAGCAACCACATAGTTTTCAGGGAAGGGTGGTGGAATTTGTTGATCATTTGGATTTCTAGGATTTCTCACATGCCTTTGTTTGATATGTGGAGGTGGGGGGGGATTAGGTCTTCTAACATTAGGATTGTTGATCTGTGGCTCATTTAGTTCCTTTTTTACAGGTTTTCTTTCCATGGTAAATCTATCCATTAACGTTTCCATTGTATTCATCATCATATCAAATTTCATATCAGTTGAGGAAGCATTAGCAAAGGTAGAAGGTACATGTTCTTCCCTAAATTTCGTTGTTTCCACTCTATGTTTGATTTTCCCACTGGCCATCATGTTTGCTTCTACTTCTAAGCTAGCACCTTGAAACATGGCAGGGAGACTTGATAATTTTCTTTCTCTTAGTAGTAAGGCAAAATCACCATCAAATGCATCAACATAGTGGAGTTTAGCAGAGCCTACGAGGGGTTTTATGTAAGATGGAATGGAGTTTTACAGCCTCATAAATCCACTAGAAAACTCATGCATAGACTCAAACCCTCCCTTTGTAAGACCATTGTACTAAGAAAGGACCTGCAGAGGGCTTCTCTTGTCATCCCATCTTTCTAGGAAGGAAGTTTGGAAAGAAACAAAGGTGAGAATAGATCTAACAGGTAGATCTTTGAACCACTTCTTTGTTTCCCTTAACAGGATTTGTGCAGATAACCTCATTTTCACATCACCATAATCCACTTCCTCCAGGTCAATGAAATCTTCAAATCTATCCACATGGTATTTGGTTGTAAAGTTACCCTCCCCATCATACAAGGTAATTCTATGGGCATTGTTAAGGGGAAGGTCATGCAATGCAATAGGTAAAGGAAAACGGGAAAACCTATAAGCCATTGGTCTAGGTGGATTAGGAACAAGAGGAGGAACTGGGAAAAGGGGAGGGTTTGAACAACTGGTGGGATATAAGGCTGAAAGTTATGAGTGGCAGGGTTTCTCACACTAGTTTCCCCAGACTTTTGAAGGTTCTGCCACAGAGAGTCAAGCAAATAGGACTCTAACCTACTAGGATTTAGTTTTGTGCCTTTCAGGTCATATTCTGATTTGGAATTTAACAATGACCTTTCAAAATTGGTTTCCAACATAGAATCGTGAATACTAAGAAATTCTTGAGTAGACGAATCTCCAAATTGAGGAATATCAAATTGTTATTTTCCTTTATTTATAAACAATCTACTTGGGTCATCCACACCAGGTAAGATTTTAGTGTCAGGATTACCTCGTGTATGTGGCCAGCTTGAAGCTAGGATATCTTTTGCAATTCACTCAGGACCAATGTGGAGTCTCTAGGGAAAAAATACAACATATCTCAAATGATGGAGTCTCTGTTTTCCCACAAAAACTCTTCTTTGAATCTTTGTCGTCTCCCAGGGATGATTTTTATTTCATCCCTGACAACGGTGCTAGTTTGTTATCACTTAGAATTACACCCTGGGTTGTAGAGGGTGAACCCCAAGGTAACAAAAGAACCAATTTCGGAAATGATATCTTGCTTCTACCTTTCTAGAGAGGGATCTCTCAATAGATTTATATCAAGTACATATTTAAAGATAAAAAAATTCAGATCTAGTAGTCGTTGAAACAAGGAAAGTACAATTGGGATATGGAGTCACAAATTATAGATGAATTACATAATATTTTGCAAGCAAAGATACACATAGGAAAGGTAGCACTCAGTTACAGTCAAATAGTTGTTTGTCTGGTGATAAAGAGGGAACATGAACAGTCCATCGACCCAGAGCATCTACATGATTAATTCTACATCAATTTTGGAGGGAAAGGATTTGGTGAGTACCTGAAAACAATAGTCAGAGCATACAAGATGAATTCTGATCTATTATACATTTATTCCAGGCATGAAGAAAACATAATGGCAAGATTAACTAGAATACAAGCATAGAGGAAAGGAAATAGCAGACTGTAAGCTACGAATCACACAGGAATCTATGCAACAACAACAAGCATTTGGCTCTACAAATTTATTAGCAAAAAGATCTCAATAATGCATAACACCAAAATTCTTATGGTTTCCAACCCTTTTTTCCCTTTGTGGATGGCATATTTATAGATTCCTATACCCTCGAGACCAACCTCGAAACAGGGCAAAAACAATTTCAGTATAATGATGAAAATCATAAAAAACAATGATCTAGAAGATCCACCATGATCACAACAGGAGCACATATGACGAATCAGTTGAGTAATTTTAAAAGTAGGGATGCTGAAAACCACCTCGTCGGAGGGATTCCTCCATGGCCTATAACATTTTTCCTCCACCTCTGTAATTTACCAGTGAAAATCACTTTGGACCATATATCTCATACCGATATTCAATCTGCACCATGGATCTTCATGATATTCTTCCTGACCGTTGGGTCTCGGATTGTGGAAGGCGGAAGTCGGGATTTTAACCTTTTTTATAAGAGAAACTTCACCTTTCTGCTTCCTCCTTTTTGCTTCTGCATTTTTCTGGAAAGCAGACTTTAGAAAATGAAAAATCCAACTTTCACACTCAATTCTTTCTAATTTTTTCATTCTGCCTTTCCTCTTCTGCACTTTAGAGGAAATCGGAAGGCGTATTTTCAAGCTTTTTCACCAAAAAACTTAAGTTTTCCACCTTCCAACCTTCATCTTTTCTGCTTTATTTTGGGCCATTGATCTTATTAAATTGAGCACATACATCTATGGACAAACACACAACTCACAAGATAGATCACATAATTTACTCAGTTATTGAAGAATGAAAACAGTGCAAAAATGGCTTGCAGCTGTGAATGCTTTTCAATAATCAAACAATAATTAGATAATAATGACAATGAAGTACAATGGCTAAATAGCCACAAGCAATTTGAATCCACATGAGGAAATTTGATTCGATTAGACTCTACTTGATTGTAGGTAACTAAGACCTTGTCTAAATCATTATCGAAGGACTCAGTAGTTAACTGACCTTGTCTAAATCCTTATTGGAGTTCATCAGAGTTCTAAAACACAACTCAAGTGTTACATTCAGTGTTGACTAAGGCTAACTGACTATGGTAGGTGAGAAATGCACCCCTCCTGCATGCAACCATGCAAACCTAGTGCTAACTGAATGTAGAGGACTAGAACTAAATGTAATGGACTTCTAACTAAGCTTGACTAGTCACCAACTCAACTCAACTAACCTTGGTTGGTATCGGCACTCTCAGTGGCTCCTAAATTGTAGGGATTGGTCTAGGAGTCTCATAAAATGATGCATGCAAGTGCAATTAGTGGTAGTAGACCTCAAATAGTGTCCACCACACTTTAGTAACTGAAACATGTGCCCCAATTAGGCCAAGTGTGCCCAATGGTGCTAGTGACTAAAAATATAATGGATGGACTCCCGATTTAGACATGACTCCTGATTTAGACATATGACCAAATTGGATAAGGGAGGATTAATAATCCTAACACCCCCCCTGAATGCTAACTTGGACAATCTGTGGGCCCTGGTAACTAAGACCATAGGTCACCCATTACATCAGTAAATAAAGTGACTGCTCAATACAAGGAGCTGGGGGAAAAACCACATCGAAAAAAATCTCCCCCCTCTATCTAAGCAGGTAGAATCAGTTCTCAAGTTTGAAAAACTTGAAAATATGTTGCTGCAATCTTCATCTCTGTGAGGTAGGGAAGCAACATGCAAGGTGTACTGTGCACAGGTATTCTAGGGCCTAACATGTAGAATTCTCCTTCTTCTCCAAAAATGATGATGGAAGGAAGGAGGAATGTAGCCTTTGTCTCTTGCTGGATGAAGAGGTGTATGATCATATCAATTCTTTTGAATGTAGTGATACTGGGGCCTTGCCATGTAGCATCTTACAGGGATTCTATTGCATCACTCTGAAGGAGGTAAGATTGCATGGCATAGCGCAAGGGTCTTTCCTTTCTGAGTGTCAGGTGGGTTTTCAGTCATCTTCCTAGCTTCTGGTCTGGAAGCAGGGACTGAACATAGATCTGAATCACCCTGAATCTCAATCTCATAAACTTATAAAGATGGATCTGCAATACTAGTAGAATCTATAAAATAAGTAGATGCAATGATTTTACCTTCCCTTGCAAGTGGTTGCTGAGAGTGCAATGGTTTTGAAGGAGGCATGAAATGTAAGAACTCATATGCTTTTCAAGCATGATTTGCAACACCCTTCGCTATGATGTTCCTAGTAGAGATATCTATGATGTCCACTGAGTCAGGACCAAAGATCACTCGCTTTGGAGATCCAATATGGGTCATCTGGTAGATAGATAACAGGTTTGAAGATAGGGAGGGAACAAATAGCACATTTTTGAACCTTCCATGTTCAAGCTTGATAGATACCTTCCCTTTTGTTTGAAATTTACTGTTATTTCCCATCTGAATACCATGACCATCAAAGGACTGAAAAGAGGAAAATGATTCTCTGGATGCAGCCATATGATTGGAAGCTCCAGAGTCAATGAGGAAGACATGAGCTAATGAGCCGCTAGCCTTCAGTGCATATCCTTTCTTTGGTATTATTCATCATCTTCTTCAAAGTCATCCTTCCTTGCACTAGAAGGTGTAGAAATGTTATGTTTCATCAAAAGAAGATCCATTTTATCAAGTTTTCTTCTCATACATGAGCTTTTTGAATGAAATCCCCTTCCACAGTAAGAGCAAAGGACCTTTCCTTTGCCATTCTTATTGCTTCTCTTCAAACTTGAAGGCTCCTTTGACTACTCTTTATTCACAGGAGACTCATCTCTTTGCTTTCCTTTGTCATTCGCTACCTTATCTCGTCTTACAACTAGAGCTTGATCTTTGGAAGATCGAATGATCCCCATTTGGATCAATTTATCATTCTCATAAGTGAGAGATTGGATGAAGGCGTCAAGAGTGGGAATATTCCAATTTGGAGTGGTGAGCCTTACTATTTGGAATGTTGATACAAGGATTGAGTAGTCTGCGTTGAGCTTTGTGAGAATGGCCAATATGAGTTGATCTTCATCCTTCTCTACTTTGCATTGCTTCAACTGATATATCAGGTTCTTGAAAATTGTGAAGAATTCATTCAGTGATTCAAAGTTGGATGAATTAAGAGTGATTGGATCATTTTCTAGCTAATGGACCCTCATATCATCCTGCTTATCAAATAAGGAGGCAAGCTTGTCCCAAATCTCCTTGGGAGTCTTCAATCCTTGGATGTGGAATTGAAGATCTTGAGAGATTGAGCAGAATAAGTATCCATGAGCTTCATCAAGCCTGTTCCAGTACTTTTCTTTGTCATGATTCAAAACTAGCACTGCCTCTGTTTCTTCTGTGAGTCTGAAGAGCTTCTTGGTGCAAAGCAGTACCCCCATTTCTTCCTTCCACAGGTGATAGTTGAAGGGAATAAGAGGCTCTACTGAATGAGCCATTTTGGATGCAGTAAGGAGGACTGATCTGATGTAGAGAATGTAGTGAGAAGAAAGGGATGCTTGTAGAGAATGCTGTGAGAAGAGCTGATAATCTGTCACACAATCAAACATACAAAGTAAGGTCGACTACCTACAAATTTCAGGTTTTCATCACACCCAACATAATTGATCAAGCAAGCTTTATCAACAATTCCTTAACTTGGGGTATTAAGTGGTAAACCTTCTACTTGTGGTGTAGAGTAGGAATGGAGCAAATTGCTAAAAAAAATGATCTAGCTAAATATTTGAGGAGGATAGGTTCCTTTTCCATCGAGGCTCTGATACCATATTACATTGAGCACATAGATCATTAGACAAAAACACAACTCACAAGATACATCACACAATTTACTTAGTTATTGAAAAATGAAAACAATGCAAAAATGGCTTGCAGCTATGAATGATTTTCATTAATCAAATATTAATTAGATAATAATTACAATGAAATACAATGGCTAAATAGCCACAAGCAATTTGAATCCACATGAGGAAATTCGAATTGATTAGACTCTACTTAACTGTAGATAACTAAGACCTTGTCCAAATCATTATCGGAGTTCATCAGAGTTATAAAACACAACTCAAGTGTTACATTCAGTGTTGACTAAGGATAAATGACTGTGGTAGGTGAGAAATGTTCCCCTCCTACATGCAGCCATGCAAACCTAGTGCTAATTGAATGTAGAGGACTAAAACTGAATGTAATTGACTCATATCTGAGCTTTCCTAGTCACCAACTCAACTCAACTGACCTTGGTTGGTATCGGCACTCCCAAGGGCTCCTAAATTGTAGGGATTGGTCTAGGAGGCTCATAAACTAATGCATGCAAGTGCAATCAGTGGTGGTAGGCCTCAATTAGTGTTCCCCACACTTTAGTAACTGAAACATGTGCCCCAATTAGGCCAAGTGGACCCAATGGTGCTAGTGACTAAAAATAAAATGGATGGACTCCAGATTTAGACATATGACCAAATTGGACAAGGGAGGATTAATAATCCTAACAGATCTTAGGCAGATGCAAAATGAACCGTAGATCAAGCGGGTCATGGAAATTGGAACTTTAACTTTCAAAACCAAAATATTTGGTTTCCCTCTTTTCGACTTTTTCCCATATGATTCCTTCTAGACCGTCGATCTCTAGCAGAATTGATTTGAGCCATCAGATATTTATACTACAGAGAACAAAAATCGGGACTTAAGCTTCTTTCAGACTTTTATTTTTTCTCTTCTCGCTTTGACCGTTCCAAACCGTTGATCTCACGGTGGAAAAATTATGGGTCATAGATCTTGATCTCCAGAAAGCAGAAATCGGGTTTTCCAACTTTATAACCCAAAATATTACCTTTTCCGCTTCCTCCTTTGCTTCACTTCTAGCTGTCGATCTAGGGCACAAACTCTCCCTGGCCGTCAGATCTTGAACTACGGAAGGCAAAAGGTGAATTTCCTACCTTTTACGCCCAAGTATTTTTCATCTTCCAATATTACGCTCCCGGATTTTCCTTAGGCGGAAACACACTCTAGCCTTTTATTTTGTTGTGCTAAGCATCTTGATCGTCCATTTCATGTCAATAAAATCTCTTCAGGGCGTATTTCCTCCTTCATGAACCCTTCAAGGTCAAAATCATGATTTTCTTCAAGTTTTTTGCATTCTTACTCAAGAAATCCCCCTTTCAACACTTGCAAAACTTTACCATCAATCTTAAGGGTCAGATGATACAAATATTTTCAACGCTATTTCTCCTTTTGATGGCCAAACCCTTCACTAAAAAGTTAGCCCAAAAGAGGCGCTAATAGGTATCATAATCATCATCATCATCATCAATGGTATCATCATAATCATCGTCATCTTCATCCTCACTGTCTTCCTCATTAGCATCATCATCGTCATTATCATCATCATCATCATCGCTATCATCAACACAATCACCATCTTCATCATTGTCATCATCGTCATCATCACCATCATCATCATCATCATCATTAACATCGTAATCAACCTCATCCTCATCCTCAGCCTCATCATCATCAATGTTATAATCATCATCGTCATCAATGTTATCATCATCATTTTCATACTCATTAGAATAATCGTAACCATCATCATTTTCATCTTTATGATCATCAATGGTATCATAATCATCATCATCATCAATGGTATGATCATAATCATCGTCATCTTCATCCTCACCGTCTTCCTCATTGGAATCATCATCATCATCATCACCACCACCATCATCAACATCATCATCATCGTCATCATCACCATCATCCTAAAACCACCCATTTAACATAAGACTTTAGCTTTTTCTAGCCTTTTGATTCAAATAACATATCCATCCCTTTGTGGATGTCCTTCTTCAAATCTCATCTATTTGCTTGGACTCACATACAACCCTTCAGATTAAGGAGGGGGATGTTGGAAACATTAATCCATTTAGGGTTAATTTACATTTGTATTGTTATTACCATTCATGTGAGTTGGAAACTAAAAGTCATGGTGAATAGGTAAAGTCTTCGGGATTCCAAGATACATCTTGGAAGATGAGTCCAAGGGTCATATACCTCTGTATATATACATGTACAACTTGGTTATTCAAATATGAAATGCATTCTTATCTTTCTTTCTGTTTGTTTTACTATTTATGTATCCACTACCTATGTTCTAACATTAATAGTTAAATTGTCATATTTGGTGGGAAGTGAAAAATGCACAAAATCATTTTTTTATGAAAGTACAAGCCTCATTACACTATTGTTCCCTGATTGAATTTCATTGCCCATCTTACATCTTTGTTACATTATCTTCCAATACACTCACTAACATTGACCTAATTCATCACAATCTAAGAAATTTTAATATGTGAAATGGCCAATTAACATGTAGGACACTTAATACCAAAAACCTAGTGAACTTTCTGACTCTTCCTTAAATGTAATTTTGACTTAGCGAAGGATGCAATACATTGTCAATAAGCGTATATAATGATGCACATACTCTTACATGGGCTATATCTGATTCGATCTAACGTACATAACTTCAAAATCAAGAGACACTTAGTGTAACAAGCACGAGAACGCAAAATTATGAGGAAAACAAAAATCTGATAGTGCAATTGAATCAGATTTTCTTATGATCCTTCTTCTCCAATGAAAATCACGTTTTAAAACTTTCCCTTCTTTATTATCCTTCGAATATATTTACATAGTCAAAACGTATTTCTCTATTATCCTTTCAATATATTTGTACACCACAAATTCTATTCTTCTTTTAATATATTTCTACACTAAAATGAAGATTTTTCCTTGAAAGAAGGCTAATATGATAAAGAAATTGCAATAGAATCAAGTATTAAAACGCTTCTTTATTTTTCTTTATATATTTCCTAGTCAAATGATTATTCCCATTAAGAATCGCATCTTAGATATCTTCATTATTTATTAGCCTTCCAATATATTTGGACACTATAGAATGTCTTGTTTATCATCCTTTCAATATATTTGGACACTACAAATTTATATATCACTTAAAATAGACTTTTTGTTCATATTTTTCTATTAAATATAATCATGAGGAAATCTATTAGATATTTATGTTTAAGGTGTTGTTAATACAGATCTCAAGTCTATTACAACAATTTACTCATTAAAAACTTAATATATTCATTGAACTTATGTATGAAGGATACCAATATTTCTTCCCAACAACTTGAACTAGAACCCATTAACAAAAACCTTCATAAATATATATATAAAAGATTACATACTTACATAAAATATAAAATATGTGAATCGATAATTAAATGGCGCCAAATGAATAGAACATAAGCCAATAAGCCACGCAAGAAGTTATTTACAAATTATATTGAAAGAGGCCTTTATTTGACTCTATGACTTAGGGCATGCAACAGTTTCATGGATCCCTCCATAAATTAGTAGTTGTTATAAGTTGTGCCCTAATTGACAAGGTAAAAACGCATTATTGTATGTCATAAAATACATTACAAAAAATAGGAGACAGTGAGTGGTTCCCACGCACAGAGGAGGTAGAGTTTCTAACCAAAATCAGGGCGATTTGGTTGAGAATCCTACTACTAAGAGGAATCAACTCTTGTTCGTTCAGAGAACCCTTCCTTGAAACAACCAGAAAGCTAGCTTGTGAGCATGGAGAACCCCTTAAGTTGCACCAGACACAAATCAATTTCTTGTTTAACTCATTTTTTGTAGTGCGATTTCTTCCTATAGGACATTTTTTATTAGGTGGGCATCAGATTCAACTCAATTTTGATCTCTCCCAGCTTTGGGGGATTTCTATGTTCAAGGTTCTCCACCCCCTTCATCTCCAAAAGCTACGTAGAGGGACATTGATAGATTGAGATCGAGACCCAAAAGAAAACTGAGACCATGTTTAGGTAGACAGTTCAACAAGCTATGGCATGGCAGTACAGAGTGGGAATTTTCATTAACCTATGAATTATGGCGTGCATTTTCCTAGAGCAGCTTTGACTAATTTTCCCATACTTGAGTGTGCATTTTGTTGCAGCAAGGTTTGATGGTCCTAAAGGAAACTTATAGTAAGATCATATTAGAAACAAATACAAGCAGCACTGAGAAGTTGTCATTGATGAATATGAATCTACTAGATTCATTATAGCATCCAGTGAACTAAAGAAGATGTTTGAAAATGATTAAGACTTTTTTTTAGGTAGCCTCAGTTTACGAATGTTGAAGTTCAAATCCTATGAAGGATTCCAGGTATAACCTTTGAGCTAGTGAAATATTTTGAAGACATTTAAAGCCCACACTTAATGGACATGATGCCCGCAAGTATTGCATTATGCATGCAAGACAGATAAATGCTCTCATCTAGTTCAACATGCCCACATGGAAATAAATAAATATGTGAAAACTGCACTCCTCCTAGCACATGTTGTTAGGATTTATAATCCTCCCTTAACCAAACTATCTATTAGATTATTTTATCCTAACTTAGGAGTCTTTTATTGATTATTGGGTCCACTAGTACCATTGGATCCACATGGCCTAATGGGGCCACATGTACCAGTTACTAGAGTATGGGGAACACCAATAGAGGCTAACTGCCACTGACTGCACTTGCATGAATCATTTTAGGTGCCTCCTAGGATAATCCCTACATTTTAGGAGCCAATGGGAGTCCCAGCACCAACCTCCTTCAGTTAGTTGGAGTTGGAACTAATTAAGCTTAGTTATTTTCCAATTACTTTCAGTTATTTCACTTTCATCTCAGTTAGTGCCAGTTATGCATGGATTCATGTGGATAAGGCACATTTTATCACCTACCACTTCAGTTAGACTGAGTTAATTGATTATAACTTATTGTGTGACTTGATTAGACATCTAGAGTTAACCATTTGGACTCCAACAGTGATTTATACATCTTTAGTTATCCATGTAGTCAGATACAGTCACATCTAGTTGGTATATTCGAATTCATCACTAATGATTCGAATTATTTCCTATGTAACACTATTGTAACACCGGATTATGTAATGAAGATAATACTGCAATTCCCTAAGAAATACTTGTATGTTTCCTGTGAGATTTGATTTGTTCAATTTGTATAATTAATTCATATTCACTGCATCAAAAATTTGGACTCTTTGCTTGATGATCTAAATGGCACAACAATTCTGACATGGTATTGGATCCATTTCAAGCAAGCTTCATGTCTATCTACTCTCCATTGAACAATAGAATCAGCTGGGTTTCTGCAGAAGTCCCACAAAGAGTGCCTTGCTTCCTCTAAATTTATTCAGAGTGGAGGTGCGAGTGCGATGGTCCCTGAGAGAGTGTTCATGTTGAGAGAGAAGGCATGATTCTAACATAGTTCGAATGTTTTAGTGTTTTGTAGTGAAATTCTATAGGTGCTACGTAGCTTGTGTGAATATTTTGTCTTTTCTAGCCGGAGAATTATGGATTCTCAATCTCCTACACCTCGGATCCTAACACCCTTCAATTATGTTGATTGGAGGGAAGATATGCAACTGGCCTTGCTCAATCATGACTACTTTAGGATAATACTTGGGAGGGAGGCCGAGCCCTATCATCCAGTTGAGAGAAACAAGTTTATGAACCGCTTAGATGAAGCTTTCGGTTATCTATATACTCACATATGCAGAGATCTCCTTTTCCACCTTGAAAGTTTGAGGACTCCCAGGGACGCTTGGGAGAGGCTTGAAAACTTATTTGAAAAGAAAGATATTTCCGAGGACACATTCTGGAGAACAAGTTGGTAGCCTTACATCCCAGCAGTTTTGAGATGGTGCAACAATTCTTTACTAAATTCAAGTTTCTTGCACTACAATGCAGATAATGCAAAATAGAAAGAAAGGATGAGCAACATGTGCTCTCCATACTCAACATACTAGGCCTTGAGTATTTTTTATTTGTCTCAATCTTCCATTTCAGGAGATATTCCATTCCTAATTGGAATATTCCCTCACTTGATTCCTTTGTCAAGTCCTTAATACATGAGCTAGAGAAGTTGATAAAGACGGGAGTCATCAAGACTTCCAAAGATCAAGCTCTCCTAGTGACGAACTCTACCAAAGCGCAAGCTAAAGGGAGATCTAAAGGGTAGGAGCATAAAACAACTGATTCAAAGCCTAAAGAGAATCATAAGACTTTCGAAGGAACCTCCGTCTCCAAGAAAAATAAAAGGTTTGAAAAGAAAAAGTGCCCCTATTGTATGAGGGGTTTACATCTAGAAGACTCGTGAATGAAGAAGACCCTTGACCAGTTAAATCTCTGTGTACAAAACAATATTGCCCTTCCATAAGGTGCAGATATGTTTGATTATGAAGAGAAAACTAAAGAAAATGAGAGAGTCCATGCCTTGCATGCAATTCTCACTCCATTGAAGTCTTATTTGATAGATTCTAGAGCATCCAACAACACGGTTGCCTCTATGGAATCCTTCATCACTTTTCCTCTATCAAGAGGACCTAGTAGTCATATGGGAGATGATTCTAAAATCCCAACTATTGAGAGAGGTTTAGATAAAATCCAGCATGATGAGTTCATGCCCTCTCCTACAGCAAAGCAAATTGTTGAATATGAAGAAGAAGCATAATTTTCCTCACATTCAATTCGAATTGAAGAAATTCTCCTCGGAGTGACTCCTTCTCCTGCTGCTTCGGAAGTGTATGAGATCTCTAATATCTCATCTCCTCACATGGCTGATCCAGAAGAAGACATTCAAATCTCTATTTTTGAAGAAAAAATTTCCTTTTATTCTTTGCAAAAATTCTCCAATGATTCCTCTATTATAAATTCTATGCATAGTTTACCAGTGATTATTTCAGAAAAGGAAGAGGAATTTGATTTCTCTATTTCTAATGATGTTGACCGCAAGTCTCCTTCAAAATTGTTGTTGGGGATTTGATATCATTCCTAAATTTTGGATCTGATATGATTAACCTTTTTGGATCTGATATGATATTTGGTTCAAGTTTTAAGTTCCATGAGACTTCAATCAGGCTTGTAGCTAGTTTCATCAATTTTGGTGTGACAAATCAAGTACCACAAGTCTCATTCAAAATTTCTACTGGGGATTTGATGTTTCCTCTTATGAGTTTTCTGATATTAAATTTTTTGAATCATTGATTATTTCTAAAGCTATATCATATTATGGAGCTCAAGAATTCGCTCTCCAAATTCCCAAGGCTTCTCTACCTATCTATTTGATCACATGCTCATCTCCTCACAGAACTAGTAAAGATGGAGATATTCTGCATTCGTCGAGACACTTGCTCCTAACACTTGGGGTTGATTTTTCCTCACATGATTTGATGTTCAAGACTGAAATATATCAGTTGTTTGGGTGTTCCTCACATGGTTTGAATTATCAACCACCTTTTCTCTCTCATCAGTTGATTTTAGTTGCTCTACATGGGTCCAATTTTCATCTAGGAGATGTCTATATTCCTGATTCAGTTGAGCACATTCTTCTTCCAAATATGAAGATTCCTCCAGACATAATCATTTTTTTTGGATTCAAAGGTTCACATGCACAACTTCAGGATGTTGTTGCACAGAAGAACCAGAATACTGCATTCTGTTGCAAATTGCAGTAAATATTTTGCAAGTTTTTAAAATTGTATTTCCTAATTCCTTCTTATCTTGAGAGGGGGTTTTTCCCATGAGGTTTTCCCCTATTTCCTCGATTTATTAAGAAGAATTTTTTATATTTTATATTGCATATAAATTAATTTTGGCCTTGTTGCCAAGGCCCATAATTTTCCAAGTTAGGATTCAAGGGGGCTGTTAGAATTTATAATCCTCCCTTGACCAAACTGTCTATTAGATTATTTTATCCTAACTTAGGAGCATTTATTAATTATTGGGTCCAATAGCACCATTGGGTCCACTTGGACTAATGGGGCCACATGTACAAGATCCTAAAGTATGGGAAACACTCATGGAGGCTAACTGCCATTAGCTGCACTTTCATGCATCAATTTAGGCACCTCCTAAGCCAATCCCTACATTTTAGGATCCACTAGGAGTCTCAGCACCAACCTCCTTCAGTCATTTGGAGTTGGAACTAGTTAACATTAGTTATTTTCGAGTTACTTTCAGTTAGTTCACTTTCATATTAGTTAGCGCTAGTTATGCATGGATGCATGTGGATAAGGTGCATTTTCTCACCTACCACTTCAGTTAGACTGAGTTAACTGATTATAACTAATTGTGTGACTTGATTAGACATCTGGAGTTAACCACTTGGACTATGGTAGTGATTTAGACATCTTTAGTTAGCCATGTAGTCGGATATAGTCACATCCAGTTCGTAGATTCGAATTCATCCCTAATGATTCGAATTCTTTCCTATGTAACACTATTGTAGCACCAGATTATGTAATGAAGATAATATTGTAATTCCTTGAGCAATAATTGTATGTTTCCTGTGAGATTTGATTTGTTCAGTTCGTATAATTCATTCCTATTCACTGCATCAATAATTTAGAATCTTTGCTTGATGATCTAAATGGCACAAGAATTCTAACACATGCAATAGATTTAACAACTATTGCTTATAGAAATAAAAAGACTTGTTTTTGAGTTGATTATTAAAAGATTGTTGAATAATGTTTTCATTCTAGTATGGATGACTACAATCCTAATTGGAAGGAAAGATGACTACACATCGATCCTTTCAGTTCTATTTGTAATATAAATGGACAACAGAATTCTGTCAACTTTGTGAAATAATATGCAATCAGTTGGTCAATTTCAATAAGTACAAGGACAAAGAGAAATGCATGATCTGAATATACTTGAGACTTTGCAGCTTTAACTTGATACAAGGTTTGAGAAACTGAAGGCTGCAACTGAGCTTGAGCTCTGGCAAGTTGGTGTGCTTATTTTTCTGTCTTTTTCCTTTTCCTTATAGTATTTCTTTCGATGTATAACATATGATGTGCAAGAATATTTTCTCTCTATAGAGGATATTCATGGCCTTATGTGCATGGTCAAGAAGACACCTAAACCTCAAATGACAGAAATTTACTATTCAAAGTTAACAAAGATATTTTGGATACCATAAATTCATTTGTATCATGCTTATGCATGGTACAAGCTATATATCCTCCATAAAAGCTACAATAAAAACTTGGCACAAAAGGATTTGGAGTTGATGGCATCATTTTTATTGTTGGCTTCCATTTCTATTATTCCCTATGATTATAAACATGGGGATCACCATTTTGAACTACAGAATGAGAAGGAAAGGAGTTCAAGAATGGTCAGTCTTTTGGGATTTAGTTTGGACTCTAAAAAGGACACTAGAGAAGTGGTAGGGTATTTTAATGGAAGGGGTGCATATGTCGTTGTTTGAGATGTCTATTTGTGCAATTTTTTATGATATGTTAATGGTATTTTATGTTTTGATTTCAAGGATAATAGTATTATACTTTATTCTTAGTTTGAGTTCTTTTCCATTATGTGTACTGACTTTATTTTTTTGGTTTTGGATGAGAATCTGTAGTAGAGGTTGATGGCATCTTTTGGATATTCTGCAGTATGAGATAGAATGGTGTCTACGTTTTGGGCCATCCTTGGCTCATCTTGAGAACAATACCGATGCCTAAGAAGATCATTAAGCCTCCAATTCTTATAAATACATAACAGTCCATAAGTAACCGACTCTAGGGTTTTTTAGGTTAGAAATAAGGTTTGTCGCTTTATTATATTTCAATTTATAATTTGTTATTTATTTTTTTTAATTTCATAATGTTCTTTTTTATACCTGCCTCAGCAGGTATATTGTAATCGATCGAATTCAAACTGCGTTGACTTTGGGTATTAGTTGGTGCATATCGGTGCATATTTAAAATATTAAAATCTCTATTCCAAAGTTTAACTTTGTAACATGAAAAATAGCAATTTTTAAATTTATTAAAATTGTATTTATTTGTGTTGCTATTGGTTAAGCAGGGATGATGTCATCCTCGAAGTTTGCTATCTAGATTTGGGTCGACACCTGGTAACAATGACATCATCATATGTAACTTTTCACCTACCATCATATGTGTAACTTGTCCTTGAAAGGAACGACGGAGCTGAGCCAGGTGGAACGAAGCCATGAAAGGAATGACGGAGCTGAGCCAGGTGGAACGAAGCCATGTAATGGTGTTTCTGTAGACTGGGAAAAGAATGAGCACCATATTAAACTTTAAAGTTTCTGGAGCGCCTTTCGCAGTACACACACAATATCCCATGACATCAAACCCAGACCTTTGTCGGTACTGAAAAAATTTCCAAAGGAAAAGTCCAACACAAATTAACAACCATAGAGAAACAATCCAGACACGTTTCCAATTGCTTCGGGCTAGAACTCTTGCTTTTCTTAGCATGTTTTGTAGATATTGTTTCTTTCTTGGAGGCCCTAGAGATTGGCTGTAATTCTGGTAGTATTCGCTTCGGAATCCTTCCTTGAACAGAGTTTTGAGCTCGGACAGCTGCCAGGACACGGTTATAATCGACAAGTCATGTAAAAATTATGCATGTGAAACAAATATCACGAGAAAATTCATATATTTAGTTTTTGAATTATAAATAACATAATAATAAAATATACCTCCGCTTTCATTCTAGTGCATATAACTCACCAATACCTTCAGGTAGTTTTAGCAAACTGCATCTAGTCAGATCCAGTCTTGTCAACTGATATAAAAGTTTAATTTCTTCTGGCAGCATGAATAGTCCCACAAATTCTTTGAGCTCCAAACTTCGTAGGTTCTGTAGCTTTATCACCACCTGTGAAGTTATTTCGAGACTTGAGCAATAAATTGTTTGACATATCTTGAGGTTTCTCAGCATTGGAGGAATATTCTGCGAGGACACACAAAGAGTGCCATTAGACTACTGGATCCTCTTCTTTCATGACTTTCAGTTTCCTCACAATAACAATTAAACCCCATGTATATATACATCTATAGCAGGAATGAATTTAAAAAAGACTTTCCTCTTCCACATTGAAACTCATCTCCTGTCCGCTTCCATTCTGCAAGAACTTAAGCTGGTCGAGAAATATATCCCCATCATCACTTTGCTTCAACCCACAAACACAACTGCATGCAATAACCTGATTACATACATAGAGCCACAGAATGGTAAATTCACAACCCACAGTGATATATCCACACAGAACACACTACACAGAAATGGATTATTTACATACAAGATAGATGATTTTACAGCCCACCCATCAGGGCCACCACCCTGCTTCAATTGAAAAACCTAAAAGCATGCAAAAATCTAACGGCATATATACAGCGACAGGATGTATTCAGAATTCAGAATGATATATACAGATCACACAAGATATACATGAATGAGATATAATAGACAGGTGATTTTACAGTGGGATTTAATGTTATTTGTGAATACCACTATGATTATAAGAATACCGATGTAGCAGAAACTAAGTAACATACATGGTATCAGGATTGATGGTCCATAGGCTATGTAACATACCTGGTATCAGGATTGATGGTCCACAGGCTAAGTCCCTCCAAAGAGTGCCCAATGATAGCAGAAATAGAAATAGACATGAGATTGGCCTCTACATCAGTCCCAGCGTCATATTCTGCAATATGGATAAGGATATCCAACATACTGGCCATGCCAATATATTGTTTCCTAACAGAGCCGGTGAGCTTATCTGACTCCAATATCATGGAACCCCCGGCTCCTATCCATTTCCCAGGTGGGGCTACCACTGGTACAGCCATTATATTGTTTGCAAGCAGTGCATTGAGAGTGTCGGCTATACTCGCCGTGTATGGCACCTCCACCATCCTGCGCTTGTTTTGAGTGACCTCCTTCACTCTCGTGCTCTTCAATATCAGATCGACTTTCATCTTTTCTTGCTTTTGATATTTCTGCGCCATTCTCAATCCTCACCATCTGCTACCTCCACTGCAAAAAGACGAGAATGGAGCTGCCTTTTTGCTACATGGCCACTGTGCTTTTCCTTCTCACACCCGTCACTCGAAACCGCCACGTATGGAGAGCAATTTGCTAATGTGTACGTTTATAATTGCACTACGGTTTTTATGGCATCATTTTAGGTCCAGATAACCTTCTAAAACTCCCTTTTCTTAGGCAACTTGGTTATAAATCTTGTGTTTTGATGGCATTGTTTTAGGTCCAGATAACCTTCTAAAACTTCCTTTTCTTCGCCAGGTTGGTTACAAATCTTGCTTCCAAATATTCTCTAATTTAATTAATCCAAGTATTCCTTTCAAAATACTCCTCAATAGTTATATGGTAGTAATGGATGGAATCTCCTTGTCAAAATTCCACTCTAAGAAGTTTTAACGAAACTCACCACCAAATGGCCAAGCTCTTTCTCGGTCTATACAAATAAATAGAAAGCTGCATGGTTTCTTGTAGCTTGGTGGCAGGTTCCAGAATGGATGTGCGCTTAGCTTACACTTCCACGTGTTGGGATAATTTGTTTCATGGATCATGTGAAAATAAACCATAACAAAGTTAATACTTATTAAATGATTGTTTAAAAAACCTATGTGAAACTGAAATCTTAAATAAGTTTATAAAAATTATTAATTTATAGTTTGAATTGAAATTCAATATTTATCCAACCAAACGTACTTATAAGCCACGTTAAAATATAATAAAAGAATTTCTTAAACACAAAAAAAAAACCAAGTAAGACTTCAAAACCAACACATATATTTTACCTTTTTATCAATTTAATAACTGTCCACATAACATGGTGGAGCCCATATTTCTCCAATGAAATTTCTAATCAACCTGAAGATTAGAAACTTAATGAGGCATACGAAGGCTCTAGTCCACTTCTCCTTTATATGCTTTGTTGTTATTCATTGGAAATGGGTCCATGCATGCTATCGAAATTAATTGATGTTCTCTTAACTATACATGTGCACTAGGGCTTCTCCACTGAAATGATCATGATAATTAGATTACGATGCTCCTCTGATGAGTCAAATGTATCATATTTACTGTGATCTTGCGCCGCGGAACCGTAAGGACCGTCGATGTATATTTTTGAGAACCTGTCAAATTCATACAAAACCGCTCAAGATTTTCAACTCTTCAAATTCCGGTGGCATCGGCTTTTTACAGATATCCGACATTTCAAAAGTACACTGGAGAGCTTGCTTGCAAACCTTGGTAAGCTGGCAAGGTCTCGGGAAGCCAAATGTTAACACTGAAACCTACATGGGCAAAATGTTAACAACTACACTAAGAAGAATGTGATGACCTATAGCTAAGGCAATACTTCACAAAAATCGAGACAAAGGGAAATGAAGAATCTACCATCACTCAATCACTTGATTCTGTGTGATTCTGTGAAGTTGTTTGACAAATTGAAGTAGAGAGGACCGCGAGGCAAGAATCGTAAAAACAAAATGATAGATCTACTTAGTGCTTTTTTTTTATATTATTAAGATAGTGTAAATGTTTTGAGAAAAATTTAAATCTTTATCACACTCATTAAATGTTTTGATATTGAAGAGTTTTAACACTAAAATTTGTCTACTTTACATATGACTATTCTATGTAATGGAAAATGGCCACTAGAAACTAATATAGAAATTTTAATATATTCCTATCCAAAATTATCAAAACTTTTAATGTTTTTCTTCAAGGCTCACATGTTTTATCCTACATCAAAACTAAATTTTTGATTTGGAATTCCTTTCTAAAAGATCGTTTAACAAACTATGGTTTAACTAGGTTTTGGTGATCTATAATATTTTTCTTGGATTTATTTATTTCTTCTTCAAGGTGAGCAACGCATTGATACTATCTTGGATTTTAGTAGATTCATTGTCCAATACATTCTAGGAACATTGCAAAGAAGGTAAAAGAATGTTTGAAGGAAGAATAAATCCCTTTACATGAAGCAATTAGATAAAAGAAGAGTTCCTTAAAAAAACTTTGGGACTACTTTGGTCTTCTAGCGACACATCTAATATCTCATTATGCCAATTCCAATGGTTATTTACAATTGTTTCTTTTAATTCTTAAATCAGTTTCTTATTTGTTAATTCAATTGTGTCATTCCCTTATACATAGTAGTTGGAAGAATAAATCAAAATAATTCCTTTATCCAATGCATCAAAAATCAAATTCACTAACCTAGAATATTAATGTGTTGTCAAACACAATAGTAAAGGATATCCCAAATTTAGTGGTTATACGCTGCTTAATAAATTTAGTCACCACTCTCTCGTTAATGGTCTTGGTCCTGATCTTTCTTCAAACCATTGAGTACAATAATTAATCGCCATCAAAATAAATTTTTTCTTTTAGATGAGTTGGGGTTCAACTCCCTAACCATATCACTAGCTCGTAGTTCAAAGAATTGGTAGATATTTATGAGTTACAAAGGTTACTAATATTATAAAGCGCAACGATAAAACAAAACTATAAGGTTGATGAAATGGATTTCAAGAAACAAATACAAATTTCATTTAATACTAATTAATGATCATTTATGAAGATTGCACACAGGCCTATATACACACATAAATCGATATCCTTTATTAATTTTGCCCGCTCCATTAATTTATTAGATGGCCGCAATGGGTATTATGGATTTTGCCCGCTCAATTAATTTATTGCATAGGTGTAATGGGTATTATGGACGATCGTGTCAACGGCGGCGTCGACAGTGCGGGTTGGATTTCTGAAGAGCTATCGTGTCGTTTAATCATATAAACGACCATAAATCACTTGCTATTTAACCTGCTATTTCAATTCAGACCACTTTACTCTACTATGTGTTCATGAACTCTTATCTTTTGCTTCCCGGTTTCTAGTTATCAGTGTTTGCTGCTACGGTGATCTCTTTACATAGTGGTAAGAACTCTGAGGCAACATTCTGAATAATTTGCAGGATGTTCTATTTGTTTGTAGCTGAATTGCAAAATTCATTAAAGAAATGTAGTGTTCAAGGACTGGATTTCAAATTATCTGTGGGATTTCTGTTGAAATTGGCGTTTTCTATTGTACATTGCTTTTTTTTTAATTATGTTTGATATGGGTTTGGATATGTCAGCTTCTTGGAGCTTTACCTGTGTTGGGTTTGAATATTTTAGTTTGTTGGAGCTTTATCTGAGCTGGGTTTGACATATTTAGCGCAATGGATGTTTATTTGAGTTGGGTTTGGATTGTTTCTCGCCTTGGAGTTTTGCCTTAGTCGAGTTACAGCAGCTACATTTGATGTACGGATGTTTTTGAGGTTTTTTTTTTGGTTGTATCTGGGAATGCCCAGTCCTTGGTGTGAATGTAGTTTGCTTTTTTTTTCCCCTGTTTTTGTCTGGGTGTAGTTTCTGCGATGTTTTGATGTGTTTTGGTTCGTGTATAGTTCTTGGGTTTCATTCTTGTTGGTTTTTATTCTGTTGATGTTTGAATGCTACCTTGATATTCATAATCAATGGCTGGATAAATGTTTGGTGTTGTTAAAGAAACTGGTTTGCTTCTGCATTTGTTGTTTCCTGTATGGTTTCTTGATATTTATAATCAATGGCTGAATAAATATGTTGTGGTGTAAGAATAACTATTTTGCTTTTTCATTTTTCTGATTCCTGAAGATTTTCTTGACTTTTAGAATCAATCTCTACATAAATGTGTGGGTTTTTAACAGTGATCGTTTACTCGTTCTGTTTGTTTGGATCAGGACCGGTGAGACGTTTTGAAGGAGCCCTGCTCTCTCTGACTTGAGGTTAGTTTTCTTCTATGATTTTCAAACGATATTATTTGTCTGCAACTGAATGGTGATTTTTACTATGATTTTTAATGTTTGGTGAGTTGCTGACTACCTGCAATGTTCACCCTGCACTGAATTTGATATTATATTTAGAATAAAGGCCGATTAAAAAAATGGGGTTATAGAAGTGATTTTCTTATGTTGGGTTCGTTTTGCTTCTGAAGTTTCGGAGCAGCGGTTTTGTTTGATTTTGACGTAGGTTTTGCACGGTAGATTTTAGACAATCCTTCCCAAAGTCCTTCGGATTATGGTTTTCGATAGAAACTAATTTGCAGGCCTTGAAGGTATCGCATTATGTGCTTTCTGGCTTTAGGGATAGGGGTCCCAAACTATATGTTTTCTATAATCAAATTGATTCATTTCATAATACCCTTCCTCCGCCAAAGGTTATAGCAGCATAAAGGGGCTAACCCTCAAAGCAATAGATGCCATCCCGGTATAATATATAAACATCCTTGCCCTCGGAAGGACAAGTGGCTTCACTCCTGAACTGTCCAGTGCTGTATGAAACCCTGTGTTATTCCGTATAGGCCCCATCCTAGGAACATGTCAGTTGGCCCTTAAATAAAGTTGTGTGCTTAGGGAATGAGGGTAGGTGCTTAGCAACAATTGTGGCCTTTCTAAAAATATTCCATCAGCAGTTCACAAGACTTCATGATGAAAAGTTTTGGAGTTGGGTTGTACAAAAGGTTGCATTTATTGCGATGTTAATCGCATTCTCAGTCTGCCTCTTGCTATGCTGCGCTTCGGTGCTCTGTATTAGCCAGCGTTAAGGTGAGTCGTCTACCCTAGCACTTTGCATAATGTTTTTGTATCTGTAAATTTTTATCTTTACATAAAATATCTGCACAACTAGGCTTGCACCGGACCTTTCCATAAAGACCTCCAACATCCTTATGGTCCTGCGGGCAGTGATTGTCCTTTGTTGGAGCTTTCGGTGGACGTGCTGGGCCAAGGCCCAAAATATTACTCCATTGCCTAAACACCAAGGATAATGATGCAAATAACTTACAATCTGGCACAATTAATTCCTCCATATAGGCCACGAGTACGCAAATGCTGTGTTTCCAGGAATGCAGAGCAGCGTAATCAATAAGTCTTAGTGACTATTGCCACAGCACTAAAACAGAGAAAAAAAAAACCAAATAGGGAAAACAGTCAAAATATATATGACAGACATCAGATTATTCAAACGACTGCATATCATAGCAGTCTTTCAACATGTGCACCTACTTTTTAGTGAGTTAAAAGTTTATCTCCCTGAGCATACCCCACCATCCTCCTCCCTTTTTCCCTAATTCCTCTCCCAAAATTATTAACTGCCCTCTTATTTGTTCAACCTCAAACAGAGCAATTCAATAGGAGGCTATTTTTAGCTAAACAGATCCCTGAAATTACTTAGCAGAAAAGAATAGGAGGCTATTTTTAGTTAAACAGATCCCTTAAAGAATTATATTAAGGAAGTTGCTTTGCATCATCCTCCGCTTCTCTTAGAAATTCTGAACCTCTGATTCAATGTCATCAGGTGTAGTTGCTTGGCTGTATTTAAGCAAGTCAGCTTCTATGAATTAAGTGTTATAGGAATTTGACAGTCCTTCCCACTTAACAAAATACAGCTTTAATGACCTGGACTGCATGGAAGCCAATTTGGTATTTAAAACTCGTTCGACCTATTGTCTTTTCTTCTTTGGCAATCGCTTGGACCAATTACTGTCTTCCTTCTCATTCTGATCATCATTCATTTTCTCTCAACTGGTTCGAATGAAGGCTAGTGATATTAAAATAGGACTGATTTCTATGTCTTCAGGCAAGTCAATCAAATACGCATTCTCAATTATTTTCTTCAGAATTTTGCTGGACACGATTTTCTTGGGTTTTAACTTGTTTTAAGTAGTTCAGGAATCCTTGCGCAAATGTACCTTGACCATTTTTCCCTCCTGAAAGATCTTTTTTTCTTCTTATGCAAATCAACATTTATCTTTTCTTGTTCATTCATTGACGGCAAGTTGTGTTTAACTTGTTGATATTTCGCACAAATATTTCCTACAAAACGTGTAGCATTTTGGTTGATATATGGGTTTAAACTTTACAGGCAACTCAACTAAGTCCAATATTCCCTTAGGATTGGCACCATACACAATTTGAAATGCAGACTTACCTGTAGACCTATTTATGCTGGAATTTTTGCTGAATTCAGCTTCCGGTATTGCCGAATCCCATTGTCGAGGATTGTTAGCCACCAAGCACCTTAATAGATTTTCCAAGCTCCTTCTCC
>LPNX010070031.1:0-120461 GCA_001517045.1 Pseudotsuga menziesii | reverse complement strand
TTGCACCTCCTTTGACTCTCTTATATTAATGTAGATTTCCAGCAATTTCTTTCTTTATGAGTTGTTAGTATAGATTTCTAGTTATGTTTTGTTTATGAATTATTAGCATAGGTTTATCGTGAGCTCACCAGTTATTGTTAATTGCTTTGTACCAGTTAATGTTGATTTGCTTTATACCAGTTTATGTTTATACAATTTTATGCTTTCATGGATTAGATTTATATTCTGAAATTTCTTGTTGTTCTAGATTAGATTTCTATTCATGTTATTTCTTGTTTTTCATGTTATTTTTGCTTTTGTAAGTTTAATTCAATTTCAGTCGTGCATTTTTAATTTCAGTTATAGATTAAGTTCAGCAACACTCTGCCCCTGCATATATTTTGTTTGTGCCTCACAAGTTTATGCTCTCTCTGGGTTCACAATTAAATCGTTGGAATTCTATTATAAGTTGTTTAATATTTTTACCCAACATTTTGGCGCTATTTCCGGTGAGGTGTTGAAAGGGATCAGAATTTAGATAGGTAGATAGTCTTTTTTTATTAGATTGAAAGGGGGGGGGGGGCTGTAAGACACAAAGACAACTTCACCACAGAATTTCCATGGTGTAACAGCCAGACGCATCCACTTTAGTGGGTTGCCCCAAAGCCTTGATTGTTTTCTGCAAAGTGTTTATTTTCTTGCAAGTTCTTTCTTTTTCTGCAAATGCATGTTTATTTTTATGCAATTATGAATTTTTTTTTATGCAAGTTTTCATTTTTAATTTACAGTTTTGTAGTGTAAAATTTGGATTGCTTTCGTTTTTGGCGTCTTTATTTCATACTAACTTGTTTTAATTTTTGCATATGTTCATTTTTTGTCTATACAGATTTTTGTGCGCTTTTTATTTTTCTGTTTTTGTACTAACTCATTTTGTGATGTTTGTTACATTTCTTATGTACTTGTTTTTTATCTCTGTTCTTTTTTCCATTTGATTTTATTTTAGTTTTACGATGAGCATAAGCGTAGAGCATCTCACTCAGATCTTCGCAAAAGCCAGGATCTCCTCTTCTCAAGAAGAGAATATCTTGATAGTAGCAAAATATGTAATTACTCCTCCTAAAGCAAACAAGGAAGAATCCGCGTTTGAAGAATCATGCATATCAGATGAAGAATACCTGTTCGAACTGGACATTAAAGAGGATGAAGAAGGCATATCAAATGATCAAAGTCATGAAAGATATCTTGTAAACAAATGCTGCATCCAACAGTGTTTTCAAGTAAGTACTAGGTTAGATTGGTTTTGTTTTCACTTTCATTTTATTAATTTTCATTTTCAGTATTTAATTTCCTATATTACAGCATATTCTCGGTTTAGTTTTTCAAAATTAGATCTTAATCTTTGTTTACTCTTGTTAGATAGGTGGTTACTCAATTTCACTTCGCTTAAATCATTATAATTTTTTATTTAGAATAGAGTAGGTAGGCTTTAATTTTTATTTTTTCAGTTTAAAATTAGATTTGTTTTAATTTACTTTAATGTTTTTCTTGTTAAAATTTTATTTCTAAATAGCTTTAATTACTACTGTTTTTTAATTTTGTTAGGNTATTTTTTCAGTTTAAAATTAGATTTGTTTTAATTTACTTTAATGTTTTTCTTGTTAAAATTTTATTTCTAAATAGCTTTAATTACTACTGTTTTTTAATTTGGTTAGGAATTAAAAAAAACTTTAATCTTTTAATTTAAAAATTTTATGGTCTCTTTTCATTCTCATTTTTCATTTAATAATTTTCTAAGTCATCCTAGAAATAAAATAAAAAATTCATTAAGAATTAGTTTTTTTTTCAATTAAAATAAATAAATTAATAAATAAACAAATACATATATATNTAATTTTCTAAGTCATCCTAGAAATAAAATAAAAAATTCATTAAGAATTAGTTTTTTTTTCAATTAAAATAAATAAATTAATAAATAAACAAATACATATATATATATATATCAGTTTATATCACTTTGTTTAAGGATTATTTAGGTCTTAATCTTTTGAACCTAAAAGTTCTCTTTAATCTTTTATTAGGAATAGAAAGCAATGTTTGTTCATTTTAAATATTAGTTTTAAGTTTCTTTAAAAAATCTAGACCTATAAACATTAGAACATTTTAAATATTAAGCATTAAAATTAAAATATTAAAAATTAAACATTAATATATCTAGATAATAATTTTAAATATAAAATCTGCAAATTTTTAATAAAATAAGAGATAAAAAAAATCCAAACAACAGATCAAATGATCCATTTTTCAGTCCATCTTTAGATCTGTTCTTCAACCCCTTTTGTAGTCCATCTTTCGATCTGTCTTTTCAGCCTCTCTTTCTGAGCTGAAACCTTCAAAACTTTAGATAAACAAATAGATTAAAAATTAAATAAAACAAAATGTAATAAAACAAAGAGTTCCAGAAACCCTAGCTATATGTACATCTTTATATATGGCCGCAAATTGATTGTGACGCGCATGTATTTTTCTTCCAGCCCAATCTCATACCTGCAAAATCGATTAAAATAATTAAAAATCAAAACTAAGAATGAAATATTGGGTTTATGCAACCCTTGAGTTCTTCTGAGCTGATCTAAAGCGAATTGATCTTAGCAATTCAGGGTGATAGCTCCCCTATAAGATATATATTTTATTTCTCCGCCTGATAAAGGAGCTTTCGTTCATGAAGGGTTTTGGATGTTGAGGAGCGATTGAAGTATAATTGATGCTTATCTACACCTACCCCGTAACCATCTGATCATTGAGTAATTCATCTCTTGGGATCTCCACATAGGATTGGGTTGTTAGCAGCCTCTACCTACATGTTGGTTGCATGGTGATTGAATTGCCAAAATAAGAAAATATTAAAGGCGCATCTTGAACGAACCCTATTTCTTTGAACGGTTTCCATATTTCCAGGGTGCGTTGGTTTGCAAATGTCAAACAACTCAAGATTCTGGAATCACTTCCACTCACCTTATCCTTTGAACGATTTCTCCCACGCGATTTCCTATAGATCCTCCAAAATTTCAGCTAGGCTCCTATTAAATGTTGTAGATTTCATCGATTTTACCTATGATTTCTGTGCAGGATTGGCAAAAAAAATGGAAATAACTCACGGAATATATGCCATTTAGTAAACATAGCCTGCGTGCATTAATCTCCTTACATTTATTAAGGAGGTTATGAAATCCATTGTAATATTAATAGAACAAATACATCAACAAATGGCTCGATTATTGCTTAGACTTTATTGGCGGCATCAATCAAAATAAAATCATCTTCAATCGACACGCCAAATTGGATTGAACGAAGGAGGTTACTGGTTGGGTTAGCCACCAGGGCGGGCTATGAACAGTAAAATTCTAGATGTTGAAGCTTCCTATATAAAAAGAGTGACCTCATGTCATCCTTTAACTGTATTTCGGCCTCATTCGGATAAGTAACCCTCCCTATGATCGAAACCCAAGCACGATTCTCTATTTACTAAACCCGCTAAGCACATCTCCCTTGCACACCGCCGAACTTGCTAACCACCCTCTAAGCTCTCTACAGTGCTCAAGGATAGAAGTTATTTGTTGGCTAGCCAGGCCTATCCATCCATGACTAGGAAACAGAGTAGCCTTATTATATGCAATAACTTGGATTCAGCAAATGGTTTCCATGATGTAGATGGTGCCAGAAGTCAGAAGCACCAATGCAAATGTTGATTGCCTACTACCCGTATCTATCTCTCTATCCCACGGTGAACCCTCCTCGAAATTTGTTGGGAACAAAGCTATGCACCCATGTATTTATTTATACACAGTTCGATGGTGATTTTAAACTTTACCCAAACGAATTTGGATGATGTTGTGGGAATTGTTGGTATAATATTTTCCACTTATTTTACATAGACCACCTTTATTTAACATTGGAGATATATCTATACATTGCAATGAGAAATCATTTTGCAGGACGGGAGACTCGCGGTTTTCATACTGTGCAAGATTGTAGAGTATGCAAAAAAAAATCGAGACTTCACTTTTATTATTTGTTGTTCATCAAAATCGCAGGGAGCCAAGTATGCCTTAACTATAGTGAATATTTTGTTGGAAGTATTATGTAGTTTCTGAATGGTGTAATGGTATCATAATCATCCCAGGAAAAATATGACTAAGCATCAAACATTGTCGTGTTTTTAGATATACCTTGTAGCAGTATTATACATGATAACATGCTTAATAATCTGTATCATTTATAAATAAGTATGATGTGTATGGAAGATGATGTATACTTGCAACTTCTTTAAAAATAAATGACGTCATAGTGTTAAGTTGCATAGCGTTGATTGGCATTATGTTTGATCACAATGCCTTTCTGCAATTTCGGTTGATGATGGTCTTCATATTTTTCTGAATAATTTGCATCCTGCCAACTAATACGAGTCGTCGATTCCTCAACGTTTTGGCATCCAGAGAGAGATTAACTACGAAATTGAACTGACCCTTGATTATTAGTAGACGGCATTTAACCCTAGATATAATGTATTCTACTCTCCAAAATGATGGAATGGCCTATAGAATCCATAGGTCATTGAGACGGATCGAGATCCAAGTTTTCATTCTTTAGATCCAGATCCAACTGGAGATGATCGTGATGATTATGATGTTTGTGAGCGAGATTATGAATTGAAAGAACGTAGCATAAAATATTTGGCCCTTCCCATTCTCTGCGCCTCAATCATTCGATAGAATCCTGGATCAACTCTTTTGCGACAGCTAAACCATTTGAGAGTGACAGATGTCGTTCTCCCAAATTAATGCAAATATAAAATATCTTGAATGCCTATTGGTATCTAAATGCCTCTTGGTATCTACGGTTAGTTTTTGCCCATGATTGCAGTGTTTGCAATATAATTATTTGTCTGGGCTCCCGTCTCATATGACTGCATCATAGAGGAAACAAACGCCCAAGTTACTGTAATGCAATATAGTATATTCATCAATTGATAGGCAGCGCTTTGTGTTCTTTACTGTCACATGCCAATGTTGAGAACGTATTGATTCCTGCCTAATGTCAAGTGACATTACGATTAAAATCATTCTCTTGCTTCTCTATGCTGTGGATCTGACAAATTTTTAGCCAAGCGGGTTTAAATTTGAGACTTCACGTAGGACATGCTTGGTGGGCCAAGGAAACCAAATGTGTCTTTAGGCTTAATGTTCATTTGTGTTTTGAATAACTTCATGTTTAAAAAAAAGGGATTTATGCTTTAAAGGGATCTGATGGGAAAAGGTTATAAGTTTGGCACGTTTTGCACTTTTATTAAGGTGTTTTAATTTGGATTTTGGGATGATTTTGGTTAAAGTGTAAAGTTGGTCTTAGTATAACATTTTGTCGAGTTGGATAATATCCAATTTTATTAAAATTGTCATTAATGTGTACGCACGGTTTTGAAAGAGTGCAAACATAAAAGGGGATGCATTAATAAATATGTAAATCATCAAAAAAAATTATTATTACTATAATTTTGAAGTTATTGTTTTAATAAAAAAAATCAAATAATATAAAAATAATAATGTTTTATGAAAAATATAAATAAGTAAATAAATAAATAAAATATTTGTAATATACCACTATACGAGTTAATATTTATTGTTTAATAGTGGAGGTTAAGGATTAGTAAATAAAGGGATTTATTTAAGTTGTTCTTATTTGTATTTTTATTTATTTATCTTTTTTATGGTAAAACAATTACAAAATAACAAATATATATTTAATTAAACTTTTGGGTTGTTATTCAATTAAACCATAAAAATAAAATATAAATTGCAAATAAACTAGGAAGAAGGAGGTTACTATATCAAATTAGATTAGCATAATTTTTGTTAGTTAATATGCATATATGTATATAAAATAGTAAATAATCAAAAATATTAAAATACAAAAAAATTTAGGTCAAACATAAAATGATGTTATGAATAAAATCAATATGCATCTTTAAAATCGAAGGTAGCTTCCGTTGCATCCAAGCCTTCTTCTTGATTTTTGTACAATGGGACCTGCCACATCTTTCGTTTGGGGGATGTAGGTGTTTGTTTGAAACTACTAATTTATCACAAAAAAAAATCGCTTGTTTTCCCACTCCTCTCTATTCAGATCATTAAGATAGTCTACTTTTAGAGGGGTCGACCACTGAAAGGGTCGACCCTCTCTCGCTATTGTGCAATCATTACATAAATACACATTATGATGTAAAAATTTTGATGTAAAAGCTTACATTAGTATTGTTATCTCCTAAATAAATTAGTTTTCACTCAGTAACTCAGAAAAATTATTTTTGCACAATGATGAGGATTTCAAGATGCATTATGAGATTTTATATGTGATTAACAAAGTTTGAATAGTTGGTGCTCTGTTTTTCAAGAAAAATTTAAAGTTTAGCTTTCGGTGGCTTAGGCGGACTTTTCAACAATTCAATAGCCACCGAAAAGCCAGCGTTCGGCAACTAACAGCTTCGGCTCAGGACCATGTTTACCACCGAAAGCCTGTTGATCATGTTTTTTGAAAATGGACTTTCGGTGGCTTAGGTGAACATACCAACGGTTCATTAGCCACCGAAATCCCTGCTTTCGGCAGCTAAGACCGAAATTTCAGGGCGCTCTAAGCCACTGAGAGTGGCATTTTACTGTGAAAAGGAATTTTTTAAAAACGATGATTTTGAGTGACTGGAGAATCATTTTGAAAACCTCTCATATTTATTTGTTCCTAACAGGTCATAGAACAATAATATCTCTCAGTTTTCCTATAGATGTTTCATATTGGGAGAATCGAATCCATCTCTCAGGCCTATTTTTCAGGTCTCAGAATTTCCTGTTTGACACATGTTTTTGAAATAAAGGTCTCGAGAAAATTAAAATGAATTCCAAAAACTTGAGAGAGGTTTTTTATTATAACAAACCAATATATGAAAACCTCTTTTGGTTTATACACAGGTGTCACATATTTGAAGGAACAAATCCATCTCTGAGCCCCAGTTTTCAAAAATTTGGCCAAATTTTTAGGGCAAAAGATGACCTGTCAGTCCTCCAAGTGGCATTTTCGACCTCATCTATCAGTCCATGAAGATTTGCTGCAGACGTTGAAGAGTTCAAAGATCAAACCTAGGTCCCAGAGAATCAACCAGCTATTAGGGAAAATACATGAACTACAGGTCTTATAAGGGAAATCCAAACCCTAACCCTAAGACACATCTTGCACTCGAAACCCTAGCAAAGGCAGCAGCAAGCTTGCAAGATCCGGAGGCATCCCATGATACTGTTGTTATACAGGTTGAAGAAATATGAGATTGATGAAGGATAACTCCTAACTCTAGAGGATGATAAGAAGGTCAAGGCTACAGAAGAAATATTCAAACCCTGGAACACACCTTGCATTGGAAACCCTAGCAGAGGAAACTATTAGCCTTCAGAATTCGGAGGTAGCCCATGATATTGTTGATATTCCAAATCTCATGTGGGTTGAAAAAGTACCAGAAGGACAGGAGTAAAGTGTAAAAGTCTGATTTAAAGGCTAAATAAAATTTTGCAAAAAACAGAGCTTTCGGTGGCTTAGGCGAACGCAGCAGTTGTTCATTAGCCACCAAAAGCAGAGCTTTCGACAGCTAACAGACCCAGGATTCTCTCTTCTTAACTACCGAAAGTAGAAAAGGGTACAAAAAGATGTTTTGGCACACAAAACCACTTTTGGCAAGTACAACTACCTCAATGATGAAATATAAATATGAAATTTGTTGGAAAACGCCATTGGGATAGGTCTATTCCAGTTTTGAGGATACAACCATGGAGAAAAGGGTCACAAACCCTACCTGTTTTTTAACAATAGTGGCTTATCTATCAGATGACAGGTTAAAGCTATACTTCAATGCTCACTACGGTCATCAAAAAGTTCAATGAGTAAACAAGAGTTAGCATTAGATAGACTAGTAGTTAAATTAGGGTTTTTGACCTAATTTTGCAAAAAAAATATTAATTTTATCTATTTTTAGTAAAACAGATCCAATTTTTCAGGATCTAAATATTTTTGTAAAGGATATAAAGCCTAAGACTTATTTGAAACAAGGGTTTAACTTCAGGGATCTGTAGACCATTACTATTATCAAGCTTCTCATATTGCTCATGACCTAATATAAGCTCTTTTGCTATCATATGTTCAGCTTCCATTTCTTGTCTATGCTGTGCTTATGCTTGAATGTGTTATTCAGGTTTATTCATGTTATTTGATGTCTGATAGTTGTCATCCTATCTGCATGTTGATGATTTGAATTACAAGTACTTTCCTTGTTATGATTATCCATTTATATATAACTGTTTTATGTATGAATCTACCAGGATGATAAGTTCTCCATCTCTGCACCATATTATCAAACCTATGAACAGTGGTAGTTAGAAGCCTTATCCTTGATTGAGTTTCATGCATTTCTTGAGAGTGTGAGGTCCTATAGGTCGCCTAACTTGAGCTAGTTAGAAAAACCATAAAAACATTTAAGTTACCAGGCATCCTCGAGTTGCAACCTAGAGGAGTTTCTTGTAGTGATAACAAATTGGCGCTGTTGCCGAGGAGAGGAGACTGAAGCTCAGCTTCCTTGGGAGATGACATAGATACTGCTTTGATGATAGACAAAGTTTGGACACTTTTCTGGTTGTAATCATCTATCTGGTGACTCCATTGGAATAAGGTGGCTTCAAGAAGACCAAGTACAAAAGCAATTCCTAAAGGGCCACCAGTAATACCTATTTCAGATCCAAAAGAGATTCTAAGAAGAGCTAGGGCTTCACCAAGACAGACCTCCAGAGCTGCAAGGGGAGCTACATCAGGTATCTCCAGAGGTATTTCTGCTGTTATATCAAATAGACCTCCATTTCAATCTTCTTCTACTGAAGCATCTAGTTCTCAAAAGTTTATAAGTAAATCAGAAAATTTTAGGGTTGAGGAATCTTTAAGCATTATTGCTTGTGAAGATCTCATCCCTGGCGACTCCATGAAGGACGAATTCAATGGTGAGTCCACAATATTAAGATGTCAAAATCATTTTTTGCTCTTTTGGCTTGGAGGTTTTCACCTCTTGACTTCTCTTCAGTTCCTGGTTTTCCACATCCAGTACCTGATTTGTCCAAATGGGGAGAGTTTCTACCTATCTTCAAAGAGGAAAAAGAAGACAATCCTGCAGAACACCTCCTCAAGTTTCATGAATGCATGGACCTATTATATTTTCAGAATGAAGATGTTCATATGAATATGTTCGTGCACTCATTATACGGTGATGCAAGTCTATGGTATTTTTCTTTACCTCCTTCCAACATTTCATCCGATGAAGGATTTTCACAAAGCATTCACTGAGCACTGTAAAAGGTACTATTCAAATGAGTTTGCATTTGATAATTGTTGTGAAGAATATAAGTTGCATTCTCAGGATGAAAAGGTAAATAGAGAAGAATATCTCCCTTAAGAGCTACCTCATCTCTCTTATGATATTCACGATGAGGTACTTTCCCATAAAAATAAATTAGAAAGGAGTAATGAAGAAGTTGAAGGTTCTCCGAATACTATTATTTCTGATTTCCATAAATATGAAGAGTTAATCTCTTTAATTATGAACCATGAGGATCAGTTTTCTATTGGTCAAAATCCAATAGAAATCAGTAAGAGTTATCCACAGTTTTTCAATTTTACAGACTAGGGGAAACAGCAGCAGATAGGAGGAGATAAATTTACAGAGGTCATCAAGTAATAAAGAAGAACAACAATAAAAAAAAATTCTCCTTATGTACCTTTCGTTTTAAATTTTGATGGAAAGGTTGCTGATGATGAAGAAGAATATTTTAAGTTTTGTGAGGATTTATCCACTTCTGGAATTTATTTTAGTTCTACTTTTCAACAAAGAGATGATGAGAGACATATTCATGCTATGGTTAATGATCGCTATGAAGAGTATGCCACAATAGGGGACACCTCTCATTGTGATCAAGATATTAATGATCTTCAGAATGTTAACCACAATATAAATTCTTTTGACTTTGTACCAAATGCATCTGCTAAATTAGGGTGTCAAGAATATCAGTTTGTCCCCTTTGGAAACCCGAAAGATAATGAGTAGATTGGAGGAACAGCATGTAACAAAATTGGATCTGCAGCAAATACTAAAGGCAGCCCTCATTTTTCTGATTTGCAGACAAAGGAAGAATGCAACAGATATGAAGAGGAAGATGATGATCTGAAAAGTCCAGAACAACAGGGCATAACTCATCCTTCCCAGTCAGAGGTTGAGCAATCTATAGTTAATGTGGAGATCATTGAAAGCAGCTAGCAGCAACATTTCATTTAGTTGGAATAGAAGCACAAAGAGGTATTCCTTTATGGTTTTTATGAACCTGTTGCTGACTATCTAGAACTTATAAGCAGTGTAGATATCAAAATATTTTTGTCAGATAATAGCTGGTTCAATCACCCTTTGAAACTAAATTGCTGCATGCTAGGGTTTCATTTATTTTTCAGGTCAAGATCAAGGATAAGTTCAACAGAGCAACTTCTGACATGGCTTCATTGGAAGCATGATGTCACATGATAAGAAGCCTCTACTGATTAGAATTAGGAGTAGGAATAGATAGGAAAATAAGCTCTTAATATGAGCAGCTAGGTCATTTTCAGTTGTTTTCATGAATAGGCAAAGCGGGCTATAGGCAGATTGCAGGGTATTAGTTATAAAGGAAAAATGACTCCATTCCCAATGGAATAGTAGAAGATAGGTCCAATTCTTATTTTTCAGAAAAAGGCATTTTTTCTAGGGTTCTTGGGACCTCATAGGGAGTTTCCCATCCCCGAGTAGGAGCCATATGTTATCTCCTAAATAAATTAGTTTTCACTCAGTCAAACTCTGAAATTTTTTTTTTGCATAATGATGAGCATTTCAAGATGCATTATGATATTTTATATGTGATTAACAAAGTTTGAATAGATGGTGCTCTGTTTTTCAAGAAAAATTGAAAGTTGAACTTTCGATGGCTTAGGCAGACTTTTCGATAGTTCATTAGCCACCGAAGAGCCAACTTTCGGCAACTAACAGCTTCAGCTCAACACCACGTTAACCACCGAAAGCCTGTTGATCACATTTTTTGAAAAGGGACTTTCGGTGGCTTAGGAGAATGTACCAATAGTTCATTATCCATATAAATCCCTACTTTCGGCAGCTAAGACCGAAATTTCAGAGTGCTCCAAACACCCGAAAGTGGCATTTTACTATGAAAAGGAATTTTTTAAAAACGATGATTCTAAGCGACTAGAGAATCATTTTTAAAAACACTCATATTTTTTTGTTCCTAACAGGTCATAGAACAATAACCTCTCTCCATTTTCCTATAGGTGTTTCATACTGGGAGAATCGAATCCATCTTTGAGACCTAATTTTTGGATCTCAGAATTTCTTGTTTGACACATGTTTTTGAAATATAGATCCCGGGAAAATTAAAATGAATTCCAAAAACATGAGAGAGGTTTTTTATTATAACAAACCAATATACAAAAACCTCTTTCAGTTTATACACACGTGTCACATATTTGAAGGAACAAATCCATCTCTAAACCCCATTTTTCAGCAGTGTGGCCAAACTTTTAGGGCAAAAGATGATCTGTCAGTCCTCCAGGTGGCATTTTCAACCTCATCTATCAGTCCATGAAGATTTGCTGTAGATGTTGAAGAGTTAAAATATCAAACCTAGGTCCCAGAGAATCAACCAGCTATTAGAGCAAATACATGAACTACGGGTCTTAGAAGGGAAATCCAAACCCTAACCCTAAAACACATCTTGCACTTGAAACCCTAGCAAAGGCAGTAGCAAGCTTGCAAGATCCGGAGGCAGCCCATGATGCTGGTGTTATACAGGTTGAAGAAATCTGAGATTGATGAAGGATAAATCTAGGCTCTACAAGATCATAAGAATTTCAAGGCTATAGAAGAAAGATTCAAACCCTAGAACACACCTTGCACTAGAAACCCTAGCAGAGGCAGCTATTAGCCTTCAGAATCCAGAGGTAGCCCATGATATTGCTAATATTCCAAATATTATGCAGGTTGAAAAAAGTACCATAAGGACAGTAGTAAAGTGTAAAAGTCTGATTTAAAGGCTAAATAATTATTTGCAGAAAACAAAGCTTTCGGTGGCTTAGGCAAATGCAACAGCTGTTCATTAGCCACCAGAAGAAGAGATTTCGGTAGCTAACAGATCTAGGATTCTGCCTCCTTAACCACTGAAAGCAGAAAAGGGTGTAAAAAGATGTTTTGGCACACATAACCAGTTTTGGTGAGTACAACTACCTCAAGGATGAAATATAAAGCTGAAATTTGTTGGAAAACACCATTGGGAGAGGGTTGTTCCAGTTTTGAGGATACAACCATGGAGAAAAGGGTCACAAACCCTACCTATTTTTTACCAATTGTGGCTTATCTATCAAATGACAGGTTAAAGATATAATCCAGTGCTCACTGCGGTCATCAAAAAGTTCAATGAGTGAACAAGAGTTAGCATTAGATAGACTAGTAGTTAAATTAGGGTTTTTGACCTAATTTTGCAAAAAACATTAATTTTATCTATTTTTAGTAAAACAGATCCAATTTTTCAGGATCTGAATATTTTTGTAAATGCTATAAATCCTAAGACTTATTTGAAACAAGGGTTCAAATTCGAGGACCTTTAGACCATTACTATTATCAAGCTTCTCATATTGCTCATGACCTAATATAAGCTCTTTTGTTATCATATGTTCAGCTTCCATTTTTTGTCTATTCTGTGATTATGCTTGAATGTGTTATTCAAATTTATTCATGTTATTTGATGTCTGATAGCTCTCATCCTATCTACATGTCGATGATTTGAATTGCAAGTACTTTCCTTGTTATGATTAGCCATTTATATATAATTGTTTTATATTTGAATCTGCTAGCATGATAAGTTCTCCATCTCTGCACCATATTATCAAACCTCTGAACAGTGGTAGTTAGATGCCTTATCCTTGATTGATTTTCATGTATTTCTTGAGAGTGTGAGGTCCTGTAGGTCACCTGACTTGATCCAGTTAGAAAAACCATAAAAAAATTTAAGTTACCAGGCATCCTCGAGCTGCAACCTAGAGGAGTTTCCTGGAGTGATAACAAGTATCTTTACACATAAAAGCACATTACAATTTGAAATTTGTTTTTAAATCAAATTAAAAATTAAAAACATATAAATAAATAAATAAATTAGGTAACAAATAAAATCATAAAATTATAAATTTGGAAACTTTTCAAAATTTTATGATCGTTGCGCTAACTTGTTTTCCCAAGTCACTTAGAAACAGGTTTTGACAAGAAGTGTTGTTATTTTCAGTTATAAAAGCATTTCATTTATTTTCTTTGACTTGGTTTGTTAAGTACATATTTTTCATGTATTTTTTTTTTTGCTCTCACAAGTTTGTTGCAGGAAAAATGGCTAACCTTTTGCAGATTTAAAGACGAATGAGAAAATGTTCCATTGAAAGCTCGAAGGAGTTGAGTTTTCCTTGGTGTATTTCATGACATTTGCTACCACAAAGAAGCCTTTCAGAAACCAATTACACCATGTCATGATTACTTATCCTTCTCCTTCCAAGCGTATTCATCATCCATGTCAGAGTCTACATTTTCACTGCCTTATACATCATGACTTCCCACATGTATACCTTTCTGAGTCGCATACATTTTCCTCATTTTCAGTTTGTCTTTTATTGTTTGAATAAAACCATTCAATTTCCTTTCCTGACTACATTTTCTTTATTATCCCTGTCATTAAAATTGTTTGACCTTCATATCTTTCATCTATATTCCTACCACTCATTATGTACAACTCGCGTTGACTGATGTGGGATTCCTTAAGGGCCACCTTTCAACAAGTATTACCCCATCGACCTCAACACATTATCTAGGATAGAGACTAGAGTTCATTTTTAGTACCTTGAGGATTGCATGCCCTAATGGAAAGTTCTCTTGCTAATAATCATCGAAATACATCAATGTCCCTTGATCGTTAGATCTTGCAAGTGGCTCGACATCAACTCATTATTTCGCACTTTGTACGATGTACTTACATACCTTGGCACTCATTGATATCAATGGCGAGATTGCCTCGCATTGGTTAATGACATTCATTAATGGTCATTAATCCAATGACTTCTTTCCATGTTTGAAATCAACACATTCATTTGCATGGTAAGAATTGTACCATCGGGTTTTGTAGCAGATGAAGACTATATATTTTTCATGACCGTCATCAGTAGTTTTACAGCAGCATACTTTAGCCATATCAGACTACCACAGTTCTACTTTCAGCTCTCATCTTTTACTTCATCCAACCAAGCAGCAGTTCAGAACCTTCACTTTACATTCTATCATTCTAGCAGCAGCAACAGCCACATTCTAATCCAGATTTATGCAGGAATGCAACAGAATACACAAATAACCATAGAAACAAATATGCAGCAGAAATAACACTTCATTTCATTAATCAATAACTAAAACTTGTTTACATACAGAATGGAAATAAACTAGCTAGAGTGCTGGTAGCTTATCTCTGAGAAGAGATGTGGCGGCTACATGCCTCTGAAATCTATGTTACAATGAGGCTCAAAGGCCTATATATTATTGAGAAACAATGGAAACCCTACACATCCGAAAAACTAACCCTAGAAGGTGAAATGCCTTAATGTGGGCCCCGTTGGGTAACTTGGTACATCAATTTCTCGGGGTCGTAACTTTAGCATACTACCTCCTTTTGACGTGCATGATACATCATTAGAAAGATCTGTTTAAGGACTGCATCTATAAATAGAAAATATTGAGTCCAAGATAGACTCATATTTACAAGACCATTCGGTGCCAAAAAAACGTCGTTTAGGGCCTCAAAATGGCTCCGGAAGTTTAGGACCCGAAAACTGCCAAAAATAGTAAATTGTGCTACAATTAAGGAAACTGGAAAACTGAGAGAAACAGTGGTGGGGATCCAAGAGGAATAGGTGGTGGCCACCAATATCCTCCTGGATCATTCCTCCCCCCTTAGGAAGCAATGGTCCCCATTGCGTTGAGTTCCTCCATGAGATGAGGAAACTTCTGTTGAACTTGGTCCCCGGTGAGCCACTTTCCCTAGTGAAGGAGTTAGCCTGCTTTGACAACTCGATATAGCTGGATCTTTTGCTGACGGGTGTTCTTGATCTATGTGTCCATAATTCAATCAGTTGTGTCTTGTTCCATGCATTCGGGGTTTAACTCTGTTGGTGTGAGTTGTTCTACCACATCTGATGTGTCCAATAGAGGTGGAAAGTAGGGGCGAAGTTAGTCCACATTGAACACTATGTGCATACCAAGGAATGGTGGAATACTGAGCTCAAAGGCATTGTCCCCGACATCCTTGGTGATGGTGTATGGCCCATATTGGAGCGGGCGAAGCTTGCGGTGGGGTCCAGCAAGGTGCTCCTTCTGTAAATGTAGCCACACTTTGTCGCCCACCTAGAAGTTGTGTTGCACTCGATGTTGATCATGTTGTTGCTTGTACTTAGTATTGGATTTGTCCAATATGTCATGAACCTGTTGGCGAATGTGCTGAATGTGCTCAATGAAGCTGTTTGCCTTGGAAACTTCAGACTGGATATGAGCTGAATCAGCTTGAGTAGCTGCAAATGGCATGGCTACGTCAATGGGACATAGTGGCTGGAATCCCAAGCCCACCTGAAAGGGGTTATGGTTGGTTGAGCTGTGGAGGGCCTGGTTATAGTTGTGTTGTACATAGGGGAGGCTCTCATCCCATGTGCATGGATGCTTTGAGTTGTACATGCGCAAAATGTGTGCGATCATCCTGTTGATGACCTCTGTCTGGCCATCAGTCTGGGGATGGAAAGATGTGGACTTTGTGAGCTTGGTGTCTGGCATTGACCATAGGCTAGAATAGAATGTACTAAGGAACCTACTGTCCCTGTCTGAGATTATATTCTATGGGATACCAAAGTGTACCCACACTCATTCAAAGAAGAGTTTAGCAATGGCTTCTACTGTGATATTCTTCTTGCAGGCCGCTATTATGGCCATCTTTGAGAATCTGTCAACGACCACAAACACATAGTCGTTGCCGTGCTTAGTAGAAGGAAGGCCTGAAATGTAATCCATGGAGATGGATTCCCAAGGTCGATTAGGGGTAGGCAACGGAGTATAGAGGCCTTGCTTCTTGATGGATGGTTTTGCAATGGTGCAGGCAGTGCAGGATCAGATGTACTTCCCAACGTCCTGTCGAAGGTTCAGCCAATATAAATACTTCTGCAGTACTTCCACTGTTTTCTCGACCCCGAAATGCCCAGCAACCCAACTGTAGTGTGCTTCCCAAATCATCTTAGCACGCTCGCTTGAAGGAACACAAAGGTGTCCCATGTGACACAGTAGTACATCCTGGAGGTGAAATTTTGGAACTTGGTTTCCCTCCAAGAGCATCTAGTATGTGTGGCTGAATTCTAGATCACTCCTGTAGAGAAGCGGCCAATTAGAAGTCTCATGCCCAGAAGAGTTGAGCACAATCGTTATCGCCACGATTGGTGGTCGGCTGAGGCAGTCTGCAACATTATTGGTGCTTCCCTTCTTGTACTTGATGTTCAAATGAAACTGTTGTAGATATGTGGACCACTTCTGATGGTGATCGTTCTGTAACTTCCCTTGTGTTTGCATGAACTGCAGGGGTCGGTGGTCTGTGTGGATGATCGTTTCGTTCCCCAAAATGTAATGCTTCCATTGTCGACAAGCCTATATACAATGGAATACATCTCTTTGTCATAAGTGGGATATTTGCGGACTGTGTCTGATAGCGTCTCATTGTGATATGCCACTGGATGCCCTTGTTGAGTAAGGACTGCCCCAATAGCATAGTCAAAGGAATCTATCTCGATCTCAAATGGTTGTTGCAAGTCT
The DNA here is from genome assembly GCA_001517045.1 of Pseudotsuga menziesii. NCBI lineage: Eukaryota > Viridiplantae > Streptophyta > Pinopsida > Pinales > Pinaceae > Pseudotsuga > Pseudotsuga menziesii. The sequence goes on along the minus strand of LPNX010070031.1, from coordinate 103,450 downwards.
GGTAATGTGAGCACTGGGGCACAACAGAGGCGATGTTTCAATTCTGCAAACGCCTTCTACTGAGTTTCTGACGAGAATAATTTTGCTTTTGCTCCTCCCTTGGTGACTTGACTCAAGGTCCAAGTGATATGAGAGAATCCCAACATGAACCTGCGGTAGAAATTAGCAAGGCCCAAAAAGCTGTGAAGCTCTATTAGAGTAGTTGGGGCTGGCCAATCCCGAATGACTTGGATCTTGGTTGAATCCACATGTACCCCACAGTCATCAATAATGTATCCCAAATACTGAACCTGGGTCATGCCAAAAGTGCACTTGTCCAAATTGGTACACAATGTGTGCTGCCGCAATGTTTGGAGGACCTGTCGGATGTGGTGGAGGTTCTCTTCCCGAGTCTGGCTGAAGATCAGGATCTCATCCAAGTACACTACTACAAATGAGTTAGTGAATGGCCACAAGATGTCATCCACCAGTCTCATGAAGGTTGTAGGAGCATTCGTTAGCCCGAAAGGCATGAACAACCATTCGAAAAGGCCCTCCTTGGCTTTGAAGGCGGTCTTCCACACATCGGTCGGCTCGATCGGTACCTGGTGATACCCGGAATTTAAGTCGATCTTGCTAAAATATTTTTCCCATTTAAGCTGGTCTAAGAGGTCATTAATCCATGGGATCGGGTACCTATTCCGGACAGTGATCTTGTTCAGCGCCCGATAGTCAATACAGAGTCTCCAAGTCCCATCCTTTTTCTGTACCAACACGATCGGGCTCCCACAGGGCGATGAACTTGGCTATATGTGATCCTTCTATAGCAGCTCTTGAATTTGCCTCTTGATTTCATCATTCTCCAGAACAGAGCAGTAATAGATCGGTCCATTGGGCAGCGTCGCACCTGGGGTCAGATCGATGGGGTGCTTGACCTGACAGTGGAGAGGCACCCCGGTGGGTGAGGCGAATATGTCCTGGTACTCCTCCATGACCTTGTCCATTTTTTGTTGTCATGCGTAGGGGCCCTGTCTGGAGGTTGTGGCCATGATATTATTCTTGCCCCGAGGGCATATCATCAAGAAAACAAACTTCCTAGTTTTGGAAATGAGCTTACTGCATTGTTTTGCAGTAAACAAAGAGATAGCGGTAGGGGGTGGTACCTTTGGTATCCTGTAAAAATTATTTCCCAACGTAATAATAACAGCGCGAGGCCAGGACCCATACACAGCATGTCGCTTCCATAAGTATGGTTGAACTAATAATACATCACAAACATCAAGAGGAGCAATATATAATACCTCATCGGTGAAGGGCTTGATGCAGTAGGGAAGGCAGCACTGCTGGCTGACGCGAAGATCTCGTCCTTGGTGAAGCCACCCGATGGTGTATGGATGCGGGTGTGCTATTTTCGGAAAACCCAACTACTTCATGACCTCTGCTGCAATCAAGTTCTTTTGGCTCCCACTGTCAATTATGAACTGTAGCGGGGAACCCTTTACCCACATCTGGGAGTGGAAAAGATGCTCCTCCTCCTCGGAATCTTCTGGTACCAAGCGAGGAGATGTCAAGGAAATCCATTTCCTCCTGAATGTATCTGTGCAGACAACTGTGGTACTTCAGCACCAAATGTTTCTCTGAATCTTTGATACCCAACTTGGTGCGCAGGGTATGGAACACATTCATTATCTCATGCACATCTTGATCTCTTTGCTACCGCAACGTAGTCCATTGGATGTACTTGTCCTCATAGCTCCCCACCAGATAATATTGTCCCTTTATGGAATCTCGAAAATAATTCCAAGTCGGTACGGTTGAGAACAGAGAGGGTTCCTCCTCATCCTTTCTCTCACAGTAGGTTTCCCACCAGTCCTTGACATGGGGGCGGCTTTGAGTAGAGAAAAAGTAATCTTTTCCCGATCAGAAAAGTCATGAACTGAGAAATATCCTTCTAATAGATTCAACCATTTATCTACAACATCTGCATCTATTTGACCATAAAATATGGGAATGTCGAAGTTTACTTGTACCTTAAAAGGGGTTGCACCTCCAGAGTGGCTGCTAGATGCAGATGCACCGCCAGTGGGAAGTCGTTGAAGGATCTGGGTGAAGTTATCCATCATCGCATTCCTTTGTTTTTCAAGGGCCTCCTCAAGCAACATTTTGATAGTATATTCTGCGCCCTCATCTTTATTTTCGTCCCCCATGGGTGGCCATCGGGATTTGTGAGGCTGATCTTGCAAACGTTCAACCAGATCGAGCCCTAACTCTTTATACCCCGCCCTCGTTGGGGACATGCAAAGAAGGATCGAGAAAGAGAAGATTGCTCTGATACCACTGATCCGGATTTATGCAGGAACGCAACATAATACACAAATAACCCTAGAAACAAATATGCAGTAGAAATAACACTTCATTTCATTAATCAATAACTGAAACTTGTTTATATACAGAATGGAAATAAACTAGCTAGAGTGCTAGTAGCTTATCTTTGAGAAGAGATGTGGCAGCTACATGCCTCTGAAATCTGTGTTACAATGAGGCTCGAAGGCCTATATATTATTGAGAAACAATGGAAACCCTACACATCCAAAAACCTAACCCTAGGAGGTAAAATGCCTTAATGTGGGCCCCATTGGATAACTTGGTACATCAATTTCTCGGGGTCGTAACTTTAGCATACTACCTCCGTTTGACGCGCATGATACATCCTTAGAAAGATCTATTTAAGAACTACATCCATAAACAACAAATATCAAGTTTAGAATGAACTCATATTGTCTCGACCATTCGATGCCAAAAAAACGTCGTTTAGGGCCTCAAAACGGCTCCGAAAGTTTAGGACCCGAAAACTGCCAAAAATAGTAAATTGTGCTACAATTAAGGAAACTAGAAAACTGAAAGAAATAGTGGTGGGGGTCCAAGAGGAATAGGTGGGTGGCCACCAATATCCTCTTGGATCACATTCCTATTGTGTAGTTCATAAACTTTCTGGGTAAGTAGAGGTATGTTGTTTTCTAATTTTTAACCATGTAATTCCTTAAATGCTAGAAAATGAATGAATTTGGAAAATTCTATCACTACATTTCCTTTCTCATTTTCATAAACCTAATACATCTTAAGTTGGGGGGGGCACTATTCATTACCTTTAATTGACATTCATTTCCCAAACTATGCTGTATATATTGACATGATTCATAATATGAAGAAAATGCTTTTTACTATACATTGATGGTTTATATCATTTCTAATGCGTGTATACTTTTAAAATCTTATGGATTGCAGCAAAAATACAAATAAAACGAGCGAATGTTGTTAACACAAGAACCAACATTTGTTATGGTTGTCATACAAGAACCAACCACAAAAATATATAAAAAAAAGAAATAAGAAAAAGAAAAAAATCGTTGCCACTCATGCATTTCAAAATCATGGAATTATTTACTATTACATACCATCATCATGTCAAGCCTCAGCTACAAGCCAAAAGTTTTAAAGGAATCAATGCATAGTTGCATGAGGACATGCAAACAGTCAAGTTGGGGGGTATGTTGAGCCGCAAAAGACCACATTTTATTATTCATTTCACATACTATTTATCACCTTATTCTATTATATCCTTCCATAAAACCATTAACATTCACCACTTTCATAATAAATATGGGTTTATATTACCCTTTTCCAAATCATTTATTTTTGAGTATTTTGAATGAATTTATGGTTAATTATTGAGAAAAATAACATATTTTCATTATACTTTAAAGTTGAGTGCATTTGGTGATGTGTACAGGTGTATTTGAAGACTTTAGCAAAAGTGGCCACCTAGCCTCAGATTCGAATTTCATCTTCTAGATATGAGCTAACTTCAAGGAGAAGATCATGGACATGTGGAGAGAATATCTCATCCAGTATTTGGTTGAGGATTTAAAGGGATGAGTTGTAGATTTATTGAGGATTTGGGAAGATGAGTTGTCTATTTTTTTNTTATGATCAGTTATCTTGGATTTATGTATAAATAGGAGGGCTCTCTCCTCATTTTGGTTAGAGGCCTCTCTAGTGGTTTGAAGTAGAAGATAGTCTAGATATCTTTTAGAGTTAGTCATAGAATAGATGTTGAGTGTTATGTAATGGAGATGATACTTATTGCACCTCCTTTGACTCTCTTATATTAATGTAGATTTCCATCAATTTCTTTCTTTATGAGTTGTTAGTGTAGATTTCCAGTTATGTCTTGTTTATGAATTGTTAGAATAGGTTTATCGTGAGCTCACCAGTTATTGTTAATTTCTTTGTACCGGTTAATGTTGATTTGATTTATACTAGTTTATGTTTATACAATTTTATGCTTTCATAGATTAGATTTATAATCTGAAATTTCTTGTTGTTCTAGATTAGATTTCTGTTCATGTTATTTCTTGCTTTTCATGTTATTTCTTCTTTTGCAAGTTTAATTCAATTTCAGTCATGTATTTTTAATTTCTGTTATAGATTAAGTTCAACGACACTTTGCCCCTGCATATATTTTGTTTGTGCGTCACAAGTTTACGCTCTCTCCAGGTTGACAATTAAATTGTTGGAATTCTATTATAAATTGTTTAATGTTTTTTCCCAACCCGTGTTATCTTCCAAAACAACACATTCAAAGGGGGATGAAATATATGTTATCAATTTATTTGGATATAAAATTTAAACTTTTATTTTATCCTCCTTTGAAGACATATTAACCAATAATTAAATAAAACCGTTAATGCATATTGTTATGTGTCAAGGTGACTAAAGAGTCATTAAAATATTTAACATTTCTAAAGTCCTTTATAAAGTTCACGTTGATTCCTTGTTTGAGATAATGGTATTTTTGCAAATATGATAGAATTAGAATAAAGTGTTAATTATACCTAATATTCTAGGTAAATATTAAAAAGATCAAAGAACTTTATTATACATTATATTTATACAAAATAAACAAAATAATTAAAAGGTTTATTTATTTTGTATAAATAGTAAAAGAAATAAAGTTTATTAATTGAAAAGATACTTATCATATCTTTTTTTATTCAAACACTTTTAATAATGTAACAAAATAATAGGATAGGCTTAGTAATAGATATTTCAAACTCTTAACTTGAATGCATGGTTTTATTTTCCAATATCCATTGTTTCATGAATGAAAATTACCAAGTTGAATAATTGATATTGATCCACTAACAAATGACAATTGAAACTTCGCAAAATTGGAAAAACATCATATTAATCTACTAAGCCAAACCGAGTGATCTAATTAGCTCAAACAAGCTCAAGTAACACTAAACAAAAGATGCGAATCAACTAAAGGGATAAAATATGTCGACGACAGAGATATCGAAATCACCAAATCCTTATATAATGAAAGTCAAGCCAAAGAGCAAGCAGTGCAAAAGTGAAGGATTAAAGAAACAAAGCCATGAAATCACCCCTTTAAACCTAGAAAGGAAAACCAAAGCTAAATATTTACAAAACAATCCCAACCATCAGATCAAGACGAATCCACAACAGAGATTTAAAATTGCAAGAAGAATCTTCCACGCAACCTGCAATTATGGGATGCGGGGTCACAACGTGAGGTTTCAAGTTTTATTTACCATCCCACAACCCACATTCTGCAAATGCAGGATGCTGGATGCAGGATCACAAAAGATCAAATTTTTATTCAAACCTTTCCGCAATCCACATCCCATAAGTTGTGGGTTGCAGGTTTCAGAACACGCAACAAAAGCATTAAAATAAATGACTTCCCGCACCCCGCATTTTGTAAGTTGTGGGATGTGGGTTGTGGGATGACCAAATTGCATGCATCAAAAAAACCTTTCTGTATCCCGCATTTTGCATTTGTGGGATGCAGTTTGCTGGGTACGGAACTTCAAAAGTATCTGAACTCTGAAATGCCACCTCCCGCAACTTGCGGGATGAGGGTTGCAAGGTGAAACAATTTCACTGAAAGATGGTCTCTCGCAACTCAACAAACACACACAAATCATGCATAGATTTCAGAAATTTTGCTAAGTTAGAAAACAAAGAAATCATGACAAATATAATAAGGGCCTCAAAATGATTTAAGGAATTCAGAAAAATTACCTTGCATGTAAAATTGGGGTTCCCATGTTTAATTGAAAACATGGGATCTGTTGTGCCTACAAAAATAGTGTAGCAGTCTCGAATACATAAGAGTACAATGGCCATGAATATGCATAATAGACATATGTCACATGTGGTCATCGCCACATACAATATATAGTGAACAAGATCTACATAATGGATGAAGATATCTGATAATATACTGGAATCTGAGCATGGGAGATGGAATCTCATGAATACTGGTATGATCAAGAAGGTAGAATATGTGGAATGCCACGAATTTCGGAGGTCTTTTATGCAAACCACTACTAGTACATTTCCCATCACGTGAATAAGGGTTTTAAGGTTGAACATGATGGTCCATCGTCTAATTACCGATCATTGATGTATATCGTTAAGAGACGCGATATATCCCACCAATAATGATAATGGGAATCAAGGTACAGAGTGCAATCCAACATGTGTGAATAGATGTGTTGAGGTCAAACACTTGAAAGAATCCATGGATCGGGGGACATTAATGTATTCCCAAAATTTTCAATGGCAAGAGGACCTGCCACTGATGATTGCAAGTCTCAAGGAAATCAATGGACTCTAGACTCCTATTCCAGAATAAATGGTCTGAAGTCGATGGAATGGAATCCATTGGAAGGAGGGCATTAAGGAATCCCTCATCAACCAACACAGGGTACAAAACAACACTGGATAATTTGGAAGAACTTGAATGAACAAGATGTGCACGAACCAGTGACCGTATCAAAAATGGCCAACTTGCAAAGACAAGATAACTGAGGAATGGAGGACTCAAGATAAAATTTCCTTTAAACAAGAGAATAAGGCATATGGTGGCTGACAAGAATCATAGACTCGACATGTAAACTAGGACAACTCTATGACATAGGAGGCATCGACAATGGCTCCATAGGGACTGGAAGCGTAACCACTCAGTGGAGAAAACTCAAAATAACGAGTACAGCTCCTAAATTCATACTAATAACCCAACCAATGGATGGAATATACGGTGCTCTGTTCGAAGGCGACACGAATCGACAGCTGCCAAAAGTAATATCATTTCTCGTCCAGCTTTTTATGTTTTGTAATTTTTTGGACTTTTTCAGATTAGGAAGCTTGAAAAAGAATAAAAGTGCTTATAGTACAAGCTAGGAGGAGACAAGTGTCATGGGAAAGAAAACTAGTTCCAAGCAGTGGAAAAAACCTATGCTCAATGCAAGGAAGCATGTGCAGGATAAGGACACTCAAGGGAAAGTCTTCTCCTGATAGGGTATGATCAAGCTGCATAGGATATATAAAAGGCTCTACTTGTCTAGGATTGACACAATCTCAGGCTATGTGTCTTATAACTCTAAAGCATGGAGCCGACGCAAATATCAATAAGGAAAGAAATCGCATGATAATGCAATTATAACTTGATATAAAATGGAGTCCCTACGGGAAATGGCCAGCATAAAGTTCAAGGGAGAATATGAGGTTATCGCTCAAAGATATGGTATGACTACAAAGGGACTCCCGGACCTAAGTGAAGAATATTAGCATGTGTACCAAATGACAAAGAGAGATCTACCTAGGGCACCCATGAATATGAAGGCTACACCACTTACATAATGCCACTTCTAGTAGCAGTGTGATGGTTCCGTAGCATTACGAAGTGGGTTCATACCTATAGTGAAGGTGACATGGTCATAAGGTGATGCAAAATGCAAGTGAAAATATGATCCTATCCTATTTTCCAGTTCAAAATTATACCTGCAATATATACAAATGGGTCAAGACCTCCACAAAAGTATACTCGAATCAAGCCCCTACACCACAACATTAGGAAAAAACATTTCAAAAAAGTTAATAAGGGTCAAAACTATAGGCTGGTGGGTAAAAATTCAAAAGGAATTTTATAAATAGTGAAAAAAACATGTTTTACCATACCATTTTGACTTTTCACCGCACATAGTATTTTTGGAGCTATTTTGAGCCACGAAATTCAAACACTGATTTTGGGATCTACAGGCAACGAAATCAAGAATCGTCGGAGCTCGGTAAATCTTCATCTTGCACTCAATCTTTTCAATGTTTTTATTTCAATTTTTACTAGTTGATTTTTTTAATTTGGTGCACCCCTATTTGGGTATCTCAACCCTCATAGTTCAAATATCATTGGACCGTGTATAGGGCTCGATATACATGGAAAAACATCATTTTCTGTGTATACATGTGAATGTTAGAAGGGAAAGTCACGTATGATCATGTGCATACCCAAATCTAAGGCAAATTCTCATCAAATATCATGTCTTTTGGAAGGATGGTGTTGGAATGGCATGAACGTGTGCATGAAGAAGTGGATGGGGTAGTACAAGGTGACATGGCTTCTCAATAAGAATTAAGAGCGTGTACTTTGTATATATTTTGGTGAGTTGGGAGCTTGAGGGATCAACCAAGAATTCTCCAAATGCTCGTCAACTACTGATATCCAGATACAAAGGAATTTTAGTTGGATGGGATGCCCTTAAGGATTGAGGTAGATGATGTGTATTTCACCACCAGACTATCCCATTGTGGTGAGGTAGTAAACTTGAGGGCTATAGGGGTGGGAGGTGGGATCACCATCAATGAGTACATAGTTTTATACTTCCTTACAGACACTGAGAAGGTTGGAAGTCAGGTTTATGTGAACTCTATCTGGAGTCTCAGCCTCAAGATCATAGTGTTAGTGCTAGCTAGAATATTCGGATTGGAATCTCTTCACCAGGATTCCAAGGCTCTAATGTTCTATGTGTTTGAGTGCATGAGACCTACCATATATGAATCGAGTACTACCTTATTTAGCAACATGAAGCAACAATTGACTGACTGTAAGCTGGGTCAGACAAGAAACTTTGGGTTTTCCAGCATACTAAGTACCTTTTTCTTCGAGCGGGTGTCGGCCTCAGTCTAATAGTTCATATTCCCCCTCATGGTATACAGGATCCATCCCAGACTTGTTGGGCGGTTGTGATGTGATGGCTAGGGGGAGGACGTGTGGCTACACCCTACCCACCTGACTTTTACCACTGGTGGTAGAGAGAGATCATGGCCATAGATGACTACACCTATGTACGGATAGACTTCCACAAAGATCCAGATATGCCCATACCACAGGGTGCCGCATATGGAGACATAGGTAAAAAATACCGAATTTATTTTATTTTATGAATTATTAATTTTTTTGGATTTTTTTTATATAATGAAATAAAAAACCCATTTTGGGGTGGTGACATGTACTAATATGGATCATGTGCATGCAGATTTGGAACCTAGATGGCCAGACGGTTTCCCTCGACATCGTCGGAGGGGATGGGGTGATGATATATAGGGTGAAGATGTGGAGCACATTCTCTAGAGCATACACACGAAGTTTGTTCATTTGACACACAAGGTGCCCATGGTGCAAGTTGAGGACTTGGTCGAGGCGATGCAGAGGCAGGTGGTAGGAGTACTATGTGCGTGGGTTAGATTGTTCAAACGGTTGTCCAACGTTGTTGTTTGTTTTCATGATTGTCACCTTGGTCAGTAGGCATAAAGGCCTAGAAGTACATTTTGTATCGACCGTGTAGTGTTCTCTTGGTGTCTTAAAGCCCCAATTTTGTACCATGACATTTTTGGACTATGTTTGAAATGAAAGCTTATAATGATTGGTTTATTATATTTATATGTGTATTTAGTTGTGAATGTGATGTATATGCTTTATTGTTGATGTAACAAATGCCAATATAAAACTTAATTTGCACAAGAATCGGCAACATGATTGTAAATCCTAGGAATGTGAATGTATGTCAGTGTGTTCAAATTGCCATTCAAACAACCTTACATCGCAAGAATATTCGTAATAATTTCAGGTCTCTAACACGATACATGCCATTTAACTGTAATACCACCAACTACAAATCAAGACGTACCACAAGAGATCGAATGCCATGAGATATGGCATCGCATAGTAAGTCAATCATGGCACTATATTCAACAACATGGTTGGATGATTGCCGAAGACATACACCTTCTGAAGACATGATGTGACCCGTAGGCATATAGATCACCCAACCAGACGAAGCTGAGTTTTGGGTGTGGTGGCTGGAACCATCAACGTATCCTACATATACTGAAGAATCTATCCACATCTGTTAGAAAAAATGGAAGCATGTCAAAAAAATGAATCACTACAAGGAGACCAAAACTAAAACTATGCAACTATACAATAGTATACAAAGTATCATCCTCGACTAATAATTACGCATAGTATTTTTTAAGATAGATCCCATTTCTAGGATCCGCCAAGGTTGTCCCTTCATAATCCACTAACTCATAATCGCCCTTCACTAACACTCGTTCAACTATGTAAGGCCCATGCCACATGGGGTTGAACTTACCCTCTCCTGACACTTCACTAGCTTGGTCATATAAAAGAACCAAGTCACCTTCACTAAATCTCTAGGGATAGAAAAATTTATCATACTGAGCCTTAGCGCAATGTTTGTTTACTTCAAGAGCCACTAAGGCATCCCGAAGGTGCTCATCAAGGTGCCCTAAGTGGACTAGAGGTTCTTCCAGGTCAGATGTCTCTGGTAAGAGTTCTACGACTAGCTTCAAAGAAGGTATCTCACATTCAATTGATAATATCGACTCCACCCCATGTACTAACTGATATGGAGAAAAACCAATGGCAGTATTAACAACGGTTCGATAATCCCACAAAGCAGGGTAAAGCATAATGTGTCAGTTATTCTTACTTTGTGCAACGATTCTCTACAGAATGGACTTAAGTTATTTGTTTACAGCCTCGACCTATCCATTCACTTGAGGATAATAAGAAGAGGAATACTCTTGCTTATACCCCAATTTGGAAGATAAATCGTCCATCATTTTATTTTGGAAGTGCATGCCATGGTTAGTGACAAGATCTCTCAGGATACTGAACTAAGAATTATCTTATTGAACACAAAGTGAGCGACTGTCTCACCGTCAAATTTGATAGTAGTCATAGCATCTTCCCATTTCATGAAGTAATCCACGACCACTATAGTGTGATGGTGCCCCCAACCGAAGTTGGGTTGCAATCCATAAAATCAACCCCCTACTTGGTGAAGGGACCGATAGTGATAATAGGGTGCAACGGGGGTGGATGGGAATGAATGTTTTGTGCAAACACCTAGAAAGGGTGGCACCGCTTGACCGCATTAACACAATCCTTAAAGATCGATGACCAGTATTAACCCATTCTCAAACTTTTTTGGGTTGTAGAAATCCTAAATAAATGACCACCACACACCCCACTGTGGAAATCATTAAGCAAAACCTCAGCCTCTTCATGAGTTAAATATCGACGCAAAATGGAATCCACCCCACAATGATATGAAGTGTCACCGACAATGAGGTATTTCTTAGCAGTGTGTCATAGAAGTCGACGCTCATCCCGTGAGAGGTGAGGAGGGACATTCAAAGTATGTAAATAAATGATAATGTTGCCATTACATGGGTCCACAGTCGAGACAAGGAAAATATGCTCGTCAAAAAAAGAATCTTCATGAACCTCCACTTCGTCCAAACTAGGGAAATTCGACATGAGCTCCATAAAGATCAATGATTTCTTCAATTTTTTCGACACAAATTCGAGATCGAACTCTTGCAAGATAACAATCCATTTTTTATACTTTCCCCTATCACCCGTCTGGTTAGGACGAATTAAAATGGATTGATATGAGCCACCACCATAGTTTGGTGAAGGAGTATGGAATGTCTCAACCGTTGAACTGCATGGATGATATCTAAGTATATCTTCTCAACGTGAGTGTAATGAAGTTCAACATCAATGAGGTTTTAGCTAATATAGTAGACAACGTGCTCTTAGAGCTCCTCCTCCTCTTAAACCAAAACCATTCTAATAGTCTCTTGAGACGCAACCACATATAACAATAAATCACGACTATAGTTAGGTGGGCTAAGCATGGGGTCTGATGCTAAGGACTTATTCAATGCATTGAAAGACTCCTGGTCTCATTCATCCTAGATAAAAGGAGTGTCCTTCTTCAAAAGGCGCATGAAACCCTTGGTCAAATTGGAAAAATTGACACCAAACCTCCGCAAGAAGTTAGCCATCCCTTGAAGACTCTAAAGGTGTCTAATAGTGCACGGGGGAGACAATCGAAGTATTTCCTCAACCTTAAGAGGATCGACCCTAATCCCCTCCTTGGAAACTATGAATCCTAATAAACAACCTACTTTCACACAAAAGATGCATTTTTGGGGATTCAACCTGATTTGATAACGATGACATCTCTCAAAAACTAAGTGCAAATGATCTGGTTGATCCACTCTCAGATGAGAGTGAGTAGCTAAATTATCCAGATAAACTTCAGTAATTCATTTAAGGTCGTGAAAAGAAAAGGTCATCACCCACTGGAAAAGTGGCCCCAAGATTTTAAAGGATGAAGGGCATTTTCTAGTATGAAAAATTACCCCAAGGACAAATGAAAGCTATATTTTGTTGGTCCTCAGGTTTGATCTAAATCTGATTGTATCTGAAAAACCATCCACAAACGAAAATACCTTGCTTCCCTCACACTCATCCAAAATCTGATCAATGAAAGGTGTGGGAAATTATCTTTAGGACACTATTTGTTCAGGTCTCTAAATTCGGTACATACCCGGATGGTTCCTTGATTCTTATCAACTGGTATGGGTTTGGATACCCATTCAGTCAAGGGAACTAGATAGATAAATCCAGCCTTGAGAAGCTTCTCTATTTCTGCCTTAATGGCAGGTGCGTTACGGGGATTCATCACACATAAGTGTTGTCGAACATGCCATAGCACCAGGTTAAGTTTTGATCTCATGCTCAACAATCCGAGGGCCTATTCCTGACATCTCGTCATACAAACAAGAAAACACATCACAAAATTATTTAAAAAGCTTAGTGTATTCTTGAATCTCATCGAGAGAACAATCTTCCCCAATGTAAACGTTCTCAACTTTACCAAAAGTTTGAGAAATGTTGATAGGTATAGTCGATGAAAAATTAGACATGTTCCCTTTGGCATATATACCATGGGTGCCTAATGGTACCGTCGGGACTACCAAACTTCTCACTAAGGGTCACCCTAAATTCATCACGCTCGACTTGTTTAAGCCCTGGGAGAAAATAGGAGCAATGGTGTAAATATTCCCAAGGTAGTTCCAAGCCATTCATGGCTTCGAGAATCGCTTCATCAGAAGGAAAAACCTCTTCAAAGAAATCATGTGAACGTGAAAATGCAACTACCCAAGCAGGCAGTGCAAAAGAGTCCTCCTCCTTCGCCCGTGAAGAGGAAGGACTAGGGTCTATAAAGGGATCAAGAGTATCTCAGTAGGCGATCTCTTCCATAGACAACATCATCTCCATCTTGGTAGGTTTAGGATCTTCCTCCGAAATACTCAGAGAAGAGAGATTCCAAGGGTCATCCAAAAACATAGTTTGAAATGGGACCGAACTCAACGATGATGATTCATTACCAAGAGTGGAACCTATAGTTAGGATTGGTGCAGAAATATTAAAGGATCCCATAAATGATAGCTACATTCCTACACCATCATTCTTAGTTTCTAGATGAGAATGATCAATAACTGGGATGATGGATCCCAACTATGCTGACGATCTAGATTTATCAAATGACTGTTGTTCAATCATGACAATAATATCTTCGAAAGGGAAGCAAATCACGCAGAAGAGAGAAGAAACAACCACTCTCATATTGAAAATCTAGTTACAGCCCAACAAAAGATTGTAGTCAAGGGGTGCATCAACCACCTCGACCTCGATGGACACAGTCTTCCCTCCCAACTAGACCTGAAGAGAAGGAAGAATATTGTGTGGCAGAAAAGAACTTACATCAAAATCATGTCAACATCATTCTAGAGACGTCACAGAAGCTGCAACGCCTTCATTAATAACTATGCATTTGATCATGTTGTTCATACATTCCACATGGTAAGGAAACTGAGGTTGGACTTGATGGGTTTCAAATTTAATCACTGTGGAAGGATGAGAGCCAGCCATCCCAAGGGAAGTCAATAAGGCCTTTCTCTACAAAGGGAAAGTTTGAAGGACTTCAAGAGCTGACATCGCACAAGGAGTCTGACCCAAATCCTTGACAATAAAATAGTGTTGGGCGACTCAAGCATTAGGATTGTGCCTCAAGCACTTTAGGACTCCTTTAGGAATGCGAGGTATACTTTATGGCTTGTCAACATGCAAAGGAACCTCAGGAGGTGTAGGCTCTTTCCCCACATTGGGTTACGACGAACCATAATCTTTAGCACGCGTCACAACATTTTCAGCTGACATCATGTTGATACAATCGTGGCCACTTTCTGTGTTCGACAAGTTTTGATTCCCACTAGAAGCACTTCTGAAGTCCATGTTCCTTGAATTCATTTTTTGGTTATGTGTTAAAGGATCCTTTAAGGGCTCTATGCAATTAATTTCAATGCTTTATCGATACAAGGGCACAAGTAAGTGAGGTGATATCCCCCACAAAGCTTGCAGAGGAACTTTAACCTTACTTTTAGACTGCTTGTCCCTCCCAAAATTACTAGTTTTCTTCTCATCATTAGCGTTGTCTTTCCTATTCCCACCCCTATGATTATTTCTTACCTTCTTCTTGTTTCGTTCGAGCTGTTGGTTACCCTTCTGGCCCAACGTATGTATTGAGAGCACATCCATCATTTGGGTGGGATTGGACGAAGTTGTAGTGTAATGTCCCGGTTTTGACCCCGTTGCATTAGATGTATATGATGATGTATATATTGTAAATGATCATGGTGTGGAGCTAAAGGCCAAGGCCCCACCATTGATTGGTTATGCTAATGTTTAGATTTAAATTGGTCACCGATGGTATATCGGGGCATGCAGCATATATTATGACGGTCATCATGTAAATATGCATCTACAATTAATTAAATGAACCCGACCAGCTACGATCGCGACAACTAAATCTAAAGGGGCATGATTTTCACAAGGATAAGGATGTGGGGGAAATTGTTAAACTTTGGCCATGAGAGAAAAACCCATGTGTCTTCTTCCAACCACTCTCATTAAATAATTGCTGCTGGTGGTTGAGGCAGTTAATTTCTTTGGGAGTGGGGTGGCAAGACTGTCAGTCCTCACCCTCACGTACACTCCACCCCACTGTTGACTTCATCATGGAGGAAAAACCTTCACGCTCTCTCCAATTCACGACCTCACAATTTTTGTTGTTCATCTCCACGCATTATCTCCATTGTCTGATTCTCTTCACGCACAGGCTCTGGGCGGATTGGGTCTCATGCAAGCATTTTCTTGGCTCCACGAGTTGCTGAGCCCCCACGCACTGCAAATTCGTGTCCTCCTGGTAGCTATTCACCTTCATGCACTTCCCATTTGGCCGCTCATTGTTTTCACGCACAGGAATTTTCCTGGGTTTTACCCACGCGATTTTCTCTTGCAAATTCGCGTCCTCTCCATTGTTGTGCATCCTCACGCAGAGGGATTCCTTCCCGTTTTTGGTCTTCACGCACCGGATTTTGCTGGATTTACCCACACAGCAGTTTTCCTCTGCGGATTGGTGAATAGTGTGGCCGTATCCTGTACTCACGGGATGATTGTGGGTTCTAAATTGTTGCTCACGCTCACCCACAGGCTGGAAGACTATAATTTCTTCCCCCATCTCGGTATGTATATGTTTTCTCGGTGATTTCGTTGCCCAGGATGGGCTGTGTTTTCCCACGTTGTTGGTTGTGGTTGTTGTGGTCTTCCTTACATGCTGGGGACTGTTGTAAATTCGCCTAAGAGTCATTTTGGCCATGATAGGGCCAATAACGACTCAGAAGTCGTTTTCCTGTTTACGCTGTGACAGCTGACTTAGTTGCTTGTGTGCAATGGTTGGTCTTCGGACTGTGAGAGGAGCAGGGATGTTGGCTTAGATTTGCTTGATAAACCTGGTGGCTGGAAACCACACAGACAGAGCTAGAGGGCTGGCCTTCTTCTCCATCACCCCTGAATAGCACTGGAAGGGAATGCAGGGCCTGAGCGACTGTGTAGCAGAGAAGGGACTGATTCCTTGTGTTGGGTGTGTTTGGGTGTCTTAGAGGTCAGACTAGTTCTGGTGTAGGTGTTCTTGGCTCTGTAATGAGCTCACCAGCTTAGCAATCTGCCTTCTACAGCTCCTTGATGGCCTGATAAACCCAACTCTGTTGGCTTGGATATGCTTGAGTATGCTTACCTATGCGTTAGCCTGCTAGTTCCCTTATTCCTTGGAGAATCATGCCCAGCTCGGGGGTGGCAGCGTTGCTGAGAGATTGAGGAGCACGCTGGCCTATGGTTGGGTGGAACGTTGCAGTGACGTAGCTGGTTGTGGAAGGAGATTTCATAAGATAAGTGATCTTGTTCATTTTACTTCTGCAACCTTATTTTCTGTCAATGATATGAAAATGATGAACATGTTGAATGAATGCTTGCTTAAATGTATGATGTTTCCGCTGTGCCTGATAGATGTTGCATCTGTGCATGATAAATGTTCATGTGTGTATGTTTAAGCATTCTGTTTTAGCAATTTTGTGAAATAACATGTTCATGGGGATCTTAGCCACGGTGCTAGTGAAGTTGGGTCGCGTCCTCTATGCCGGTCGGGGCATGGGGACGTGACATGTAGCTTGTCCAGTCACAGACTGATTAATCGACAAATTCTTCATTTGGTTTGTAACCTGGTCTACGATTTTAGTACTTGCAGAGCCAACAATTCCATCAGCATGTGTCCCAGGTTTAAACTTAGGATCAAAGTTAGACTATGGAGCATTAGGTATAATCTCATACAAGATCCCAGACTGAGCGTAAATCAAGTCTAGTTGGTGAGCTCGGAAGATAGCTTGCTCCTCATTCATAACTCCGGATGCTGAAACATCTTTCGCGATATATGGAAATAATGACTCAAGGAACCATTCTAATAGAAACTCGGGTGGAATGTTGGCCTTATTCAACCTCTTCTGTCTACGCCACTCTTGAATATGGTCAGAAATATGTGTGGCTTTGTCTTGCCGAAATGTCAACAAGATTTCAGTACCAGCATCGTAACATAACGGTAACTTAAAGTGGTTCAAGAAGGTCATGGCTAGATCATTAAAGGTCTGATATGTGCCCCAAGGCAACTCTATATACTATTTCTCCGCAGGTCCCATGAGGGTGTGTTGAAATAGGCATAAGCAAACTGAATCATGATTCAAATAATTGTAAGAGCACCATAGGTGGAAAGTGGTAACATGATCTCTAGGTTCCTCGCAATTCTTACCTTCAAATTTTGGAATGTCAGAAGGAAGCTTAGCAGAAACAACCGGCCACATCGGATCATGAGAAACCAAATCGTTGGTCAACTTTGATAAATCAGGTAGATTCAAAGTAGCTAGGAAAGGGAGCCTAGGTTGTGTCATTTGGTTCCATGCTTCCTGACAGGATAGATTCACATAGGGTTGGTGGTTGTAAATACCGCGGCCTTGGTCAGTCAGATAATAAACTCCTCCTATCTAACCCATGAACAGATACATGGGGATACTACAATTAGAAACACCTTGAGACTGGGGTGCTACATAGCCATAATTATAAGACTGATACGAGGATCGTCCCCCAGGAACATAAGGAGGTACATAACCTCGTGACATAGCGGGACCGACATATGAGGGGACAACATGGATAGAGGAAGTACTCCATCTTGAAGGATCATGCGAGTTATAAGGAGGGCGTTTCATGAAAAATGCATTCAAATGAACTGGTACAGAAGACAATGGAACTTATGATGTACCTCCAATGTTCACATATCTAGGGTCACCTCCGCTAGAAGGGATCCCAACATGATGCATGGATGAGGAAAATGGAATTCCTCCACAAAGGAAGTGGAAGGTGCAATATGAACACTACCAAACTAATCATCATGGAATGGAATGGAAGTGCCCCTAGGCACACCACTAGGACCAACACCAAGATCGACGGCAGATGACGGAAAACTATCGGTCATATCTAGTATGCAAAATATAAAAGGCCTAGAGCTAGAGGGAACATGGTGAGTCTCATTATTTGGACAATGTGAGGAATACCTCCCATAAGGAGCTTTGAAATATGACATATGGGGTTGTGAATTGAAATAAGCGCCTCCCCCATTTGGGGTTCAAACCAAGGTCTCAAATTTGTTGAATGTCACGTTCCCCATCCTAGAGGATGGAGAAGGAGGGACCTCTAGGGTATCATATGTATGACTCATGATGAGACCAGTGTGTGAATCAAAGTGTGTATGATTATGCCTATAATGTCTAGTCCTCTTTCGAGGAGGTGTATTAGATCCATAAGGAGAAATCCTTGCTAGACGACGAGAACGACGGGGTGCCGGAACTCGCTCCACGATGACTCCAGAAAAGTAAAAAGAATCAACCAATAACGAACCCTAAAGAAATGTAGCGCACAAAGAACACACTCCTAAGAAAATCTAAGCCAAGTGCAAGCAAGCTGTAATGACGCATTGTAATGACCTGTCGGGAGGCACAATTAATGAATCAATTTTTCATAATAATAACATATAAGTAACAATAGCATTTTTTTTTCTGATCGAGTTAACTTGGCACAAATGTAATGAGCGGATGCATCGTACTTTCTCAACCACAACTAAAATTAATGCATAGATATCACACGTTAATCTTTATAAATTTCTTCTTGTATTCAATATTATATAAAACATCCATGTAGTCCAGGTCATTTTGCCATAAAAACCACTCAATACATAGTGTAATAAAATTCTAATATAACTTTTTCTTTTGACTTACACCATTATAACTTCTATTTACACCATTATAACTTCTATTTACACCATTGGTATTTTATTACTAAGGTAAGTGAAAATATATGTAATTCGATAAATGAAAAAATAGATTATTACACTATAATAAAACAAGAAAAAATATATGTCGAATGATTAGCAACTGCTTACTTATTTTTGAACTTATAATACCTTTTAAATATCTAAAAACTATATTCTTTTCAAAATCCTACCATTTCTTAAAAAAGATTCAACATATTATTGACATAATGGAATAAAGGAAAAATCCACCCCTTCTAAAAAGAATACAACATACAGTTTACAATGAATTTCTTTTGGAACAAGCTTTATAGGCCTACAATCCTTTTTAAGGGATAAAATATATAGGAGTAAGCTATCTANAAAAAGAATACAACATACAGTTTACAATGAATTTCTTTTGGAACAAGCTTTATAGGCCTACAATCCTTTTTAAGGGATAAAATATATAGGAGTAAGCTATCTCCCCGCCATTTGCATCGGGGCCCACCAGATGCCATCAGTGATAGCTTACTCTGTTACTTCTCTTCCGTGAGACAGACGGAGACCCACCCCATTTTGAACAAGTATTAATTTATTCATATTTGGAGAAAACTCAAACCCATGGATGCTATCGCTCATTCTTTTTCTAAACAAACCTTAAATCATACTTCCCATAATATTGAAGAAACCGTAATTAACAATCCATGTGAACAATTAGCAATCCATTCAAAAGTAGTGCAATATATTTTCATATACAAAATTTATTTAATCTTACTGGAAACAAAAAAGATGAAAATATACAAAATATATTTACTCTTATTGGAAACAAAAAAGATGAAATATACAAAATATATTTACTCCTACTGCAAACAAAATGGACAAAAGTAAATATATTGTGTTTTCATGGATATTTTAGTTACTAATACAAATTACCAATAACTAAAGAATATTGCATTCATAATATTTTTTCTCAATATATTTTCTTTCTCACTGATGTTTCATGGAAAACGGATTCTTTATCAATGATGCTACATTCAATGGAAAACTAAGTTTAAATCTATCGTTAGGCCAATTGAAGGAAAAGCTTTCCCCTTGAGTTTGAGTGTAATACTTGCTCAGAATCTGGTGGGTCTCGATCTCAATCTCACGGAAAAGAAGTAAAGGAGTAAGCTATCACTCAACCAGATCAGGTGGACCCAGTGCACATAGTCGAGTAGATAGCTTACTCCAAATATATATAATCTAAAATTCCTTAGATATAAAATATGTTTTAATTACCCATCTCTAATTCTATACTTGTGGCTGTAATTTGTTTCCAAACATAATGAAAACTACATCCCGTACTTTTCTAATCTCTTCAATATAATTATGCGCTATCTTCGATATAAGTATTTTCGCAATAACTTAGGACTCTTTATCGACCCTCCGTAACAAGGTTCTTAAACTTTTGCTACTCGTGGTTCTGATTTAATGGGTTCAACTGTTGCTTTTGCTGTATTATCAATGAGATTTTCAACTATATAAAGCTGAAATTTCTTGGTGGTTAATTGCAAAGATCTCCAATATTTTAATCAGTAGCGCGGGTGCACAAGTGTCAACCAATTCTTCTTGGTTAATTTCTATTGGTAACGAGATATAGCCCTCGTTTCTTACTATGCCTCTATTGGTTTAACCTTTACCGTAACAGAATCTCATTCGTTGGTAAAATTTTAACTGAAGACACACAAATATAAGCCTATTTTAGAGCGGAATCGACGGGTCAGTAAATACACATACATCCTTAATACGAGCAATAAAAGTGAAGGAAGGTTTGTGCGCAAAGGTGCACCAGCTGGGAAATCTCCGGCCTTTTCTGTAACTAACCGGAAGATCAACTGCCAGCAGGGATAACCCGGTACTTACGAAAAGTAGGATATAATTTTTTCATGTTTACTTTACTTTTATCAGATCTCCGTCTGGGAGATTACATTACATTACGGGTTTTGACAGTGTAGAAGAATTTCTTTTTTGCCGGATATAAAATAACGAATAAGATTAAGAGAGCTTTTCGTCGAATGCCATAAGTTTAGCTCAACTTCATAACTCGACCATCAAGCCGCAAGTTTAACATAAAGTTTAGCTCAATCAATCACCCGACCATGTGATGACTAATTGATGACTGGCATTCAACATCGAGTGGCATTCGTATGCACACGCGGTGGCTGGTGGTTCACAGGATGTTACAGTCTATTTGTGGCTGGTATTTATTTTATTTTATTTTTAGTCAGTCTTGCAGTACAACTTACGTGTTCCCACTCACCGGCTCCAAGCGATATTCCAAAAACTTACGTGTTCCCACTCACCGGCTCCAAGCGATATTCGAGGAGCATTTTACGATCGCAGAACCTGTAACATGTACTTAGATAAAAACAAGGATCTCAAAGATGTAAGAAGCAAGGTTTTCACATAATATATAACTAGCAATTGTACATAGGGGTGCAATAAAAGAACGCGGTCTTGCAAGCTAAGCAAGGAGATGTGGACATATATAACAAGTCATTATATTCTTCACATAATTGGCCATTACATTATCGGCTTTTCAATAGTAAATATGAAAAGTATTCTTCTCTCATCCAAACGAGAATGGATTGTTAGTTTTTGTAGTTCTTAGGTTACAATCAGTAACATTGCATAAATTTATGGATCTATCTACTATCTTGTTGTTTATACTAATGATTGTCAAAGTCCAATTTATTAATAGAATCTGATTAGGCATACTTACATCCTTGTATTGACAAGTTTAATCATTCCTTTTCTATTTTTTTATTCAGTCAGCTTGTTAACAAACTATATATATATATATATAAGGACTCTAAATTTTTTTAACTTACATAATTTAGACAAACTTGTATACTGCATACCGTGACATTGTATTAAGCGATCAACAGTGGTTAATAGGATCAAGATTGGAGTTCACATTAAAAATGTGTACCCTCAATTTGTGAATGCAACAGTTGACAGTACCACAAAGGAAAGCAAAGTCACAGGCTTATGTATCAATGTATGTGACGCGGTTCTGGGTAGACTGGACTATGCACTGCCTTATGAGGTCGTTGCCTATCATATTCGTGATAATGAACCTGATGACTTTCTTTACCAAATTTATCACAAGGTTCTTTCTCTACTTCATCTCTTTAGTATTGTTTTTAGTTTTCTTTTTATAATTTTTATATCTATTGTTGCACTGTTATTTTACTTAAATTCTTGTACTTAAGGCATATTTAATATCATGTAAAGCCGACGGTGTATTATTTAAAGTTTAACGTTGTATGGCATATCTTTATAATGTTTTCCGTGAAACATGTCTCTATTTCATCGAGATACAGACACCATGCAGATTAGTTTTCAAATTTTTAAAAAAAATTAAAAATAGTTCTAATTAATATTTAACATATTATTTCTCATTTACAACATATTGTAAATGATAAAAGGTTTAATGTAAAGGAAAAAAATTAATTAATTAATGCTTTTTGAATTTCATCGAGATACAGACTCCATGCAGATTAGTTTTCAATTTTTTAAAATAATTTAAAAATAGTGCTAATTAATATTTAATTAATTATTTCTCATTTAAAACATATTGTAAATGATAAAAGGTTTAATGTAAAGGACAAAAATGAATAATAAGCAGGTATTTATTAATAGAAAGCTACAATGAGGTATAACCTCCAGTGAGGTATAACCTCTCTTACTGATACACCGATACAGGTTAAACCATTGGAAAAAGACATGTTACACCACATATTAAAATATGAATTATGGAGAGCTTTTGATTTTGTAATAAAAATAATATTTTAATAATCCAATTTTATAAAAGTTTCATACCATGTTTATTGTTTGTATGACTACAATAATAAAGTAGGAAGTGACGGATAATTGAAAAATAGAAAATAAAATTGAAACATGCACTTAAAAGTTAAAACGACGCTCACCTACTTTGAGTTTTCTTCAATTTGAATCTTGTGATATGTTTGGTTGGATTACAACTGTCGATGCTTTCTGCATGTCCTACATTTGGCCGCCTTTGTTAATCCATGAAGGAGCATGAATGATATCACCTTTGCCTCCCCTTGTCGTGCCTGGTTTTTGTTTTGCTTTATGTTTCTATTTTTCTTATTTTCATAATGGTTCAAGATACATTCTATGTCACAACTAGATCCAAGCTGCATTATATGCTGTCATATCAAACTGGGAATACATGCAGGCTCATAGAATGTAAACGCAAGGGGTAGTCGGAATAAAGGCTTATGTGCAAAGTAAATTTCATTAGATTCCTCATAGCAAGTATGGTGCTAGAGGCGCAACCCAGGTATTTTGATAGAAGTGCAACCCAGGTATTTTGATATAAGCTGAGAATTTGATGTATCCATGTATTTGGTACAGTTTCTTATTTGCATTGCAAAATTCTATGTATATGTGGTGGTAAAGGATATTGTTTTCTTTTTTAAGAAAATGGCATTGGGCCAGAATCGGCGAACCTTGAATATCAATCAAATCCTTGATTTTCTCCTGAAACTCTTGGATTTGCCTTACATATAGCCACATTCTGTATATATCAAAGATGTGTAAATTGTCTACTTCCTGCAAGAGTTTAAGGCCATCTTCCAATACTGATTGAAATTCTTTGAACTACCTATGTTTGAACAGGCTTTAAGGATTTTGAATCTTAGCAATGGCCTAACAACGATTCGAATTTGGAGACGACAGAAAGACGAAACCGCTGGAAGAGAATACGGAGTAATGTTCCTCTTACTTCATTTCAAAAGTTCTCAAGTAATCTGAATTTTATGAAACCTTGCTTTCTGAATTATTAATACTATGCTATGTGTGGGCTCGTGAAACTTCCACAATTCCTCAGTGAAAAGAATCTTAACGAACTGCAGCAGTGCTGTTGTCTTTGCCTCTTTTTTTAATTGAGATCGGACTTCTTTTACCCCTTTTTGCAGCATGGTACATTTTTCACTGCAATTTTAGTCAATTCTCCTGAAAAAATGTAAATACAACCTTGAATAGAGATGAATTTTGAATGTGAATGTGAATGTGAATGTGAATGAGACGAAAGTATAAAACTGTTCAAACCCTTATTACATCTATTTAAATTTCTTGATGTGCGAAAACATTTAAGACAAAAAATAACATTTACAAAGACAATTTAGAAACCCTTATTACATCTATTTAAATATCTTGATGTGTGAAAACATTAAAGGCAAAAAATAACATTTACAAACACAATTTAGAAGAAATAATTAGTGACGTGTATCAAAAGTAATATAGTTTTATGGTAATTTCAGAAGATATTTAATTTTCAGGTAACAATGGCCGAACAGAGGCTCAGGAGACCACGGCACGGCTAGAGGAGAATATGGAGTAATTTTTCTTTTATAAATCTAAATCTTATGAAACTTAAATCTGTAAAAAAATCTAAATTTTACATGAAACCTCTCTGTCTGAGTTGTCTGAGTGTTGGTGTTCTGAGAAGCCTCTTATTCTAACTGTGTTGTTGTTCTGAGAAGCCTCCTATTCAAATTGCAGCTACTCACAGCAGCCAGATTTATGTTAAAACTATTTAGCTTATGCATAAGAATAGTATTTAGCATATCTTTAAGAATAGTGTTAGATTATGCATAATTCTTATGTAGGCGAACGCTTGTATTTTTTAGATGGAGACGAAGTCCTCTGTATTATGACAAATGCTTCTAATATCCTGTTTTGGTTCTGGCAGTACGACAGAGCAAAGCCCATGTTATTTTCAAAGCCGCTATCAAACCCGGTACACGAACTTCAGTTCGAACAATGAAATTCTTATGTGGAATAGAAGTCAGGATTGTGAATTTCAGAGGAACAGATAGATGCTTTAGAATGATCCTGGTTCTTGAATTATCAACCCTATGAGAGTAGGATATTCTTCTCTATAGAAAAGAAAGTGTCTGTGAATAGGCCAGCAATTCAGACTAGTAATTCTTCAACTGTTTAATTTCAGGTAATTCTTCAAACACTACAAATGAATATTGAACTTGTCTTATTCAATTGTCAATATAAATGACCCCCTTAGCAGCTTTAAATGGTTTTTTTTCAAATGCCAAAATAAATTATGCATTCTTCAATTAATTGTCAGTTTATGCATTTTTAAACACTAGAAAATTACAAATGATTGAATATAGAATTTTTTTTTTCAAATGTCAATACAACTTTAGATAGAATTGAATTATCGATATTTTATTGCCTCGTAAATTCGTTGCCAACGTCCCATTCCATTCACGCTCCACTACTGGAGATAGCTGAGGCCAAGTGAGACATGTCAGAAGATTGGGTCCCACTAAGATCTACACCCTCCATTGCATGAGAGCCATGCGCCTCACCTTGGAGGGCTCGCCATTGCATGAGGACAACGCGTCTGGCCTTTGGCAACCCATACCAGAAGCACCAAATATTTGCATCATCAGTTGACCGCAACCTAACCCTAAGATCTACACCCTCCATTGCATGAGAGCCATGCGCCTCACCTAGGGCGGCTCGCCATTGCATGAGGGCAACGCGTCTGGCCTTTGGCAACCCATACCAAAAGCACCAAGTATTTGCATTATCAGTTGAAAGAGCGTTTTTGCAGTGCGTGAACTGTGTAAAACGTGACAGAGTAAAAAGGAACGCGTCGTTTACACATGCAGGTAAAGAAACAAGTTCGTGCTATATATAAGGGACAATTGTCCAATTTGCAAAAAAAAAGAGGTTAAATCACTAAAATAACCTCCAAAGTGGTCAAGACGATACAGAATAAGTGAAAGGATAGCGAGAATTTCTTCGAAGCTTGTGGAAAGATATAAACTCATAAATTTAGTGGATCCTAGTATCAATTCTAATAGTGACAGAACCAGGTACCGAGCCTCTGAATCCCCAACAACGACAACCCATGAGCCATTAAGAAGATCCAGAGTATCGACCCTGTTCAGTCTCTAAAACCCACATCCAGATTCAACAGCCTGAGCATTCCAGTGCCATGTTCTGGATCCATTGAATGATGAATTATAATTATTATCAAAATCCCTATTCTCCTCCCAGTCTAAGTCATGGAGGACCGATTGTTCAATCGCATGTTACTATTTAAGAAATTTCAGAAAAAACAGTAAGACAAAAGCACTGAAATGTTCAAACTTTTATTATATCAATTTTAAATTATTTTCAGTAAAAATGTTTATAACCAAAAATAAAATCTACAAACAAAATTTAAATAATAAGTTATATATATAAAAAATAATATAGTTTTATTTTGATTTTTGAAAATATAAAATAGAAAAATAAAATTGCAGAGAGGAAATAGCTTATTATCATATTCCATAAACATAGTAAAATATGACCATTGCTCAAATATCTCAGCGAGAAGAAAATACCTGCATTCATCCAGTGTCAAAGCCTCACCGCAAGAATCGTGGGGCAATATATCTAATGCCGCGCATTGAATGGATATATCGCGTCATGCAGGCCTGGAAAAACTGATGCAAACAGAGGCTTCCCTCGAACATATCGGCCGAATCCTCAAAGCAAATTCCGCATAGTTTCACAGGTACAGACCGTGAAATAGCGGAACAATCCTTCTTCAACAGAGAAACCCTTGAATCCATGATGATATTCTTGCCGGTTTCTCTTCTGGCTGAAACCCCCTGAACATAGAAAAATAAAACCGCCATAAAATAACTGAAACGCAATGAATAGCAACAGGAAAGAGGCATGGCTTTGTAAGGTAAGTTAGAATAAGCTTATCGAAACACCCCAGACAGCATCGACCCAATTCAAGATACATGTCTTCAATCTCAGCTGTGCAAGCGCCATTGAGAGCTTTGGAACGTCCTCTAAATTCAACTTCGGCGCTGCAAACTCCTCCTCCTGCGCCTCACTAATTTGTTTATCCTCCTCCATTAATAAATCGTCATATTTCCTTTCTGACAGGTGGGGACGCATGAGGAAGTCTCCAAAAATGGGGAGTATTTTGGTGCCTGAGGTCCATCTGCTTGCAGTTTTCATGGCGGAATTGGCCTTGAATGCTAGGGCAGCCATGTCTGTTCCAGAGAGCACAGAATGAAGTTTGGCCATGGGCAGAAGGAAATAAAGATGCCCAAAATCCAGGTCTTCATCTGCCGAGAGAGGATTAATCCGACGCCCGATCTGGATAAGCACCACCACGGCCCTGCCCCTGCGCCGACTCCGACTGCATTGAGCCCGCCCAGTCCTCCACTCGGGAGTCCCACCTGTGCACCTAACCTTATCGTTGATCAATGATCAAGATTGCTCCAATCGTCAGACGTTTTCATCCGACGGATGAAGGAAAAAAACGCATTTATTATGGGGATTCGACTCCCATTTGGTAACGCCTTACGGCGTAAAAATAAAGTATGAAGATAGGGTATTCATATTTTGATAAAACTACAAATTTAAAGCAAGGTTTAATTTAACGGTTTACATATCCACTAATGATATAAATTTATCGAAAACATAATTTTAATATCATAAAACTTCACAATTTTCTTATATTTTTTAATATGAAAATATAAATATTAATTCATTAACTCCAAATAAGTCTCACAATTTTCCTACATCACAATTAAAATTTCACAATTTTCCTACAGCCTAGAGTTGCGGAGTTGCGGTTGTTGTCCAGGTCCACTTTTGTCGCCAAAACCCTTGCTGAAAACTCCCAAGCTCACCAATACGGTTGCTAGCCTTACACGTATAATTTCTCATCCTCGTCACTTCATGTGGGTCGATTGGAAATTGTCTCCCATCACCCGCACATATAACACCCGGTGCATTAAACATATCATAATTTAATAACCTTACAGACAACATCAGTTTCAACTGCCATAGTCGTCGACTTTGCATAGTGATGCTTTCTTTCTGTTCATGTCCCTGCCTTTCCTGTCACACTCGACAGACCATTAGAGTACATGCTACACAATAATTTATTTGTCAATCATTCAAAAATATACAACTTAACTCTTACTTGATAACTTCACATAATTTCTTATTCATTCTCAATAGAACCATTCATATAATCGCATTCAAAACTAACCAAATCTTAATTCATTCATCATGTAATCCATAAGTCAGACAATTTTGTTTAGGTCACATCTTGTTGGCTCGCCATAATTTATTAATTTATTAAGGTCACATCATACCCAAATATTCAGCAAGTTGTTAAGGTATGATAATTTATTAATTTCATTTGATTAAATGTTTAAATGTCATTTCTTGAAGGATTTGTGACTAATTACATTTTTGCAACATACTTTGATTTCTGCAGCACACGTTGGCATTCAACAGCAGTTAGTTATTATGAAGCTTCTCCATACGTGGCCAGCTCGCTCAAACAAATCCGAGTCTATCCATCCTGATTCTCGCTGATGACTCATGTACGATTAATGCAATCTTCATCTCTAGGCACTGCGTACCATAGAGTTGAAGATTTGCTATCTGATAGCAAACCAAAGCATATCTCATTAGCCATTAATTAAAGGAATCAAACATTTGTATCATTAAATAGAAGATCAAGTTTGTTACTGTAAGATCGGAAGTGGTTATCTCAGCTTTTGAGTTATAAAGAGCCATAGATTGAAAATGTAAGGGATGATGATATATATGTATGCAGAATACAATGAACAGTCAAGAGAAGGATTGCGTTGCTTAGATGTTGGTTTCTTCGAATTAAACAGAGTTCAATTCATATAATGTTATTCATGTTATTTTCAGTGATGATGTACATATTTCTTTAGACTATAATCAATTTATTTTTAGCTGTCATTATTTTCTTCATTACAGGATTATGGTTGTAGCTTAGAAGTTATTATGTAAGTCGTTTAAGGACTTGTGGCTTTCTTGGCAAGGATCCACCAAGAAGACCATAAGCCCTTATTTTGTAAATCTAGTTCTTGTATAGAATAGATATGTTAATTTTTATTTTCTGTTTTTATTAAAAGGAAGAATTGTAGTTAGTAAGCTTGTTAACTGATTGTAAAAAATAGATTTATAGATGTTTGAAATCAGTCATTTTATTTTGTGATAATTATGGAATAATATTCACAGCATTTGTTAGTTTAGAACCGAGCTCAAGTATTAGGGTAGGTTGATTTAATTTAATTGTTTTAAATACATAGTATTGTAGGTCTGATTTGTTTTTGCTGTAGATTCAAATTTTAAGTTTGAAAGTCATACAATGATTTTGTAAAACTTGGTTCCCAATGTAATAAAGTTAATTATATTTTCTTTTAAATCATAGAATATATAGATGGCATTCATTTTCATTATGGTTTAAGCTTTAAGATCATTCAGTTCTGTCTTTAAAGATTAATTGCATTTATTCTGCAAATTACATTTATTCTGTTTTAGTTTTAAAACATAAGTTAGTTTGAAATAGTTTTGATCACAGAAGCAATTCATTTTTAAAGATGAATCAGTAAGCTCTATAATAGTATTAAAACTTCTTAAAAATCTATTAAAGTAATAAGAGATTTTAAAGTGTTAAACGATACATCAACTTCATAATTTTTCTTTCTGCAACTTACTCTATTTTCTGTCATTTAGTCCTAGTTCACTTTTTGTAACCTATTACGTTTTCTGTGTTGATAAATAGTTTTTTGTTTATTTAAGTTTCTGAATTATGTTAGATAGTTCTTAGTTTATGCTTCAATATTAGAATTGTTTTGAATCTAGTTTAAAGAGTATTTTCATTTCTGTAATTACGATAGGATATGATTTTGAATGTTTTGTAGATGTGAGAGTATTCTAATTAATCTTAGGACTTTACATTGGAATAAGTTTGAGGGTTGATAGATTAGAAATATTCTTATTAAACATTTTGAATAATCCCTAGATTAGAGTAAGCCAGCTTAGAATAGATTAGATTAGGATAGCCCCTAATCCTGCATATACAATGTTTTCATCTCACAAGCTACCTCCCCGGGTTGACAAATCAAGTGTTGTGTTAGATAGTGCATATTTATCCCCGACACATCTCATCAGTATCTAATTGTTTTATACCTGTCTGGGTCATCCGAAACCAGATTCCCTCAAATAATATGCCCAATCAATAGTTTCTAGATATGAAAATAATAAATATTTGGGTCATTCGTCATATAATTTCCTCAAAAAATAGTTGTAAACATCTCAAAAAATATAACAGAAAAAAGGGTGTTACACAAGCCAACGGGAGGATAAATGAGCTCCCGAATGTAGCAGGTATGTCTCTCCTAGGAGAGGCCTGAGACTCCCATAAACTACAGGACAAGGTGTGTAACCAATTATAGTGGCCCTCAACTTCAATGTGTAAAGTGATTGTGTTGTCCGACCCCTAGCTGGACAAGACACTCACAGAATAACCTCTACAATTACCCCCTATGATACCTAGGTAAGGAAGTTAAGGTCACCCTAATATAACCAATGCTCAGGCAGACAGTCGCAGGCGGGATCTACCGTATGGGCAGGGTAACAGAGCCCAAAGCTCGAAAGAACCAAAGGTACCGCAAAATCCCCCAGATACGAATAAGATACTAGAAATATATCTGACGTTGCATAGAGAGTGGAAAGGGGCTATCCCCACCACAAATGTGTACGTTACCTCGTGCTTAAATCCTGTGTAAGAGGAGCCTCCTGAGAACACTAATTATACCAAGGATTTTACTCTCTCACTTGGATAGACACCTACTTGTTTTTTTAGTAGTCTTGGAGAAATTTACTCAAAAAAGCCTATTCCAAGACTCTAAAACCTAAGCGTGTTGATGCACCGCTATTAAATAAAAAGTGTAATTCCTTTTGAATTAAGCATTGTTTTTAAGGTTGTGATTACTCAAAGGAAATGGTCGTGCAACTAGTGATGTTATGACTCACGGTAAAGTAAATATGCACACCTAACAAACAATTCCAAGTGCAACTTGTGTTGAATGAAAAAGGGTATTTCACTATATGAAATGCATAAATTTTCCATCAAATGTCAATGCATATTTCCATATATGAAATCCTAACTACTGTACAACTAAGCAAAATCTAAATGCAAGTACTAATCCATGCACATGCATCATGCATAAATATGCAAAAAGAATTATTTTTGTATTTTTGTAATAAATGATATGTAAATGCAATAAAACAAGACCCTATAACTCCCAGGACCTACAACAAGTACCAAACAAAATCCAAGCAAGAACCTGAGACAAAAACCTGTCTAATGCACTAATACCAAAACAAAAAGAGAGAAGGATGTCAAGAACAACTTTTGCCAAAAAAACAAATAAAAAAGGTCTCTAGTCATAAGTAGAGGCAGTAGAAAGACCTCAAAAGTATCCAAGAAGACTCAGCAACATTAAAAACCCACCTAGCATCTCTCAAACATCAAAGTCACACTCAAAAGAGGGGCATACACGACTATTTGTAGGAAACCCGCGTGTATATGCAATTGTTTAAGGAAAACCCACGTGTATACGCGACTGTAAAGAAAAAAATCTTGTACAATAAGAGAAAGTGGGTAAAATGTGTTATACATATTTCTCGTCATCATCATATACTGAGAAAAAAACATCAGAAATTGCCTCCATTCCCTAAGTTATGAAATTGAATTTGGACTTGGATCAGTGATTTAAATCATTTTTCTACCAACGCACTTTCCTTGTGGACAAAGTGTGTTACCTCAATCTGTAACGCTTGTTTTCCATGCACAAAAAGTGGTTCCACTGCCACATGTCTTTGTAAAATTAGCGACGCCCTATTGGTAATGCTCTGTCATAGTTGACAAAGAGTAGTGCTCAAGTTTTAAAGATAAAAAAAGAAGTTTCACAAAGCTTCTCGAAGCTTAGCTTCATGGCAACCTCATCCCTAGACTCTTGGACCACTTGGAATCGAGATACCTCTTGGTAGGATCTCCACTCCACCTCATCCACAATAATCTCAATGATCCCTATCCTTCCATGGATATAAATCTTGGCTCATCCCCCATGGGTAAGGGGAGGAAGATTATGCTACAATGCCAAAATTCTGGCCAAATCTAGCCAAGGAGAGTAGGCACTAGGTTTACAAGTTGAAGCTTTGGAGGCAAGATCTTGCTTGAGAGAAGATACTTTTCAACACTAAGGCTCTTGGTGGTAATCTCTCTCTTATTCTATTAATGCAATAAAAGTTCATTTCCCACTAAATATATTGTTCACTGATCAGTTATTTCATTATTGAATTCCTTAGTCATCAATATAGGATTATAGATCATACTTGGTACTTTCAATCTTGTATGATTTTGTGGTGTGCTTCTTGTAGGTAAAACTGTGGAGATATATAATTCTAGAGTGTTGGTGCATTACATTGTGTGATAGGTGAAAGATCCATTCCAATCATCTATCAAAATTAGGGGAAGTGCTTCTCAATGTTGTAACGCATTTGTTCTAGCTATAAGGACTTCAGTTTAGGGAAAAAACTGTCCACATAAGGTGATAATTTCCAGCAACAAATATGGCGACCATACTCGGGAGAGTATCTCGAACTTCTCTTCTTTCTTGATTCTTAGTTATTTTCCTCTGTTTCAAACTTCAATTTCTCCATTATTCAGATCTACTAGTTGTTTAGTTGGATTTGGTTTGAAATTGATCAGATCTGCTTAGATCTATCCAGATATGCCTCATATGCTTTATTTCTTCTCTCTTTATTATCATTTGATGCCAGTAAATTGAGCTCTAACATTGTCTTTTTCGCCTTGTAGCTTGTCTTGGAACTTGCAAGCGCCACCGCACCTGGGTTGTGTACCAAGAGCGGGCACTGTACTTTCTGCAGAGGAGTCAATTGATGCCTCTACGTAGATCTAGTGGAACAGAAGCATTACTTTCGCTCTATTCCAGTTGGGAATAAGAGTTACCATATTAGTAATGCTCTGTACAACACCTTCATCAAGCGGTTCCAGGTACGGTTTTAATCCCAATGTATTTTTCAAACTTGGAATTTGTATTTTTAATTTCTAGACTTGATTATGTCTTGTTACTGTTAATTTCATCGTTGAATTGAAATCTGAGTATTGAATTAGGCTTAGTTAGGGTTATACCTCTGAGAACTAGTTGAACTAGCTTGTGTGGTTCTTTTAATTTTCTATTTTGTTTGAAGAAGGATTCTGAAAAGGAATTGTAGATCCATATCTATGAGTTTTTGTTTAATCAAATTGAAATAAACTAGAATTGCTTTTGATTTCTTCATTAGTTTAATTTGAGTTGTTTTCATTCTTTGATTTTTGAAAATTGAGAGATAGGCCTAGGTTAAGCTTAGGTTTGAGTTTGTATAGACTTGATTGGTATTTTAGACCCTCAAGTGTTTACATTCTTCTTGTTTCTTAAGTGCTTGTACTCTGAAACAAAAGGAAAAAGTGTCTTCTGTACTCCTTAGTTTCATTTTTGAAGAAAATTGGAAAATATGGTGTGTTGAGTAGTTATCATAGCTTTTTATTTGAAAAAAAAGATCTTGGTTTTTCCCTTTATAGAACTTTTCTTTTGAATTCATATTGTGCTTGCAGTAGGTTTCAAGATTTAGTTATTTTTCATTTGGTTGGGATTTAGTCTTTTCTAGATAAAGTAGAAATCAAACATCTATCCCTTCTCTAAGTAGGGCATTTTGTGAAAATGAAAGGAAAAATTTGCACAATAATTTTGCATGGTTTTACTTTTATGTACTCACCTCATGCATGCACTTAACCGTAAAGATAAAATCAACTACTAAACTTAGGTTAAAATTTGTAAAAAGGTGTGATAGGTTAGAGACGTGTTTCAGTGTCTTTAAGTGTAGGAGCTATCATTTTTTTCCTGCACTGCATCCCAGGGATTGCGTGGTTCTTCCATGTACAACTGGTATATCGAACAACCTTTCATGTACCCTTGAGGTATATACAAAGGTACTTCACATACTCAATTGTATATCCAAAGGCACCTTTCGAACGGTTATGCCTTAGACAACACTAGTACGGAGTAGATCTTCCACGTACCTTGCGTATATAGGGAGACTCTTTTAGGGATCCTGAGACCATCTAAGCATAGCTCTTTGACCGTCCTATCACTACAATACACCGAGAACAACACTCAGGGAGATTACTACGCACGTATTGTCTAGGAAGTCGGGTATTTAGGAAAGGGTACAGTCCTAATCCTCCTTATCGCGCTCTATTGTTGGACCCTGCAGTATATAGTGAGTTCTGGTGGTTTCACAATCCTGCGAGGATACTGAATTTTTTACCACTCCTATCACAAGTTCTGAATGTTTCTTTAGCCCAAGTAGGGTTTGTCTTTCTTTCTTATATAAAGACTTTTACCTTTGAGATCAGTTTGATTTTTATAAACTGCTTGATTTGTTGTGGAGGAGGTCTCGTCGGCTACAAGGATTATCACTGAAAAATCCTCTGAATCCTCCAACTCAACCTCCCTTGGAAAGATACATGGAGAACTGTTCCAAGGAAGGTAGTGCTTCTTGCATGTAAAACTGTGTAGATCTAGCATTCTAGAAGGTTGGTGCATTACATTGTGCGACATGTGAAAGATCTATTCCAAGCATCTATCAATATTAGGGGAAGTGCTTCTCATTGTTGTAACTCATTTGTTCTAGCTATAAGGACTTCAGGATAGGGAAAGAACTTATGTCCACAGAAGGTGAGAATTTTCATCAACAAATATGGCGACCATACTGGGGAATTCCAGTTGAGGAGGAAGTGGTTGAATATCATCCTCCCAATGCTCCCTTGACAGACCTTTCAGGACCACCACCAGTGGAGCAACCCTAATCTCGGAATGCCTCTTTTGTCATCTTGAATCCTTCTAGAGACGGGGTTCATCAGTTTTATCTTGATGAAATGGTAGCTCCCATATTTGGTCCAAATGCACCATTTTGGGAAACTTCCCTTGGTCAAGAGATATCTCAGTTCGGTACTACTACTACCTTGAATGTGTCAGCTATGGAGTTGACACCAGATTCTAGAAGACATTTCCTCTACCTTTTATCTAGTGATATTTTAGGTAGGTCATTGAATATTCCTTGTACTGTTGTTCCAACTAATCCTCCATCTGCACATACAGTGTCTAGACTTTCCACTACTTCAAGAGTACTATAGTCAACTTAGAATCCTTTGTTAAATCCTCATGTGGGAGGAGTTTCTATGCCTTCCATGTGTTTGTCAAATGTTGGGACTCAATTTTTCCCTCCTACATTACAACAATCTAGAGGTTCTTATGTTCATGTTCTAGATAATATCTCACATATCATGCTAGTCTTGGTCCTATTGGTCCTGTTTCGCAGCCTCCTACATCAGCTTGGGTCCTTCCACAACAACCTAAAATAGGTAATCAATACCTTAGTGGGGCATGGTACAACAATCCTTTTATGTCCCTTATCCTGGAGGATTTACCAATCAATGGGCTTGTTACCACCTAAGTTGTACTTAGTGTTTTTTTATCAAGTGAGCCTGGTGAACCGGACAAAGATGATTTGTTCGGACTTCAGAAGACCTTCGGATGTGCTTCTGGGAAGTGCTTGTTGTACTACAACACATGTTCATACCCCATAGGGGAGTTGTAATAAAATGTTCTAGCATGATAGTGTCTGTAAAAGAATCAGTCTCTTAGACTTTATTTGTTAATCCGATTAGCCCAGGGTGTTTCTTCCCTTGGTTATTAGTGGTTGTTGAATAAACGACTGATAATTTCTGAGTTTTTCACTCAATACCTCCAAAGTTGGGGTGGTCGGCTTGACATTTGGGCCTATTGAGGTTATTAGAGTCTATGTGTCAATGTATAAACATGCTAGGCATCATGATAGAGTCATATGAACATGTCTAAGGCCCCCTAGGTTTTTAATTTTTTTAATTTTTAAAGTTTTTTTAATTTTAATTTTTCCACAAAACTTAGGCTATTTTTTAATAGTCTAATTGGAAAGATTGGATTTGTAATAAAATTGGGCTCGAAAATTAGTTTCAGTCATGCGAGTGCTCATTTTAAAGCTCAGAGCGCCATGTAAACCCATAGACCCACTTTTTCTAAGTTTTGAGTGATTTGTCCATCACTCAGGTCGAAAATCCCTAAAAATATTGATTATTTAATTTATAAATTAATTAAATAATGGAGAAAATTCAAAATCCTAAATCATTGGGATTTTCTCCGATTTGACTGAAATCAGTCTCATCGGCTTGGGATTGACTGGATCTGACCATTCCTTGATAGAAGGGGCTAATATGGACTGAAGAGAGGGTACATTAATGCATGCAATCTTGGGAATTGTGCCCCCTGGGCTAGATTTCCTGTTTTTTCTATAAATAAAGCAGTCATTTCCTCTTCCAAGCTAGTGAGAGTTGGATTGAAGGGATTGGTATTGTAATAATGTTGTAATATTTTGATTGTTGGAATAAAGAAGCTTTGGAGGCCAAATGGTGTAATGCTCTTATGTGTGTGGATTAAGCATTGTCTTACGACTATTGATGTTGCTGATTTTTCTCTCAATTTCTGCATATGAACCTTGTCTGGCTTGAACGATTCAACTAAATCAATAGGAGTATAGTTGGGCAAGTAAGGTTACTTGTTTTTTTGTATCTCATAGAATATATGTTTTAAGATCTATATTATACATGTTTAATAAGTTTATTTGCATGTAATTCTTGTCTCTTTTTCATATATATATTTAGATCTCATGAGGTTTCATGCAGGATTGTGTGTTTAGCTTTCAGGTAGCAAGGATTGGATGAGTCATGGATCTAGTTTGACTCCACTGTACATCCAACATTTGTGAAGGCATTTTCCCCTCTGTATTCGACTAACAAGTTTCCATTACAGATCCATCCAACAATGGGCCTTTCCCTTTCTCTTCCTCCTTTCTATTAAAAGCAATCTTCTGGTTACTTGTTTCTTCCTCTTATGATTAGATCTAGTTCTAAGAATCGATTATATATTGTTAGATCTAGTTCATAAGAGTCTTGTTGCTTAGATCTGAAATTTCATAAAGAATATCATTTCATAAAGATAGATCTAGGTGTAGAAATTTCCTTTTTTGCAAGTAGCTAAATCATAGATCTAAAGCTTTCTCATAAGGTAGTTTCTTTTTTCGTTCTTTAAATATTTAAACTCTGCAATAAAAGTGCATATCTCATTGGCTGCCCAAACAACAAGCCAAGATCCCAAGGAAAGCTTGCTTTCCTTGGTTCCTTTTTGCAAAACTAGATTAGCCCCTTTTAACAATTTTTTACTTAGTTTTTTTTCGGTAACTAGCGTGGTGACCCAAAACACTTTTAAAGTGTTTTTGGGCACATTTTAGTCTAATTTCTCGCTGTTTTTTATCAGGTTTAACAAAAAAGAGAAGGAGACTCTGTCCATTTTCTGACTCTTGGGGGAACCAGAGCTTCCCAAAGGCTCCCCATTAGAGGAAATTTCAGGAGTGCATTATGAACAACAGTCTCAGAGACTCCATTCAGCCCACATATTCCTTGCGAGTATCCATGAAGGTTTAGTTTTGGACATACTCCAAGTACCCCCTGGGTATATCTGGAGTCCCCTAGCCTAACTTAATTTACTCATCTTTTCACATTAATTTAAAACGTACAAAGATACAATCGCACAACATTCATTCCAGCACTTGCAAAGCACTCTTAAATATTTTTGAATCCATTTTCAAGGCACTGGTCAACTGTTTATTTCTTTCAATCTATATGTGATTGGGTGTCATTTCGTGCTTATTTGTGATTATCTCATCATGTTATTTTTTGCTTACAATTGTTAAATCAAAACTCCTAAAGAACTTACTCTTTACTACCATCATCATACTAAATAATTTTTTCTTATTAACTTAATAGGGTCTACCCCACTTGGCTTCATTAGGAGTTGAACCTAAACGGAGGAGTCAAGAACAAGGTGACAACCTTGACTCAAGACCTGGCCCAAGGACACACCGAGTGGCTTGAATATTTCTGCCACGTCCCCCCCCAGGTGTGTGAAAGGAGACAACACTTTTTGGCGTTGTTGCCAGGGATAAATATTTTTATTCCCGAGTACGACTTAGCTTAACTTTTTTCTAAACAACTAAAAAGATAAAAAAAATTATTGATCTTGTCTTTAAAAAACATAAAAATCAAAACTCGATCCATCTGGGGACTCCACTGTCTAACATCCCTTCAAGAATTTATACATGAAGAAACTGCCATCAATTATTAAATCCTCTCCCTGATAACAAAAGGTTTATTAGGGAAATATTGAATAGGTAGACCTCTTGTAGAAACCTTGAAAATTTAGGAGACCAATCCCTCTCAGATATCCATCACATATTTGTAGAGAGTCATATTCACCAATCTTAAGAAATGAAGGAATTATTCAAACCCCTTGACTTTTCTCAGATAGCAGGTGCTCCCATGCCATTCCAAATGATGCTATCAAGAAGATCCCCATATTTCAGGGAAACAATGCCATCACTACCAAGTCTCCCCTCTGAAAGTTCAAAAAGCACCTGGTCAGTTATTGCAATGATGCTTCCCATGACCATGACGATGTCAAAATGAAGCTCTTTTCTTTATCCTTAGAAGATGATGCTGGAGAATGGTACCTCGATCTAGATGATAATACATATAAAACTCTTAGTGAATTCCAAGATGGCTTTAAGAAGAAATGGGGAGAAAAGAAGGAACCAAGACATTTGTTTGTGGCCCTTCATAGCATAAAGAAGATGGAGAACAAAACCATGGATGAATTTAACACTAAATTCAAGCGTGTGGTTGGGGACCTTCCTAGAGATATCAAGCCAAAAGATGCCTATATCCTCATATCTTACATTGAAGCTTTCACCAGTGACTTAAGGTACCAGTTGAGAGACAAGGAACCGGTCGACCTAAAAACTGTCCAGGAATTAGCCGAGAAAATAGAAAAGAATATGCAATATTCAAGCAAGTCCAACATTCCAGGTCACACTAGGGGAAACACTTCCTACAACAAAGAGAAGGGAAATTCTAAATATCCCATGGAAAAGGTAACGAACATGATAAAAAAACTTGGTTACTAGTCAAAACCAACTAATGGCAAATCATTATGCACAATTGAATCATATGCAAAATAGAATAATCACAATGGAAAGGAATAATGGACCTAGGAACTTTAAGCCTAAATAGAATCAGATGTATCAAAAGAAATCTCCTCAGCAAGAACCTAGGATTCCAAACCAGATAGACTCAACTAACATGGTAGAGGAAGTAATTCCTTGGTGTAGACCTTGTGAACAATTCCACCAAGAAATCACTTGTTATGTTGCAAACCAAGTTGTGGAACATGAGCTTCCCGAGGTCAATAGTCAAGAAACAACGTCAATCGAGTTTGATCACATGTACATGGTAGGCCAAACCTACCCTTTATCAAACCAGAATTGGCAGCAGGCTGCAGATTACGGTTATGAGAAGGACCTCCTTTCCAACTTATATGGTGAAATTCCTACTCCAGAAAGAATTCAGGAAATGAAGAAGGCTAGATTCAAGGGTATAGTTTATCAAATAAAGGAGAATCCATCACCATCTAAACAGTACAAGTTGAAGGTAACTACTCCTCCTCTCCTAGATCCTCCTGTTATCCTGAATCAAATATTGACATGGGAGAATGGATAAGTAATGCTAAGATTCATGTTTATGCAACTGATGTCCTTAAAATTCCTGGTCAAAAAGAAAAGTTGTTTAAAGCCATAGAGGATAGTCAAAGTAAAACTCATAATATTGTTGAAGAGGATCCTCTCCCTAATAATAATGCTATATTTGAAGTCGACCATATTGAACCTATGGATATGCCTATAGTCCTCAATAGTGTTGATCCGAGAAGAGAAGACCACCCGCCTTGTTATGTCTCTCTCTTAGTTGATAACCTTCTCCTTCATAACTGCATGTTAGATTCAGGTGCTTCATCAAATGTCATGACAAGAAAAGTAATGGAACAACTAAATCTAAGGATCACCCTACCTTACCACAATGTTTGTGCAATGGATGCACGAGAAGTTGAAGTGGTAGGGATAATCTTAAATCTACATGTTAAGTTGGCCAAGTATCCTAACATCGAAATGTCGATGGACGTGGTAGTGATAGATGTTATAGATAATTGGGGTATGTTGCTATCCATAAAGTGGGCCGCAACTCTTGGTTGGATACATTCAAATGGATTGGACATATGCTACTATACCTGCATAAGAAAACACTAGGGTGATACTCCACAGAGAGAAGCTAAGGAAATGACATGTAGAAAACCCTAAAAATCCTGGAAATGAATTTGTTCATTTCACTGATAACTTGGGTAACTATGCTATCTTGTCAAATTTCATGGCCCCTATCAAGGAAAACATTAAAGATGAAAAGATAGATGAGGTTTGGAAAATGTACTTTGATGGGGCTTATTCCAAAGCCAGAAAGGGTGCAGGAATTATGATCATTTCTCCTTCAAATAAAGTCTGCTTAGAGTTTGAAGCATCAAACAATGTAGTTGAGTATGAGGCATTGCTTCTAGGGTTAGAAACCGCTAAAGACATGAGGATAAGTATGTTGAACATAAAAGGTGATTTAGACTTAGTTGTCCTCCAGATTAAGAATCAGTATCAGTGCAAAAATGATAGACTAAGGAAGTATAGAAATTCCATATGGGACACCATGGAATGGTTTGATGCACTTAAGATTCAAAAGGTCCCCAGGGAAATGAATGGGTGAGCAGATAGGTTGGTGGTAGCAGCATCCCCCCTCCAGCCTTCAGATGAAAGGACTAATGGGAATGGAAAAATGAAAATTAATTTCAGATCATCAATTCCAAATAATGTAGATCACTGGTAGGTGTTTAAAGATTATGAGCAACTCTTGAGATTTATCCATAATCTCTAAGAGTTTGAAGGTTGCAAGATCAGTTATCAGCAGGAGGGTAAAGAGTATCAGGAATGCGAGGATAAAGAAAGGAATCACATCCCAAGTAGCCTTATAGCTTTTGAAAACCTGTTTGATCGACAGGATCATCTTAAAAACAAAAAAGAAGAAATAAAAATTGGGGATTATATGGAAATAAACATAGAAAATGATAAGGACCCCAAGTTAATAAAAATTGGAAAAGGTACTTCGAAAAAGGAAAGGAACAGTTTGATCAACTTAATCAAAGAATATAGAGATGTGTTGGCCTTTATTTATGATGAACTTAAATCCTATTGGGAAGATGTGTTTCAACATACTATTCCCCTCACAGAGGAGCCTAAGGAGGTCAAGCCTTTCCGACAAAAAATTAGACGAATAAATCCTAATCTGGCCCCCATTGTGCAGAAGGAACTTCAAAAGATGTTAGAAGCAGAGATCATAGCACCTACAAGACATTCATCATGGTGCTCCACCTTAGTTGTTGTCAGAAAGAAGAATGGGTCAATTAGAATATGTATAGATTTCAGGAATGTGAATAAATCATGCCTTAAAGATAATTACCCATTACCCGACATGGAAACATTGCTTCAAAGAGTAACGGGATCAAGAATGCTGTCCATGATGGATGGATTTTCTCATTATAACCAAGTGTTGGTAAATAAAGAAGATCAACATAAGACTACATTCACCACACCTTGGGGAACCTATAAATTTTTAAGAATGTCTCTTGGTTTATTAAATGTTGGTGCCGCCTGCCAAAGAGCCATGTATTTTTCCTTCAAAGAACTTATAGGAAAAATAATCGAAATATATCAAGATGAATTAACTATTTTCTCAAAAGAAGTATCTGACCACATACGTCATAGGCAAGTTTTCATAAGACGTCGAAAATATGGTATTTCCTTAAACCCTGCCAAGTCAATCTTTGGGGTTGATGAAGGCAAGCTATTGGGACGAATCATTTCTAAGGATGGTGTCAAAGTTGATCCTGAGCGAGTTGAAGCCATTAAGAAAGTCCCCTTGCCTCAAAACCTTAAAGCTCTCCAGTCTTTCAATGGTCAGATAAATTTCATAAGGAGATTCATCCCAAATTTAGTAGAACTAATGAAGCCTCTACAAATATTGTTAAAGAAAGATGCTAAATTTGAGTGGACAGATGAAGGGAAAGATTCTTTCAAGTCTATCAAAGATGCCATATCCAGTTCCCTAGTCTTGATCATTCCATATTATTTCAAGGAATTTTAGATATTTTTCGTTGCCTCAGAGGACACCATTGTTGGTGTTTTGCTTCAAAAGAATAAGGAAGGACAAGAGCAACCTAAAAGCAAGGAAGGACAAGAGCATTAAGGTTAAAAGAAACTAAGTATTATTTAACAAAAGATGGTTTGGGTTAGAGAAACCCCGATGATTTAATACTTAGATGTGTCGATGAAACTGAGTCCAAGAAACTCATGGTTGAGTTCCATGCAAGATTTTGTGGTGGAAATTTTGCAGCAAGAACAACCTCCCATAAAATCCTTAGAGAAAGCTACTATTGGACAAACCTTTTTTCAGATGTGTACAAGTCTTTCATAGTTTACCCCCAGTGTCAATTGTTTACTGGAAAGCAACAAATGAAAGCCTTTCCTTTAAACCCAATAATAGTCCAAGCTCCTTTCCAGCCGTGGGGGCTTGATTTCATCGGTAAGTTGAAAGATAACTCGATAAATGGTTATTCTAGGATACTCACTGCCACTAATTATTTCACCAAGTGGGTAGAGGCAATACCCAACAAGAAGGAAACCGATGCTGTAATCATGGATTTCTTAGAGGATAAGATTATCACAAGATTCGGTGTGCCAGCCAAAATCATCACAGATAATGACCCATGCTTTGTCTCCTCTGAGATGTCATCCTTTTGTTTCAAGTATGGCATTGTCCTATCCCATTCATCCAACTATTATCCCCAAGGAAATGGTCTAGTTGAGTCAAGTAATAAAAACTTAATGACCATAATCAAGAAAGTTGCTGGTGATAATAAAAAGGCTTGGGATAGCAAGATCAAGTTTGTATTATGGGCCGATAGAATCACAAAGAAAAGTTTAACTGGAAGGAGTCCTTTTGAACTTGTCTATTGCCTAGATGTCACCTTACCTGTCCACTTAAAGCTTCCAGTGTATCAGCTTCTCCAGACCTTTAGCTTAGATCAGGATGCCATTCAGAATAGAATCAACCAGTAGATCGAGTTAGATGAGAGTAGAAGAAATTCCCTTG
Organism: Pseudotsuga menziesii; assembly: GCA_001517045.1. NCBI lineage: Eukaryota > Viridiplantae > Streptophyta > Pinopsida > Pinales > Pinaceae > Pseudotsuga > Pseudotsuga menziesii. Next base: position 60,313 of record LPNX010070031.1, on the reverse strand, counting down.
ACCAAAGTATTAGAAATTCAAACAAAGTCAAGAGAACCTTTGATAGAGCTACCCAGCCTAGATCTTTTCAAGTAGGTGACACAGTCTTGCATTGGGACAAACGGTGGGAGAAACCTGGGAAACACGGAAAGTTTGATAGCTTATGGTTGGGGCCATATATCATTGATGAAGTAGCAGGAACAAATTCTTTCTATCTAAATGACCTAGAAGGAGAAAGGTTAAGCCTACCAGTGTATGTATTTCTCCTCAATATTTTCTTCACTGAGACAGTTTGATGCCTTTAGTGGCATCGATGTTTTCAGTGCCAATTTCTAAACCTTGCCCTGCATATATTTCTAAATTTCATGTATCATATTGTTGTGTTGGAGCACACACCTTAACGGTCCCAAATTTTGGTAACTCCGCGGTTTTGTTGTGGAAGTTGTATGACTCAAAATAGTCTTAGGGGTGTCGAGGTTGAGTCAAAGTCCTCATTTTGTAATAAACCCATGGTTTAAGTCCAGGGTTTAGGGTTCGGGGTGCCCATGGTTTAAGCCCATGGTTTTGTAATAAGTGCGCTGTATAAATAGGTACTCTTGTAAATAAGTTAGGTTAGGATTTTTTGTGTAAGAGGAATTGATGCGAAGCTAAGGCTATTTTGTAAGAAAAGGTTAAGTCCCAGCTATGTGCGTGGATGACCTCTGCAGCTGAGTGTGTAGAGGGATTTGGGTGATTAAGGAAATCTGCAGCTGTGTGCGCAGAGGCCTACAGCTGTGTGTGCGGCTTTGAGGACTTTAAGGGATTTGCAGCTGAGTGCGCAGATCAGAATTGTGGTTTTTGTAGAAAGTTGAATAAAACACAATTCTGTGGACGTAACCCTTACACTGGGGGTGAACCACGTTACATCTTGTGTCATGGTTCTGTGTGTTGTTTCTGTTGTGTTCTTTCATGCATTAATATCTATATATCTGATAAGTAAAGATCACTGCTAGATAATAACTTCGCTGTGAATTCCTAGTAAAGGGTTGCGTAAGGCATTGTTTGTTCATCTAACCATGAAGCTAATTAAGTGAATGTTAAGCCCTGTGATTTATATTTATATTTTGTTTAAAAGCTAAAGGTACAGTAATATTCCTCTTCTGCTTGCAAAAATCTGGTTCTGCAGCACCCCATAGTAGTTTCGGGTGAGACTTCAACCTATTCGCAGGTTGTTGCTGAAAGGGACAACTCTGTGGGTCTTTTGTTGGTGCGAAGTTAAAGGTATAAAACCTGGGTCTGCCCTATATCCCAACAAATTGGTTCCGTTTCCGGTTGAACTCAGTATCTTCTCAAGAGGGGTTTACGTCGTACCTCGAGGGCTATGCTCTGGAGACCCTCTGTGAAGGAAATCGGTGATTGGCTTGATGAGACTTATCTGAAATTTGCTGAGCAAGAGAACAAAGATCCGCGTCATAGTGCACACGACTTTTTACAAACTTATGTTTTTTGTGATTTTTATGAAATTTTCTTTGGTAGTATCCACATAGAGTTGCACTAGTGGTTATCCAGGTTAACAGAGAGAAGGACGAACTTCCAAGAACGTCAGTTTCTTGCTTGGACCCCCGCGAGAATTAATATACTGGAAAGTTTAAACAACGAGATAGCCCGTGCCGTTGATTTCTGGACAACGCGAACCCTTGAAGCATTTGTGACGGAGTTCACCATCGACACAAGTACTTCCTTTAGTGAAGCCGAGCAGCAGTTTTTCAAAGGACCAAGGGGTAAGTTTTTGAATTCATTTAGTTTGAGAATTAAAATGCTATTAGCTAAAAAAGGTAGATTGCTCATTGAATCAGACTGTTAGATTTTGTATTACTAACCTATGATTGCAAGTGAAAATACCTTCGACGAGCAAAGTGGTTTGTTGCGAAGTGGCAAAAGGTACAAGAGAGATTTTGGATCCTATTCCTAGGGTTAGCATATCGAGTATCCCCTTGTAAATCCCGCAGAGTCAGAACCCGACGAAACCCCTTCCATTGGAAACCCTCCAGTAACCCCGCAGCGAAGACCCATTATCCCTGAGAACCCGTCGCAGTCTGAAAGTCACCCTAGCCCGAGTATTCCTGTCGCAGGTCAGTCTACCCCAATAAGTTCCCCCCACCTACTTCCAGCCCCCCTCCCTCCCCCCATAGACCTGTGATGGCCCATATGCATGACGACATTAAGCTCCCTGTTTTCAAAGGAACTGGATCAGAGGATCCAGAACATTTCTAGTTTTTATGTGAAGCAGTGTGGACTGCTAAGTCCATTACGGATCAAGATACAAAAAGAGCACAGCTGGTTACTTATTTCAGAGACCGTGCTCTGACCTGGTTCATGAAGTTCTCCAGCACTCAGAACCATGCATTGGCTGATATAAAAGCAGAAATGATAAAGGAATTTAAGAAGCCAAAATCCGAGTCGCAGTGTATCACTGAATTGAAAGAGATTCAGCAGAGGCATGGAGAATCAGTGTGGGACTTTGATCAAAGATTCAAAGTTCTACTAGACCAAGTTAGTTTCCCCATTGGACTTGCGCAGCACAAGGAATGGTTTATTGCAGCATTGCTACCGCATATCAGAACTCCACTCATGCAACAAAAGGTTGCTGACCAGCCGGAGGCTCTGGAAATCGTGATGAAGCTTGAAACCGCTCCTGTCAAAGATAACTCTGGTATCACTCAAATCCAAGCATAGTTGGCAGCGATGGCTCTGGAGCTTCGTGATATGAAGAAAGGAAAAACCGGTCGCGAAGAGGTCTGGTGCACACAATGTCGGACAGAAGGTCACGATAAGGAACATTGTCATGTGGTAAGAAATTACCTGAATACTGGTGCGCCAAACCCGTTCAACCCTACTATTCTATATTGTGAGATCTATCAGACAACTGGCTAGCATCGACCTGAGAATTTCTATCTGCTACAGAGGTATGTGCAAGTCCCCAAGAACCCTTACTGCAAATTTTGTAAGTATGTAGGACATAATTAAGATGAGTGTCGCAGTTATGACCTCATGAGAGAACGCACCTACGATGCCTATTGGGTACAAAATGAGGGACAGAATAATGATGGTTATGGCTACCGCAGTGGTGCATCAGGTAGAGGTGGTTTTGGAGGCCGTGGTCATGGTGGCATGGCTGGCAGAGGTCGTGGTCAGGTGGTGTGTTATAACTGCAACCAGGCCGGACATCTGGCTCGCGACTGTCGAAACCCGACTACGACATGTTGGTATTGCCAAGCAGTAGATCATGTGATCGAGCAGTGCCTGCAGTTGATAGCTAAGATTCAGGAAAGAAACAGTGCCCCTACTCAGAATCTTTAGATGATTTCCGTCGAGCAAAGACCTGCCCCAGCCATTAATGTTGTTACTAGAAGTGGAGCTACGATGCATATGCAGCCTACCGAGAATCATCCTGCTGAGGCTTGGGTTCGTAAGGACCCCATGAAAGTCCCCGCCTTTGATGTTTAAAGAGAAAAGGAGACATTCATGGAATCCAAGAAAGATTTTGTGGATTCTAGCACAGCAGTAGCACCTGCGCAGCCACATCAGCAGTAGTCGCAGCCGCACGAAGCTTCGATGGATAAAGTAAGTACACTATCCTCCTTTTTACAGAGTTTTTTGAAACTTTTAAGAAATCAGAATGCTTTAAGTGAGTTGCAGAAAGTTATTACTTCCTGCAAACCTCAGCACGGTTCTGGTCAGGCAAAATCTTTTCATAGAGTCAGAAGAACTGGTAGGGAAATGAGGTTGAATGCTCAAATAGGAGAGTATGAGATGACTGATGTGATCTTGGACTTAGGGTCAGAAGTCAATGTCCTAACCAAGCAGACCTGGGAACAAATGGGAAAACCTACCCTTGACTAGTCCCCTATATAGTTGAGATTAGCTAATCAGCAGAAGATTCTGCCCCTAGGACGATTTCCTAATGTTCCAGTAGATATTGATGGAGTCTGTACTGTAGCAGACTTCAAAGTTATTGAGATCATTGACGACAGAAATCCCTATCCAGCCTTGTTAGGTATTGAGTGGGCAATGGCAAATGCTGCAGTTATTAACCTTAAGAAGAGACAAATGATTTTCAAAGGGAAAGAGTCGCGAGTCATCGTACCACCGGATCCCTCATAAGGAGCAAGATACACAGAACCAATCAGAAATGAATATCAGGATGTTCTGGAGCACATCTATAACATCACAGCGAAGGAAGAAGATTATATTGACCCCAGTGCCGAAGGTATTATGGATTGGTAGTGTGATAGCTCCTGTATGACATAATCAGATGATGGTTTAGAGAATTGGTAGAACCGATTGTATGAGCTCCATGGACACAGATGTGCCAGAATTACCAAGTCTCTCAGATGGCTTACAAGAGGCTTACCCGTTTTTGATGGTTCGACAGACCCATAAGAGTTTAGTGTGACATTCTCAGAACAGATATCGGATTCACAGACACAGGAGACTCTGGATTCAACATTCTGTGCCACCACAGCAAGATGGAGGGATAACCATAAGAAGTACATTCCTAGTTGGGAAGCTTGTCATAAATCTCTTTGCTTAAGATTTGTGTATCAGCTCCAGGAGGCACACAGCAGGTTCGATGGGCAGAGTGGACTGCAGGAACACTTGGAGCACTGTTGCGAAGCATGGAAACATGTACCTCGATGGGCACATAGGCTTGTACATATCTGGGAACCTATAGCAGAGAACTGGTATACGGAGGTCGAGCCTCGGTATGTTAATAGGTCTGGTGACAGAGAAATCACCAAGTCCCAACCTGCGGGATCGAAGCTCATAGCTTGGTCGCAGAATTTGTCAGGATGTGCCGAAAGTCAATATGGTGTCGATGGTCCTTATTGTGACGCAGCTGCAGACCTGGCTGTGCTGCAGCCCAAAATCCGACCGTTGGAACACTGCCGATTTGGCGGCGCTGGTACTTTAATTGCCTTAATTTCCTGTCCTAATGATATCCGTCGAAATCTAGCACCGTGGCAACAGGACCTCTATCAGATCTGGCACCTTCAATGTACATTTATGGCAGATTTGGTCGATGGATTGTATATGAAGACACCCGGGCACGGGGAAATCACATTCCACATTTCCTTGAGTTTCACAATTGAACCCATGTCAGCTGATCATGGAATCCAGGACTTATTGAGAGAATTTGAACAGACGGGTCTGCAAAACATTTTCGCCCCCCCACCAGAGCCTGCAGCCCGTGAAGAGAATCTACCAACACCGACCCCACCAATACAGACACGATCTGCCAGGAAACAGTTTAAGCCTGAAGTTCGTTCTAAGTGGAATGAAGACAGACATAAGCAATCAGGGCAAACATCGGAGGATCCTGGGATGAATCCGCCTGGCTCAGCAGAGATCCCACTTGCAAGGGATGAGGACATTGCCCAGCAGTGGCCACCATATCTTCAGCCTATTCGACCAGGAGTTAAACCGCCTCGGCGGAGCGCTAAGTTCATTATATGCACCCCTTCGCTGGCCCTGAGTGTGCAGCTAGTTGGAATGATGACAGGGAAAATAGACCGGCTTAAGTATGCCGACCACGACACGAATGATCGTGGGAGTTTTCCACAGTTCGCACCAGCCCAATACTTACACTTTGTTAAATATCAAGAGACTGGGGAGACCTTATTGGAAGTAAAATAGTGGGCTGCTGGCTTGGATCTAGCTGGTTTGCTGAAGATGCTCAATGTTCCCCATTTTGGTTGCAGCACACAGGTCACCATCGTGGTCAAGCAGCTGCTGGCGTTAGTACATGACGACTACCTATGGATTGGGGACAAGAAAATTCTTATTAATGGTGAGCTCATTCATAGGATCACAGGATTACCAATGGCAAGACCTGATCTGGGGACAGAATTTCCCTCAAAGCACGAAGATACGAAGCTCGCACAAAGTATGAAGGAGCGCTTTGGCCTGACGAAGGGGAAACGAAGGTATCACACTTCCGCGATTCAAGAGCAGAACATTCGCTTCGCAGCTGATCTCTTAGCATGCAAAATTATGCGGAAGTGCAGACCAACTGAAGTGCCTGCCCCGGTCATCAGAATTACTATCAACTGCGCTAAAGGCTACAGCTACAACTGGACATTGTATCTTGCGAAGGAATTCTTGGAAGACGCTCATGACGCGCAGGAGAAAGGTAGGCCCTTCCACTACTCATGGTTGATTGTCCTCATTGCACTGGTAGGATGGAAAGAACCTACTAAAGCACAGTTTGCTGCTGTACCGACGCACATGCCTGGTGCAGCCAGGTACACATCGTTGTGGGTTTCATATGATAAAACCCACCAACAGATGACAAACTATGTATTTTCCTTTTATATGATGAGTATCTTGTATGAGATTATAAACACCCCATGGCTCAGTAATGAGCTGTTCTCTCAGTATGATGGAGCGGTCAATTTCAGGGCCGATATGCACCATATTTTTATCCAGGCTTGCGCATATAAGAAGCATCAATGGTTTAAGTTGCCATATGTAGTGACCAAAGATGACATCCTCGTGGTAGTACAGCAGTGGCCGGTAGAATGGTTAAAAGACGCAGGAACAAAACCAATATTCCTGTCCCCCCTGTCACCGATATGGGTGCAGGCCCTAGTCACACGCAGCAGCAAGACCCCCTCGAAGACAGTGACGAACAAACTGAGTCGCAGCAGACTGAAAGCAACCAGGGAGAAGATGGTGGAAATGAAGATGAGGAGGAAGAAGAAGAATAATTCGTTAACACTACCTCAGACCCTAATAGGCAGCATAAGCGCAAGACATCGGAAGCAGAGGAAATAAACAAACCGCAGTTGTGCAAGAAATCGAAGGCATCAAAGGCTAAGAATATTGATGAAGCGCCCAGCTTGACAAGTGAGGAGCTTGATGAGGCTTTGTCAAAATCCATCGAAGTTCTCACCAAACAATGGTCAGAGTTTGCAGCTGCGGATCTAGATGCCATCACCGGCGTAGCAAAGCACATTTCAGAGCTTAAGGACTTAGCAGTGAAATCAGTGACTGACACTATAGCCAGCAACACCCCAGTTAGTGCGTAGCTAGACCTAAGGAAATGGCTGGCCAGAGATAACAAAGGACAAGTGTCAAGTGCAGCCATCATATTGACTGACGCAGCGTCTCATGCGGAGATGAGCATGAAGGTTGGAATAGATTACACTAAGATTCCCATGACAGAGCTACACCTCTGTCAGTTAGCAATTCTGAAAGAAATCCAGGCACGAGACCAATATTCGTAGATGCAGTTAGAAAATGCCATAAGTTAGCAGCAGGGTTTCGCAGCGCAGCTAGAGGTAGCAGAGCAGAGAAAGAGGGACGTCGAACGAAAGCGGATTACACTAGTCCAAGTTCTGGATGAGGCATGTCGAAGTCTGCCTAACTTCGACGTGCAGCTGGTGGAAGATCCAGAACAAAGATTAGTCAGGCTGAAAGACTACGCACAGTAGTCTCGTAGTGAAATTGAGAAGCTCAAAGCAGCACATGAGACTCAGATTACGGAGCTTCAACTGCGCATTTCTCCATAAACTCCACCTGAGGTCAAAGAACAGCGCCGTGCAGACATTCAGGCATCAACAGTGAAAATTTCAGATATTGTGGGTAGCGCAACAAAGCTTCTCGGTGACAGTGTCAAGGCCAGGACCACCCTGCAGGAACATCTAGAAATAGGACAAATCCAAGAAATCATCAAGCAGCTACAGGCAGAATTGGATGCCGTAAAAGCGGAAATTAAAACTCTGCCACCTATGGAGAAAATGCTCAAAGTAAAGCGCAGCAAGGAACTCCAGTAGTAAATTGAGTTGTGCAGGGTGAAAGTAACAGAGTTGGAAAACTCTATACAGCCACTTGTCAGTGAGGCTTTGGAATTAAGTACTGCCGTGGATAGCCAGTTCAAAATTCTGAAGGAATATGATGCATTTGCACAGGAAAAGGCTAGCGAAGCATCATCCGTAGTACTGCAGGAGTTAGTGGAAAAGGAGAAAGCAGCTGACGACATCATGCATAGTCTCAATACTCAGTTCACCGTCCTCGCAAAGAAACTTCGTCCGCCAGAAGACCAGCAGAGTGCCCCGGGACGGGACACTGGTGAGTCTTAGGGGCCTGTTGGGGCGCACACCTTAACGGTCCCAAATTGTGGTAACTCCGCGGTTTTTTTGTGAAAGTTGTATGACTCAAAATAGTCTTAGGGGTGTCGGGGTTGAGTCAAAGTCCTCACTTTTTAATAAACCCATGGTTTAAGTCCAGGGTTTAGGGCTCGGGGTGCCCATGGTTTAAGCCCATGGTTTTGTAATAAGTGCGTTGTATAAATAGGCACTCTTGTAAATAAGTTAGGTTAGGATTTTTTGTGTAAGAGGAATTGATGCAAAGCTAAGGCTATTTTGTAAGAAAAGGTTAAGTCCCAGCTGTGTGTGTGGACGACCTTTGCAACTGAGTGCGCAGAGGGATTTGGGTGATTAAGGAAATCTGCAGCTGTGTGCGCAGAGGCCTGCAGCTGTGTGCACGGCTTTGAGGACTTGAAGGGATCTACAGTTGAGTGCGCAGATCAGAACTGTGGTTTTTGTAGAAAGCTGAATAAAACACAGTTCTGTGGACGTAACCCCTACACTGGGGGTGAACCACGTTATATCTTATGTTGTGGTTCTATGTGTTGTTTGTGTTGTGTTCTTTCATGCATTAATATCTATATATCTGATAAGTAAAGATCACTGCTAGATAATAAATTCACTGTGAATTCCCAGTAAAGGGTTGCGCAAGGCACTGTTTGTCCATCTAACCGCGAAGCTAATTAAGTGAATGTTAAGCCCTGTGATTTATATTTATAATCTGTTTAAAAGCTAAAGGTATAGTAATATCGCTCTTTTGCTTGCAGAAATATGGTTCTGCGGCACCCCATAGCAGTTTCGGGTGAGACTTCAATTTGTTCGCAGGTTGTTGCCGAAAGGGCCAACTCTATGGGTCTTTTGTTGGTGCGAAGTTAAAGGTATAAAACCCGGGTCTGCCCTATAGCCCAACATGTTGTATTATAGATGTTTTGTACCATAATACTAACCTTGAAATTTTTTCTTTTGTACATTAGTCTTGTAAAATATTGCTTTTTTGTAGATCATAAACTAATTCTGTACATTAATCTGCTTTTTCAGTTGATTTCTTTTATATACATGTTACTGGAAAAGATTTAATTGCTATGCAGGACCCAGAGATTCCAAAGTTCTCACATCCTCTTCTTTGATCAGAAGATTATTCAGAGCATGTGTCCCTAGATGGAGTCGGATGTTACCACCTAAGTTGTACTTAGTGTTTTTTTTATCAAGTGATCCTAGTGAACCGAACAAAGATGATTTGTTCAGACTTCAGAAGACCTTCGGAAGTGCTTCTAGGAAGTGCTTGTTGTACTATATCACATGTTCATACCCCATAGGGGAGTTATAATAAAATGTTCTAGCATGATAGTGTCTTTAAAAGACTCAATCTCTTAGACTTTGTTTGTCAATCCAATCAGCCCAGATGTTTTTTCCCTTGGTTATTATTGGTTCTTGAATAAACGACTGATAATTTCTGAGTTTTTCACTCAATACCTCCAAAGTTGGGGTGGTCGGCTTGGAATTTGGGCCTATTGATGTTATTAGAGTCTATGTGTCAATGTATAAACATGCTAGGCATCATGATTGAGTCATATGAACATGTCTAAGGCCCCCTAGGTTTTTAATTTTTTTAATTTTTAAAGTTTTTTTAATTTTAAGTTTTCCACAAAACTTAGGCTATTTTTTAATAGTCTAATTGGAAAAATTGGATTTGTAATAAAAGTGGGCTTGGAAATTAGTTTCAGTCATGGGGGTGCTGATTTTCAAGCTCAGAGTGCCATGTAAACCCATAAACCCACTTTTTCTAAGTTTTGAGTGATTTTTCCATCACTCAGGTCGAAAATCCCTAAAAATCAAATATCAATTATTTAATTGATAAATTAATAAAATAATGGAGAAAATTCAAAATCCTAAATCATTGGGATTTTCTCCGATTTGACTGAAATCAGTCTCATCGGCTTGGGATTGACTGGATCTGGCCATTCCTTGACAGAAGGGGCTGATCTGGACTGAACAGAGGGTACATTAATGCATGCAATCTTGGGAATTGCGCCCCCCATGGGATAGATTTCCTGTTTTTGCTATAAATAAAGCAACCATTTCCTCTTCTAAGATAGTGAGTGTTGGATTGAAGGGATTGCTATTGTAATACTGTTGTAATCTTTTGATTGTTGGAATAAAAAATCTTTGGAGGGCAAATGGTGTAATGCTCTCATGTGTGTGGATTAAGCATTGTCTTGTGGCTATTGTTGTTGCCGGTTTTTCTCTCAATTTTTGCATCTGAACCCTGTCTGGCTTGAACGATTCAACCGAATCAATAGGAGTATAGTTGGGCAAGTAAGGTTACTTGTTTTTCTGTATGTCATAGCATATATGTTTAAATATCTAGATTATACATGTTTAATAAGTTTATTTGCATGTAATTCTTGTCTCTTTTTCATATATATATCCAGATCTCATGAGGTTTCGTGCAGGATTTTGTGTTTAGCTTTCAGGCAGTAAGGATTGGACGAGCCATGGATCTAGTTTGACTCCACTGTACATCCAAAATTTTTGTGAAGGCATTTCCCCTCTGTATTCCACTAACAATTTTCCATTGCAGATCCATCCAACAATGGGTCTTTCCCCTTCTCTTCCTCCTTTCTATTAAAATCAATCTTTCGGTTACCTGTTTCTTCCTCTTATGATCAGATCTAGTTCTAGGAATTGATTATATATTGTTAGATCTAGTTCATCAAAGTCTTTTTGCTTAGATCTGTAATTTCATAAAGAGTATCATTTCATAAAGATAGATCTAGGTGTAGAAATTTCTTTTTTGGCAAGTAGCTAAACCATAGATCTAAAGCTTTCTCATAAGGTGGTTTTTTTTTTGTTCTCTAAAGATTTAAATTCTGCAATAAAATTGCATATCTCGTTGGCTTCCCAAACAGCAAGCCAATATCCCAAGGAAAGCTTTCTTTCCTTGGTTCCTTTTTGCAAAACTAGATTAGCCCCTTTTAACAATTTTTTACTTAGTTTTTTTTTGGTAACTAGCGTGGTGACCCAAAACACTTTTAAAGTGTTTTTGGGCACATTTTATTTTAATTTCTTGCTGTTTTTTAGCAGGTTTAACAAAAAATATAAGGAGACTCTACCCGTTTTCCGACTCTTGGGTGAACCAGAGCTTCCTAGAGGCTCCCCCCACGGCTATGATTTAGTTTAGCTTGTTACAAGATTGTTGTAAGAATTTGGATCCCAGATAACAAGGAACAAAGTGAATAATCTAGTTTGTTGATATTGTAACCAATAATAATAATAAAGAATCATTTTGAGTAGGCTCTTTCGAGCCCACCCCCCATCCCCCCAAGGGGGATCCAGGTTTTGTTTCATTTTTTTGCATTTTTTCCCATTTTTTCTTTGGCTTAGTCTTGTTATGTAGGATTGTATACTTTGATAACATTTTTCATTATTCCATATTTTGAATTCAAATTAATCATACTACTTACCCCACGACTTCTCGATTGACCTGAAAGGGGATAGAGATGCATGGTAGGACTAATTAGAAAATTGGTGTTGTGTATCTCTGATTCTACTGTCATTGTTTTTTTTTCACGTGCAAGCGGTAAAATTAACCCCTCTTTGATTTCTTGATTGAGGTCCACTTGGACTGAAAGAGATTCCTAGGGGGTCTTCTTTTTAACAAGAACATACCCTTAAAATTTATTAAAATTGACAAGACTCTGGTGTGTATGCTCTGCACTTGGCTACGGTTCATCCGATCAGTCAAGTTGCATCAAAATCAATGTGAGTGACTAGTTTAATTAGTTTTCACCTTTCCCAATCAACCACCATCAAGCAAAAATCCAACGCCTCAATCAAACTGTAAATGGTGGCAAAAAACCCAAAGGAAGCGAGAACTCATGAAAAGTGACCTCGAGGGGTCGATCTCTGTTACACCTTCGGGTGCATTATGAACAACAGGCTCAAAGAATCCATTCATCCCACATATTCCTTGCGGGTAGCCATGAAGGTTTAGTTTTGGACATACTGCAAGTACCCCCTGGGTATATCTGGAGTCCCCTCACTAACTTAATTTACTCATCTTTTCACATTAATTTAAAAGGTACCAAGATATAATTGCACAACATTTATTCCAGCACTTGCAAAGCACTCTTAATTATTTTCGACGCCATTTTCAAGGCACTGGTCAACAATTTATTTATTTCAATCTATATGTGTTTGGGTGTCATTTCATGCTTATTTGTGATTATCTCATCATGTTATTTGTTGTTTACAATTGCTAAATCAAAACTCCTAAAGAACTTACTCTTTAATACCATCATCATATTAAATAATTTTTCCTTAGTAACTTAATAGGGTCTACTCCCCTTGGCTTCATTAGGAGTTGAGCCTAAACGAAGGAGTCAAGAACAAGGTGACAACCTTGACTCGAGGCTTGCACCCAAGGACACACCGAGTGGCTTGAAGATTTCTGCCATGTCCCCCCCGGGTGCGTGAAAGGCGGCAACAGGGATCAACCCACTTACGGGCTTTAAGCCAGACCAAACTAGGTGCAACCACCCTTTATGGGTCAAAATGCTCCTAATTATCAACAATTTTGTGGGTTTTATGTCATGTTCCCATTTTGACAACACCATGAAGTAGATTGAACCCCATGGATCCTAGTGACATATTGAATTAAATAATTAATGAGGGGTTAAGATGAGGTAATTAATTAATTAGGAGTGTGCATTTAAATTTATCCATAGTTTCTACCCACCTGGAATAAATAATTATGGAGCATTTAATATTATTGGTGCAATTAATATTTTTATTTCTTATGCTGAATAAATGGAGAAATTGCCCACCAATTCAAATTAGTGGATAAGGTTGGAGGAATTATTTGGAGTAGAAGTCAAGTAAGCACTAGAGTCCAAAAATGAGGCCAAAAATGAGAAAAGAGGAATATTTCAGGAAAAGTGGCATAAATCCAAAAAGCGGGATAAAACAGGAAAAGCATGAAAGTATGAAAAGCAGGAAAGTTCAAAAAAGAAGGAAAGTCGGAAAAAGAGGAAAAAGAAGGAAATCCAAAGCAAACCAAAGAAAGGAAAGTATGTCCACTCATGGGTAACCAAGCCAAGTAAATTGATGAACAGGTCAACATTAATTCTATAAAATAAGTATTCCAACTCCCTTTCACATCTTTTGCTAGTTTGAGAAATTTTATGAATGTATTTGTGCATTTGAGAATTGGGAGATGTGCCCCTAGTCAAGCATGGGAGATGTACCCTAGATTTTTGTGAGAGGATAATGTAGTTCAGCCATTTTCATTGATTTTATTTGCAGGTCCTGTAGCTGATAAAGTCAAATCTGAAGAATAGAAAATCCATCATCCATTCCAGAGATCGAATCTCCAAGCTTCCTGTGGATTTCTAGAGCTAGTTTTTGGTGTAGAAGAAGATAGATTTTTCCATGATGCTTTGAGAGGTATTTCAGCCTATTTATGATGTAATAAAAGATCAATGAAGCTTATCAGGTCAAAGAGAAAGTTCATACTCATCATCACCAAGTTCTGAGGTCAAATCCTCCCTCTTTCTATTCTACATCTAGTTTCCTATATGCAAGAGGAGAGATTTTTCCATCATCCTATGAGAGGTATCTTGGCCCATTTATGATTTAATAATAGAGTATGTAATTTTCTGATATCATTCACTTCAATACAAATTACAGAACTCTGATTTCTTCAATTTATGCACCCCTTCTAGATTTAGCTAGAATTTGAATAGCTTTCAATGAATGATACATAAGTCAATGTGTAAAAGTCCAAACAAAGTCATTACAGTTCCTGGAGTTATATAATATATCACATGACATGATCCAACCTCTGTTTCATAAATTCTATTGCATTTGAGTATCGTTTGGGAGTCCAAAATTTGAGCTAGTTGAGCAGTCATGAATTGTCATTTTTACTAGTTATGCTATAATACTTGCTCAAATATATTTGTAAATTTATCGAATGATATATTAATGTTTAATGACCATTATTAAATTATATTTAACCTCTATAATCTCAAAAACACCCATATCATTCTCCATTTAATTACCCAGTCCTAGTAACTAGTTTTCATAGTTCCACCCTTAATATCCCTTATGACTGTCTAGACTTGTTTAAAACCTGAATATAACTTTATATACATGCCTGATAACTTTATTACCAATCCAAATCAGTTCTCCAAAGCCTCTGGTTGTGGATATGATAAAAGTGCTTACTAGTTTCACGGTTAGGTGACACAGCAGCATGGAAGTAGGTTTCAATGGAGCAGACTCCAAAACCTCAATGGTCATTATTATAAATGTGTTAGAGAAGACACTCTATCAATCCTATTCTTTCATTTATTTCTTCCCTCTGCCCACTTCCCTTTCACCAAAATTATCATTCATTTTTCCTTATCTGCTTAGCTTCCAAAAGTCGACTAGTTATTTGGAAGTTTTATTTTAAAACCTTAAGCTAATTTTCAGAAATTTAATATTCTAATCTAAATATCAGATCAGGGATATTACATTTTATGCCTAACCTCAACATACCTTTGGTCCTACAGGGGTGGCTTTACCTTATCAGTATTATAATTACCCTCAACCCAATCGACAACTACCATTTTTGGCTACATTGGATTTACGTCACCTATCCAAGTTAATAAACAATCCCATCCAAAATGATCTATTTTGGCCTACCATCCTGGTCAAACTTCCATTAGACATCCCAAATTTTGATGGTAAATGAGGTGAATATCCCAAAAATCACGTGATGACTTTCCATTTGTGGTGTTCATGCAACTCCCTTATGGATGATTCCATCTGATTAAGACTATTCCAAAGGACTTTGACTGACATGGTCGCAAAATGGTACATTGAACTTCCACAACATTCGTTTGTGGATTTTAACTCTTTGGCAATAGTGTTTCTTACTAGTTTCTAGTTACCTATTCGGTATGAGACTGGTACAGATATCTTGACCTCTCTTCAGAAAAATACCTCCACTCACATATAAGATCATACCCATGAATGGAGAAGGCATTGAAGGTTAATCAAGGCTCCTATTCCATATTAACTTTTGGTTAACTGGTTCACCAAGTCCTTTTTTCCACCTATTGGACGAGATGTGGCCATGGGTGGTGTTGTCACAGAAGAGAAGACTATTAACCGGGCCCAATACTTAGACCTACTCTATTCCCAGTCCAAAAATTTATATGATTTAATTCCCCATGCTCCTTGCCCCAACACCGATCCCTCTAAGCCACCTGCAGAGACTCCTGCTGATGGTGTTGTTGGTAAAATCCAACCTTCATCTTCAGCCAATCCTACTAAACCACATAGTGCTTCAACTACAAATTATTCTACTCCTACGGTTTCTGCTAAGGTGAATGCAATTAAATCATCACAATCACCTGACAATAATAAGAAAGGAAAAGGTAAGAATAAGAAACCTAGAAACCAGCAGGAGAGTAACAAAACATCTACCCCATAGAATGATGGAAAACCTAAACGAAAGGCTAAGTATCATTTCTTATTGTGTGGAGATGATCACTTCACGAAGGAGTGTCCTCGTCATGAATAAATTAATAAATATTTTAAAAGTAATCCCACACCAATAGTATTAAATGACCCCTTTCCGTCCCAACAACAGTTGATTAACCATACATCTTTACATGGTTCTTCATCCACCACTGAATACATTCATATGATGTCCATCGAAATAGTTAAGTTGACTACTAGAAGCCAGACATATGACAAGGCACCTGAGAAGAAATATGAGGGTAATTCTTTCGAGAAGGCTCCTCCAGTCAACCATTCTCCTCCACCTTCTTTCAATGGTCCTCTCACTATTGAGAAACCTAGTTTTGACACAATCGTGCGTCCTCTGAAGAGTACAAACCATAAAAACGTTTTCAATCCTAGTGCTTGAGCCATCTAATTTTATAATGTTGTTGAAGATTTAGCTCAAGCACCCTCTGTTATGTTCATGTTTTAAGTACTCCAAAGTTGTCCTACATAGTGGAAGAATTTGTTGTCAGTCTTAGGGGATTTTGATTCTCAGAATTCCACCATGATCACGTTCAATGATGAGAATTATAAATCGAGGCTATCCCATCATCTCGCTTTTCAGATTGCTACTAGAGTGATGGGTAGAAAGGTCCATCATACCGTTTTGGATGGAGGATCTTCCACCTCTGTTATTTTTATATCTTGCTGGAGAGGCATTGTTTCCCCTAATTTGAATAAGTCACCAACCACATTAAACAATTTTGACGAACAAGGTTTTCAACCCCATGGTCTGCTTCCAGCTTTGTACATCAAGCTGGAGGGGAACTATTTCTATCCAGGTAGAAGCGTCAATGATCCTCTTTATTACAATTTATTATTAGGAAGGAATTGGTTCTATGCTATGATAGTCATTGCATCGTTGGTTTTTCATACACTTGAATTCCCATATCAAAGGAAAATTGTGACCATAGATCAGCTTGCTTATTGCTCACCGGATATCACGGCTTCCATGGAAAACAATGTTCCAATGTTATGGTAGGAACCTCCTCCCTATCACTCAGTAGGAGTTGGATTGTTGAAATATTCTTCACTCATGGAAGTTTTTCCCTCCAGCATTTCCCCTCCTAGTACATAAAATTCCATGGTAAACATGATATCCCCCACAACTGAGGGCTTGTCTAAGGGAAAAGAGATTGTTGAATCATCGTCTCTGAGTCTACACGAAGCCATGTATGAATCCATTCAGTCTATTTCTAATACTTAAATAAATGATCATCATTTGCTAGCATCATATCCTTACAATCTTCCCTATTAGCTATTTTCCCCTCTCCTAACTTTAGATTATCTCTCACATACTTTTCCATCGGACGAGTCCATTATGGAGATCATGAGCTTGGATGAATCTTTATGGGAAGACTCTCATCATCGATCATCGTTTCTTCCTAATGCCAATTCGGTAGATTATGATTTTGTTTCTCTAATCAGTTCCGATATAGTTGAGTCTCCACAAACACCTGTATTATTGCTAGGTGTTGTTTCTGAAGGGAATTTATCCAATATCACCAAAAACATTCCCTTCGATATATCAGTCAAGCCAGGTTTTGTCGAGCATATTTACATAGGCCAGAACTACTCGACAATGGAAATTTGAGACTACCTAGCTCTTTTTAAGGAATTTCGTTATGTTTTTGCATGAACTTATAAATAAATTCTTGGGATTGATCCATCGATCGTCATACATGAGATCAATACATACCCGATGGCAAGACTTTTTAGGAAGAAACTTCACCAGGTCCACCCAAGAAAATATGCATCCATTGAAGCTGAAGTTGAGAAGCTCTTGAAAGTTGGTTTTATATATCCTGTGCCTTTAACCAAGTGGGTGTCTAATATTTTCCACGTTTCCAAGAATAATGGCACTATTAGGGTTTGTATTTTAGGGACCTGAACAAATCTTGTCCAAAGGACAACTTTCCTACCCCTCACATCGATCAGATCATCAACAACTATACTAGAAGTGTCATTTTTTCCTTTATGGATGTATTTTTCGGCTATAATTAGACCGAGATCACACCTGCCAACCAATACAAAATGACATTTATTTTTCTGTGGGGAACCTTTTCTTATCAAAAGTTGCCTTTCATTTTGAAGAACGTTGGAGCTACTTTCCAACTATCTATTTCCTATGCCTTTCATGATATCAAACACATAGTGGAACAATATTTGGATGACCTGCCTGCTCATTCACAATAGCGGGAAGACCATTCATGTCATATTAGACACATTTTCCTCTGATATCGTCATTACCATATACAGCTAAATCCACACAAGTGTGTTTTTTGTGTTGAACCTGGACGTTTACTTGGTTTCATTGTTTCTAGGGATGGGGTTCGAATCGATCCCTTAAACATTGTTGCTATCATGGCCTTACCAACTCCGACAGATATAACCGTGTTATACCCAAATCCTGTCACTAGCATGTGATAAGATCTCTAACACCTCTATTTTCCATCAATCCCAAACATTGAAGTGAAAACAGTGCTCTAGATGTTGATCCTACATACAAAACTCCAGCACTGCTCTTACCCTTAAGTTTATAATCAGTACCTTATACAACACCACCTGATTTTTGTGGAAGATAGGCGATGCCACCGCCTTTTACCTTTTTTTTTGGCACGTTTCTCACTTTGCACCACTCTTTCATAAGGGAGTGTAAGCAGTTCCCTTGGTAAAAAGTGAAAAAAAGGAGGTTTCACGAAGCTTCTAGAACAAAATCTTCGTGGCTAACCTTATCCCTACTCACCAGGGTAAGTTAATATTGAGATCCATGCTTTGGGGATCTCATGGCCACCTCACCCACCTATTTATCAACCATTCCTATCCCTTTGAGCCCTATAAAACTAGGTTCATACTCCATGGTTGAGGAGAGAAGAAAAGAGTAAATTTATGCAATTGAATTAACATCTTGTCCTAATCCATTCAAGAGCATAGAGGAGCAAGTTGGATCTATCTAGGATGAGATGTTAGTCTTGTGAAGGAGTGCATCAACACCAAGGAAAAAGGTTGTAAACTCTTTCATTTCATCTACTAATGCAAAGTTGGTTCCTTTCCCATATATCTATTGTGTTATAATCTCACATGAGTATTATCAGATTCCTTAGTCACTGATATGGATCTATGGATAGTTTTCTAGTATATTTGATGTTGTTGTGTGTTTGATGTGTTTATGCAGGTCTTCCATCAGATATCTTATTCCAGGCATCTATAGTTTCTAGGGAAAGTCTTCTGACCTAGTTGTGACTCATTGTTTTGGATTTGAATCATTCAGACAAGAGGAACATCTTCTATCCGCAGAAGGCATCTATAGTTTCTAGGGAAAGTCTTCTGACCTAGTTGTGACTCATTTGTTCTGGATCTGAATCATTCAGACAAGAGGAACATCTTCTGTCCGCAGAAGGTGTGATATTCTTGATAAAAAATATGGCGGCTCCACTGGGGAAGAGCTTCAACAGATCTGATCTTCCTTAGCCTTCGAACACTTTTCTGAATCCAAGCTCCAACGTTTTATCATTTCAGTCAGATCTACCATCTGACCTAGTTAGGTTTTGGTTTGATATCATCATATCTCTTCAGATATGAGCCATCCTGAATTTCTATCCTCTTTATTACTGTTGATTCATCAGTTTTAATATTGTTTTTGCAACTTCTAACTTTGTTTTTTCGCTCTTACTTGTGTTCTGGAAATTTACAGGGAACCGCGGATGTGCAATGGGAAATAAGCGGTGCCACTTCCTTCGTGTATATATCAAGAAGCGGTGCCACCACCTGTGAGCAGTTAAAATGAAGCGGTGCCTCCTCAAAACCACTCTGTTAGTGACCCTCTGGAAGCAGTGCCAAGTAGGTATTTTCACACCTTTGTAATTCCAAAACTTTGTTGTTGTCTTTTTATTTTTGAGTGTTTTTTGGATTACTTTTGATGAATTGTATATTCTGCAGTCACTTTGATTGTTATATTCTTTTTGCATTCAAAGAGAGTTTATGTTTCTTGCATTGGATTTTACATTATTTTCTTTGCTTGAAATGTCTTTCTCCTTTTTGTAGATATTATTTGTTGGAATTGGAAAATATACGTTTCAATTTCATGTGTATGCTTTGGTTTGTTTTGGACTTGGAATGTGTGAGTGATCCATGTTGTTTTGATTCATTCTTTGCTTGGGGTAATTTTTGTTTCCTTTTTCATGGTGAGTTTTTTAGTGCTTGGTAGGAGAGATTGGTTCTTCATTTCCTTGTCTGTTCCAAAGAGAAGTTTTAGTTTTCTCTCTCTTTTGCTTTATTCACAAGCCTGTTAAATGACTTTCTTCTTGTTTTGTGCATGAAAGGTAATTCCCCCACTTCAAGAAACTTAGGATTACTGGTCTGGTTGTTTAATCCAGTAATTCCTGTTACACCTAATGTCTCATATGTCACCTCTCTTCTGAGAGAGGATCGACCTCAACCTAATCCTATTCCTTCTCTGTCGGTTGTAGCTTCATCCCTTTCTTCTTCTTCACTTAACCAAATCTCTATGGTTAGTAGTCGGGTGGATAAGAAGAAGAAGAAAGGGAAGGGTAAGAAGAAGAAGGATAAGAAAGAGAAAAATCAGCAACCATCTGCTCTTGATGGTGCTCATTCTAAGAGAACGCCTGGAAAACCCAAGTTCCCTTGCAAGCTTTGGAAGGGGGACCACCTTCTTAAGGAGTGTCCTGGTCTCTCCTATGTACAAGAAGAGTGGTCTAAAAGGTCCAAACCATCTGTTTCATCAACCCCTGATCATCATGTTGATGATACTTCCTCAACCAGTGACCCATTGGTAAAAGGTAGTAAGGGTAAAGTATTCTATCCTTGTTTGATATGCAAGGCTATGCATCATACTTTTCTTTGTACAAGCATGCACAAAGCTTATAAGTTGTTGGAAGATATTATTGTTCCTCAACAACTGCTTCCAACAGGTTATCGTAAGTTGTCTCTTGAACCCCCACTAGCTAACCAAGTGGTCAATCCGGATTTATTCATGGTTCATCCCATTCTTCCTTTGAAGAGTGAAGTTGAAGTGGTCGAGTCAATGTCATCTCCACCCAATCCCACTCTTTTATCAGATAGTGTTAAGAATGAAGTAGTCACTTTGAACAAATCTTTGTCTTGTTCTTCTCTTCTAGTAGAGAGTGAACTAAAATATGCTAAAGTTTTTATGCTTCGTTCTGATTTTTCTCAACAAGAGGAAATTTTGTCTCTTTCAACAGAACCCTCTCCAAGCAATGAGGTTATTTCCTTTGACTGGAGTAACCTAACTTAACCTCGTATTCATTCGAGTGTTCCTTTCCAGATAGTTGTGAATGTTACTACTAGGCATATGCTTCACAATATTATTGATGAAGGGGCTTCTATTAGCATTATATCCTCAACTTCTTGGCATGCTTGAGGTTCTCCTCAGCTTGTGCCAACCACCAATCAAATACTAGCTTTTAATCAAAGACCTACTGCACCTTTAGGGATCCTTCCTCATTTTCCTATTACATTAGGAGGGAAAACTATCTGTATTGATGTTATGGTGGTCCAAGGTCCTTTAGATTTCAATCTACTCCTTGGATGTGATTATGTTTACGCCATGAAAGTCGTAGCATCCACACTCTATAGAGTTATGCATTTTCCCCATGATGGAAATATTGTGACCATTGATCAGCTTTCCTTTGTTACACCTGACCATCGCATTACTCCTAGTCATCATACTACCCTGGATGTCCCACATGTTATTATGGCTCTTTCCCCTTCTAGTTAGCTTCTTCCCATCATAGGTAAAATTGGGGGCATGGCTCTAGTCTATGGACATCATACTGGAGTTAAGTCGCTAGCTTCTTATGTAAGGGTGAAACCTACCAACCTCTGGGTATCATGTTGGGTAGGAGTAGGTTAGTGAGCAAAGTTCCCATTCTATGTCAAGCTCGTTCAAAAATGAAATGGATGTCTTTGAGCATAGTCTATATTCTATTTCAAGCTCATTAAAAAATGAAATAGGTTGTTTCAAGCAAAGTTTACACTTTTGATTTCAAGCTTGCATAAAAATGAAACCATGTCTGAGAGAATAGTTCTTCTCCTATGTCAAGATCGTTATAAAATGAAACAATATCTTACCATCATGTCAAGTTCTGACCATCATGTTAGTTCTCTCCAAGCATAGTTACCTTCTGTTTCAAGCTTGTGTAAAAATGAAACAGATCCCCTTCCATTGAGTCGAGTCTTCTGTTTAGTGTTAGAACTTGAACCTTCTTTTCACTTGCCTGATTCTCATTCATCCTACCCCCCTGGTGAACATTTTCGCATTAGTAACCAGGTTTTTTAGGTTGGGTATGGAAGAAGAATCATCAAATGAAACGAAGCTTGGAGGGAATGTTGAGCCCCTAGCAATCATGATAGGGGTAAGGTTTGATAGAAATCATACCAAGGGAAAGATTTCAACCTCTGTATATCATGTTAATGGTATTTTTCAAGCATAGTTTACCCATTGGTTTAGAGATTGCGTAAAAATGAAACCAATCTTCGAGCATTCTTTCAACTGATCTTCAAAGTCATTAAAAACAATAAGATGGTGTTGAGCTTACTTTTCATTTTTCGCGTTCTGGTTAAAACATGAAAAGTGGTTTGAGCTTAGTTTATTGCTTTTTCGTGCTCTAGATTCAAACATGAAAAATGTTAATAGAGTCCTCTTTAAGCTCTTTTCGAACTCTTAAAATGTGAAAAGATTGTCGAGTACTTGTCTTCTTCATACTCGCAAAAGTATTTGAAGAGTCATCTCTCCGATGATAGGTTATATCTTTTTCAGTTTGGATAGACTATTTATGAAAAAGGAACACTCCAGCCAATCATGACTGGAAGATTTCTCTTGGTTATTATTTTATACTTTTTTGGACCCTAGAGACTAAATCATACGAAAAAGGACCCTTTGGAGTTTTCTTTCACTTTTGTTCAGACTCTCTAAACATGAACGATACTGAGTTTGCTTTCATTGGACTTGTTAAACTAAACACTGAGAAACCCATTTAGGGAACGAAACCCTCCTTTCTCAGGTTCATAAAATGTATGAGAATGGACTTGTCTTTGGATGAGCTAAAACGAGTGTTTGTTACCCTCTTTGGACTCGTAAAAATGAAAAGAGGCACTCATCAATCATGATGGGGGAATTAAGGGAAGGGAAACATTTTGCAAATAAATGGTAGTTGTTTGTCACCTTTGAACATGGCACTTGTATTCATATCATTTAGTCAATTGGGTATTCATCTAACTTACAAGTCGATCCACTTTCATGAGTCATGTCAGTCCTTTGAGTCTTTCAAAAGAATGCATTGTCCACTGTCGTATTGTGTGTCTTCCTGGTATAGTCATGCTGCCAAGTATTTTGGCATGCCGCCTGATGTTCAAAGGAAGAAAGAAGTTTACCTCTGCAGTTAAAAAACCCTTTGTGTCAGTAATTTTGAGTCAGTCCTATGGTTACATTATCTACAACATTCCAGAACTTTGTTCCAAGTTTCGTGTCATCGATGTGGGATTCATCATGGCCCTCCTTTGATGAGACTATTCCTATCGACATCAGCTCATGATCTGGGAAATAGTCTTAGAAACAAGTTTAGTACCTTGAGATATGTATGCCTCAATGACATATTCTTTCACTCTCGACATAGGTTCACATCATTGACATTTGATTGAAATATTCCACTGGGTGTTTGACATCAAAACATCTATTCACACTCAGTAGATTGTACTAGGGTACCTTTGGAATCATTGACATCAATGGTGATCTCCCTCGCACTTGTTAACGATTCACATCATTGGCCGATAATCAAGTGGCTTCTACCATGTTCGACTTTAGAACAATGTAATCACATGGATAGAATCGTACTTTGTGGAAGACGAGATGAAGACCCTGGGTATTTGTTAAGAACTCATAGCTTTCTCCCCATGTTACGATGGAGTATATTGTATGAAGTAACAGCATAGATCCACATTTGTATGGTCGTGGCTATGCTCAAATTTTCATCTGTATGACATAGATCTACATTGTATATCTAGTAGCTATGTCCAAGTTTGAGTCCTCTATCACATGGATCTACATTGTATTCTAGTAGCCATGTATTTTTATTCCTCTCATGGATCTGCCTTGTATTGGTTTGTAGCCATGATGAGGTTACATTTACTCATGAGTCAAGGTATTGATGTATTGCACATGCCTACTCGATGATACTCTCCAATCAAGCTGGATCTTACCTCAAAGTGATAACTTTCTCTATCAAAGCTCTCACCTATCATATTCCTCTAGCCTCATGCTTTGCAGGGCATTCTGTTATACCCAAATCCTGTCACCAGCATGTGATAAGACCTCTAGCACCTCTATTTTCCCTCAATCCCAAACATTGAAGTGAAAAAAGTGCTCTAGATGTTAATCCTACTTACAAAACTCTAGCACCGCTCTTATCCTTAAGATTATAAGTGATACCTTAGATAGCACCACCTGAGTTATGTGGAAGATAGGTGGTGCCACCACCTTTTACCTTTGTTTTTGGCATGGTTCTCACCTTGCATTGCTCTGTCATAAGGGAGTATAAGCAGTGTCCTTGGTTAAAAGTGAAAAAAGGAGGTTTCATGAAGCTTATAGAACAAAAGCTTCATGGCTAGCCTTATCCCTACTCACCTAGGCCAGTTAAGCTCAAGATCCATGATTTGGGATCTCATGGCCACCTCACCCACCTATTTCTCAACCATTCCTATCCCTTTGAGCCCTATAAAACCAAGCTCACACTCCATGGTTGAGGAGAGAAGAAAAGAGTAAAGTTATGCTACTAAATTAACATCCTGGCCTAATCCATTATAGAGCATAGAGGAGCAAGTTGGAGCTATCAGGGATGAGATGTTAGTCTTGTGAAGGAGTGCATTAACACTAAGGAAACAGGTTGTAAACTCTTTCATTTCATCTAGTAATGCAAAGTTGGTTCCTTTCCCATATATATGTTGTGTTGTAATCTTACATGTGTATTATCAGATTCCTTAGTCACTGATATGGATCTATGGATAGTTTTCTAGTATCTTTGATGTTGTCGTGTGTTTGATGTGTTTATGGAGGTCTTCCATCAGAGATCTTATTCTAGGAATCTATAGTTTCTAGGGAAAGTCTTACGACCTAATTGTGACCCATTTGTTCTGGATCTGAACCATTTAGACCAAAGGAACAACTTCTGTCTGCAGAAGGTGCGATATTCCTGATAACAAACCGAACTCCAAAGTTTGCAAGGGAAGGAAAACTTTCTTCGTCGTTTTGTATGCAATTTTGTAGAAAAAAATGGATTGCTACATGCATCTCTTAAAAAAGAACACTCCCTTTCTTTGGGATGATCAGGCTCAATGAGATTTTGATAATTTGAAACAAGCTATAACACACTCACCTATGTTGTACTCCCCAAATTATTCAAAATATTTTATGCTTTACATTCTTGCCTCCACTACTACCATTGGCATGGTTCTAGTGCAGGGAGATCTGAACGACCAAGAAAATATGATATATTACCTCAGTAAGATCCACACCCTAAGATCACCATTTAATGATATAAACTTATTGAAAACATAATTTTAACAGCATAAAAATTCACAATATTCCTACATATTTTGATATGAAAATATAAACATTTTTTCATTAACCCCAAATAAGTCTGACCTGTTTTGATTGCTGAGAGTTGCGGTTGTTATTGAGGTCCACTTTTGTTGTTGAAACCCTTTCCGAAAACTCCTGCAAGCTCACCAATATGTGTTGGTTCTCTACAACTTGCCGCTACTAGAATATTCATTGTACACTACGAACGTATTGCCAATGCAAGTAAACCCACAGGTTTCCTCCGTTCCTTTCCCTCACGGGTACTCTTCTTCCCCCCGGCACGCCTGAGCTCAACAGTGCTGAAAATTCTTGCTAGCAACTAAAATACAACACGAGACTGCTGTTGGGAGGCTCCCAACCTTGCTTACATTGAATTCAACCACACTCTTCTGCAGTCGCCTCTGAGTTACAAAACCGATTCATGCTCAACTATGGCAGACCCGAAAGAACAAGATCCCCCCAATATTTTCTTTCCTTTCTTTTTATTAACCCTTTGTTTAATAACAATGCATGTATGCATTCCTTTTAGTTTAACTGATTCTTTACTTGAGTATTTTATTTATTTAATTTTTTACTTTATTTATTTCACCAATATTTTGTTATCTTAGGTTATATTTACTTAGGTTTTTTTTTGCACTTTTAGTCTTTCATTTAGTTTAGTTATTTACTGTATTTATTCATTCAGTATTACTATTACTGTTGTTATTTATTTATTTATTCGTTATTATTATTCTATTTATTTTATTTATGTTTGATTTATTTATTATTTAATCATTCTATTATTTATTATTATTATTATTATTTCCATTTTAGTTCAATTGGGTGTTTATTGTCATCGCGACCAGAATTATCAAAGCAGTATGCTCCTAGTATGTCCTTTCGATAATTCTCCCAGGTGGGGAGTTGGTTGTGACGACTGATACTATGTTACCTCAGTTCGCCTACCCTACGAAGAGCCAAGTGGTTCCTGGGAAATAAGGTCGAATCCCAATTGCGCACCCCCCTGTATAGTCTTCATGAGTGACCACCTCGTGGCCTACCCTCACGGCACACACATTTGATGAAATGGAATTTTTCTCACTCTATTCAAAGCTCATCGTGCCGCATGATTGCTAGCCTCACACATATAATTTATCATCCCCGTCACTTGATGTGGGTCAATTGGAAATCGTCTCCCATCACCTGCACATATAACATCTGGTGCATTAAACATATCATAAATTAATAACCTTATAAACGATATCAGTTTCACCTGCCATAGTCATCGAATTTACATAGTGATGCTTTCTTTCTATTCATGTCCCTACCTTTCCTGTCACACTCGACAGACCATTAGAGTACATGCTACACAATAATTTATTTTCCAATCATTCAAAAATATACAGCTTAACTCTTGCTTAATAAATTCACATAATTTCTCATTCATTCTCAAAAGAACCATTCATATAATCACATTCAAAACTAACCAACTCTTAATTCATTCATCATGTAATCCATAAGTCATACAATTTTGTTTAGGTAACATCTCATCGGTATCTAATTGTTTTATAAATTTCCAGGTCATCCGAAACCAGATGCCTTCAAATAATATGTCCAATCAATAGTTTCTAGATATCAAAGTAATAAATATTTGGTTCATTCATCATAGAATTCCCTCAAAGAATAGTTGTAAACATCTCAAAAAGTCTAATAAAAAACAGGGTGTTAACACCCCCACTTCAAGAAACTTCATCCCGAAGTTCAGAATAAGTACATAAAAATTTTAAATGCACCTCTGATGCATCCTCTTAGATCACAAAGCTAGGACTGTAACTATCCCAGTGCACCTTGACCTGATTGACTAGTTGATGTCGCAGATGTCGATTTCGTTGATCCAAAATATAGACATGTTCAGCCACAAGTGTCCCCTCATCTGCAATATGTAAATTGCTCAAGTCCACAATGTGAGATGTATCTGACATATAATGAAGTAACATAGAAACATGAAAAACATCATGTATATGACTCAAAGATGATGGCAATACGATATGGTAAGCAACTGGTCCCAATTTTTTAATAATCTTAAAAGGCCCTTCAAACCGCGGCGACAACTTGGCTCCCCTGCCAAATTTGATGGAGCTCTTCTACAACCTCACCCGTAAGAAGACTCTATCCCCAACCTGATAGCTTTGATCAATTTTGTATGCATCAGCATAAATCTTATATCAATGCCGAGCTTCCTTCAGTCGTGATCAGATGTATTGCACTTGCTCCTCCATTTCCTGAATCATCTCAGGACCTACTAAAAATCTATCCACTAGCCGATCGCAGCTCAAAGGTGTTCGACATGGTTGACCATAGAGGAGCTCAAATGGTTCCATATGAATGGAGCTATGATAGCTATTATTGTAAGCAAATTCTACCAATGGTAAGTACTCCTCCCAATGATGTTTTTGATCCATGGTGTACATGCAGAACATGTCTTATATGACTTGGTTAACCCTCTTAGTCTGACCATCTGTTTAAGGATGGTATGCAGTGCTAAAATCCAGTAAAGTGCCTAGAGATCCCTGGAAACTTGTCCAAAATATACCAATGAATATTGATCCCCTGTCAGAGATGATTTTATGAGGTATTTCATGCAGTCACACTACCTCATTTACAAAAACCCGTGTAATGTCGGGTTCCTGAAAAGTCGTATTTACTGGAATAAAATGTGCACTTTTAGTTAAAGTATCTACTACCATAAATATGGAATCGTGCCTTCTATAGGTCATTGATAGCCCTATGATAAATTATAGAGATATAATCTCCCATTTAGACTCAGGGATGGCATGGGATTGTAACAGTTCAGATAGGTGGCAATGCTCAAACTTCACAAGCTGACATTCTAGGCATCTTGCTATGAAGTCTACTACATCCTTTTTCATACCTTGCCAGAAAAATAGCAGTTTTAGATATGCATACATCTTTGTCACCCTCGGATGTGCCACATAAGCCGCTTGATGGGATTCTGAGAGGATGAAATTTCAGACCTCTTCGTTGGCCGGAATGTACATACATCAGTTGTATCTCAATAATCCATCATTATCTAAAGTATATCCCACAACCTTGGGAGCTTCCCTAGCTTCCCCCTCTAATTTTTCTTTGACTTCCTTGTACCACCCGCTCGCTACTTGTAACTTTAGGACCTTTTCTTATAAATCTTTGGTAAGCAAAAATAATGAGAAGATATGAGGTCTTCAATTCAATGCATCAACTACTTTATTTGTTGAATTATTGTAACTTCGAAGTGTATTCACTTATTGTACTCCGATGTTCCTATCAAGAGAATCATTAATATTGTACTAGGTCAGTAAAGAATCATGAGGAAAACCCCTCCGTTGTAAGTCAGTTCATTAGCACCCTCTGGAATATAATAATGAATTGTTTTGAGTCCTCCTGGAGAAGTCGGCCCAGTCAATTTTAGTGGGGTCGACTTGGCTGAATAAAAATTCAAGTGAACGAAAGAATTAAATAGAAGTGAAGCACTCCTCATTTAAACACACAGACACACTTGTGTAGCACATGAGAGAGAGAGAGATTCTTATCTACAAGGAGGAGAAGGACCAGTTTGAAGTCTTGTCTTTTATCTTTTTTATCATCTATATTGAGGAAGCTTTTCTTGCTGGGTTTTTCCCTTTAGGGTTTTCTCAAGGTAAATTTGTCTTGATCTTGTGATATTGTTTCTTTCAGTGATCCCGTCTATATGATTTTGTTGTGAAATTTAATTGAATGCTGATAATATAGCTTAGAATATAAAATATTAACATGGTATCAGAGCTAACCTAAATAGGATAGCTTTCACAAGGTGAAAAAGCCCTCTCTCTCTCTCCTTGACAAGAAATTAGGGTTTCGGGAAAATTTTGATTTTTGAAGATCTAATTGCATGGAAAGTTGCACCCTCCTAGAGTGCATCTACTGATCCTGATATCAAATTTTTTGAGTGGGTAGATCTCCAAAAAAGTCAAACCCTAGTTTGACACTGGACTAGAAAACTGCAGAAATCCAAAGAACCAAAAAACTGCACTGCAGAATCTCGCAAGTAATATTTGAAAGTGAAGACTTGAGATCTCTAGAAAATAAGCACACCATTCAACTCACCTCATTTAAGCACCTATCCTGGTAAGATCAATTTCTCATTTCCATAATTTCAATTTTTTGGAATCTCCTGACAAGATGGCCCCAAGCACCGAGCTTGAGGACAAACTAGAAGGCATAGAGAATTACAAAGCATGGAAATACATAATGTTCCTAATTCTCAAGGAGAATGATCTTGAAAAACATATCAAGGATGAATTTGCATAATTTGAAGAAGCTGAAGCTAAGGAGAAGCACACGAAGGATCTGACTAGGGCACAAAGGATTATTGTTGACTCTATCAAGGATCACTTGATCCCTCAAGTGTCATCTAAGAAGACTCCAAAATAAATGTATGATTCCCTATAAAGGATGTATGAAGGTAGAAATATAAACAAAAAGATGAATCTAAGAGCTCAATTGAAGAGCACCAAGATGAGTCATGGAGAATCCATCCAGGACTATTTCACAAGGGTCTCCCAGTTCAAGGAACAACTAGAAGCCATTGGAGACAACCATGATGAATATGAGTTGGTTATGAATGCTCTCAATGGTCTCACTAGACCCTGGGAATCATTCATCCAAATGATGTGTGGTAGAAAGGAAAGCATGAAGTTTGATATTGCATGGGAAGATTGTATTCAAGAAGAGGCTAGAGTGGCCAATAGAGAATCTCTACTGAAGGAAGATGATCAAGCCCTAGCCACCCATATCAAGAGAAGAAGAAGTCAAGCCAACTTCAATAAGGGAAAGCACAAGGAGTATCAACCTCCTAGAAGGTTCCAAAGAACAAGATAAACTCTCCCAAAGAGGGACTACTCCATCTTTCAATGTTTTCACTGTGATAAGGTAGGACACATTGCCATAAATTGTCCTTTGAAGAGAGAAGAATACAAGAAGAGGAACAACAAAAAATGACATCATGCACATCTAGATGAAGATTAGGATGAAGAAGAATAAGAAGATGGATCTCAGAGAAACCAAGCAAGAGAAGATGCAGAAGAGTATGTACTATTCTCTGCACTCTCTGGGTTTGTAACACCTGGAGAAGAAACTTGGTTTATTGATAGTGGTGCTTCAAAGCACATGTCGGGACAAAAGAAAATTCTGTCAAAACTTGAAGAAAAGAACTCTCCTAAGAAAGTATCTCTATGAGATGACTG
Source organism: Pseudotsuga menziesii (assembly GCA_001517045.1). Classification (NCBI taxonomy): domain Eukaryota; kingdom Viridiplantae; phylum Streptophyta; class Pinopsida; order Pinales; family Pinaceae; genus Pseudotsuga; species Pseudotsuga menziesii. The sequence goes on along the minus strand of LPNX010070031.1, from coordinate 29,771 downwards.
TAAATATCCAATCAGAGGAATTGGTGAAGTAAGCTACAAGTTTGATTTAGGAAATCCCTTGAAGATGAAGGAAGTTTTATATGTACCAGGTCTAAAGAATAATTTACTTTCTATATCATCTTTAGATCAGAAAGGTTACAAGGTTGCATTCATAGATGTCCAAGTACTCATGTGTCCCAAAGGAAAGACAATTCAAGATGCTGTTGTCATCGGTGAAGAAGAAGGAGGCTTGTATAAAATCAAGGGACATCAAGAAACAACCCTTGTTCATGAGACCACTAACCCTAGTGAACTGTGGCATAGAAGGCTTTCCCACATCAATTACAAATTGGATACCTCATGTGAACAAAGTAGTGATGGGATTACTAGAATTGAAGATCAACCATGAAGGAATTTACAAAGGATGTGCAAAAGGAAAGAATATCAAGAATCCATTTCCGAAGAGAGAAACAAAAACTAAAGGTACATTGGAATTAATTCATTCAGATGTATGTGGTCCAATGTACTCTACATCCTTGAGTTGTTTTGAATACTATATTACATTTATTGATGACTATTCAAGAAATACATGGATATACTTCTTGAAAGCAAAGAACGAAGTGTTTGAAAAATTCAAGGAATTCAAAGCCTTGATAGAAAACCTTTCAGACAAAAGGATCAAGACACTCCGATCAGGCAATGGCGGAGAATATACTTCAAAATAATTTGAATCCTTTTGTAAACATTCTGGAATCAAGAGGGAACTAAATACTACCTACAATCCTCCACAAAATGGTGTTGCGGAAAGAAATAATAGAACCATCATGGAGGTAGTGAATACAATGATATATTATCAAGATATTCCAATGCATCTATGGGACGAAGTAGCAAGAACTGATGTCTATGTATAGAATAGAATATCTCACAACTTTCTTGGATTCAAAACTCCAGAAGACATGTTCATGGGAAAGAATCCTGAGGCAAGTCACCTCAATATATTCAGTTGTCCTGTATATGTTCACATACCAAAGAGAAAATAACCAAGTTGGACCCTTCCAGAAAAGAAGGCAATATTCGTTGGATACTGTGAAGTATCCAAGGAATTCAGAATTTACATTCCTAGTTTCCATCACATGGAAATTAGTATAGATGTAACATTCGATGAAGAATTAGCTCTCAAGAGATCCAGAAGATGTCAAGAAGTATATGAGGAAGATGCACCTCCCAAAAATGTAGAGGCTACATTCCTCCCTGAAGATGAAACACCTAAAGATCATAATATGAAGGAACCACAAGAACCTCCCACAATGGAGATATCATGGAAGAGAAAGCCTTCTTGGGCAAGAGAAATTATACAAGAAGAAGAAATATATGGAGCTTCAAAAGGCTCCACAAGGATAAGCAAGAAGCCCAAGCCATTTTCCATCTATGTAGCTTTGATGTGCGATCTTGTAGATTAAGAACCTACAAACTATGAAGAAATTGTACAGAATAAATAATGGGTAGAAGCAATGACGGAAGAATACTAGTCAATAATGAAGAATGATGTGTGGGATATAGTTCCCAAACCAAAAGGAAAGAGTGTGGTATCTTCCAAGTGGATTTACAAAATAAAACATGCAGCTCACAAAAGTATGGATAAATACAAGGTGAGATTTGTGGCTAGAGGTTTCTCTCAAAAAGAGGGAATTTATTATGAAGAAACATTTGCACCAGTAGCACGGTATACTTCGATTAGATCTATCATGGAAATTGCATCCTTGATGAAGTGGTACTTACACCAGATGGATGTAAATACAACCTTCCTGAATGGTGTGATTGAGGAAGAAGTATACATAGAATAGCCTCAAGGATTTGAAGTTGAAGATAGACAAACTCACATATGCACATTGAAGAAATCCCTCTACGGCCAAAAGAAAGATCCTAGAGCTTGGTATGGAAGGATAGATAGTTTCCTGACGATCTTGGACTTTACCAAGAGTAAAGTCGATCCTAACCTTTACTTCAAGGTTATAGAAGATGAACCTGTCATACTATGACTATATGTAGGTTACCTATTTTTGACAGGGAATGAGAAACATATTAAAGAAATAAAGAATAAGCTTGCTGAGGAATTTGAGATGAAATACCTTGGATTAACACACTATTTTCTAGATATGGAAGTGTGGCAAAGTTCAAAAGGAATCTTTCTCAATTAGGGAAAGTATGCAGTAGAAATTTTAAAAAATGTTGGAATGTAAAGCCATGGCCACACCCATGGATACCAACCTAAAGTTGTTGGCTAATGAATCATCAGAATTAGTGGATGTGACTCAATATAGACAGATTATTGGGTCATTCATGTATCTAACGAATACCAGACCAGACATTTGTTTTGCTGTGAACACCTTGAGTCCGTATCTAGTTCAACCTAGATGTGTTCCCCTGGTAGCTGCAAAACATGTGATGAGATATCTGGAAGGAAATATAGACTTTGGCGTATACTATGATAGAAACCATGACTACAGATTGTATGTCTACACAGATGCAGATTGGGATGGAAGTGTCTCAGATAGAAGAAGCACATCAAGTGGATGTTATTGTCTGAGGTCTGCTATGATTTCATGGTTTAGCAAGAAATAGTCCAGTGTTTCTCTTAGCACAGCTAAAGCAGAATGTATAGAAGCTTGATCTGCTAGTTGTGAAACCATATGGCTTCAGAAGTTGATGTCAGGTTTATTTAACCTGGAGTTGGACACCACAGTGATTCTATGTGATAACTAGAGTTGTATAAATATGAAGGAGAACCCAGTGTTCCATGATAAGTCAAAGCACATAGAAATTCGGTATTTCTACATTCGAGATATGATACATAAGGGAGCCATAAAGCTCCAGTATGTGAGTACCGATGAACAAGTTGTTGATGTGTTGACGAAGCCTCTGTCTCAAATAAAGTTTGAATACTTTCGAGACAAGCTTGGTGTTGTTCAAAAATACCTTCCCCGAAAGGGGGAGCAGTGATGTTGCAGTGGGATTGTATCATCCCTGGAAACCTGTCCTAAAGTGATCCATAGACTTTTGTCTCTGAGAAAGAAGAAGAATTGCATCCTCCCTGGACACTTGTCCTAAAGTGATCTGGAGACTTTGGTCCTCGAGAATGTGGTAGGATTGCATCATCCTTGGACTTAAGTCCTAAAGTGATAGGGAGTGATTATCCTGTAATAGTATCCGGTGACTTTGGTCCTTGAGAATGTGGTAGGATTGCATCATCCTTGGGCTTAATCCCTAAAGTGATAGGGAGTGATTATCCCGTAATAGTATTCGGTGACTTTGGTCCTCGAGAATGTGGTAGGATTGCATCATCCTTGGACTTAAGTCCTAAAGTTATAGGGAGTGATTATCCCGTAATAGTATCCAGTGGATTCGGTCCTCGAGAATGTGGTGGGATTGTATCGTCCCTAGACTTAAGTCCTAAAGTGATCTGTAGACTTTCCTCTCTGTATTGTGGATTGCAGGTTGTTGATGATGATGATGTTGCTGATCGAAAGATCAGAGTATTGCTGATGATGATGATGATGTTGATCGAAAGATCAGAGTATTGCTAATGATGATGATGATGTTGTTAATCGAAAGGTCAAATTGATGATGATGATGATGATGTTGATCGAAAGGTAAAATTGTTGATGATGATGATGTTGTTGATCAAAAGGTAAAAGTATTGTTGACGATAATGTTGCTGACTAAATAAGACTAAAATATTGATGATGATGTTGTCGATCAAATGATCAAAGTGTTGTTGCTGCTGAAATTGAAGATGAATACTATATGTCAAAGATGATGAAAACGATTCCAATGATTTATAGATGTATCACCCTGATGATGTTGAAGATACTCTCTCTCCTTCTCCTATTATTGTTGTTTTTGTTGTTGTAGAATACCCTTCTTGTTAAGGGGGGGTGTTGAATTATTGTAACTTCGAAGTGTATTCACTTATTGTACTCTGATGTTCCTATCGGGAGAATCATTTGTATTTCATTATACCCCAATATTCCTATCTGGAGAATCATTAATATTGTACTAGGTCAGTAAAGAGTCATGAGGAAAACCCCTCCATTGTATGTCAGGTCATTAGCACCCTCTGGAATATAATAATGAATTGTTTTGATTCCTCCTAGAGAAGTCAACCTAGTCCAATTTAGTGGGGTCGACTTGGTTGAGTAAAAATTCAAATGAGAGAAAGAATATAAATAGAAGTGAAGCGCTCCTCATTTGAACACACAAACACACTTGTGTAGCGCATGAGAGAGAGAGAGAGAGAGAGAGAGAGAGAGAGAGAGAGAGAGAGAGAGTCTTATCTACAAGGAGGAGAAGGATTAGTTTGAAGTCTTATCTTTTATATTTTTTATCATCTATATTGAGGAAGCTTTTCCTACTAGGTTTTTCCCTTTAGGGTTTTCACAGGGTAAATCTATGTTGATCTTGTGATATTGTTTCTTTTAGTGATCCTATATATATGCTTTTGTTGTGAAATTGAATTGAATGCTGATCATATATCTTAGCATATGGAATCTTAACATTATTCATCATCCCATTGATGTACGATATGTTGAAATCATATTCACTCAACATCTCTAACCAACGCCTTTTCTTGGCATTAAGGTCACTCTGCATGAAAATATACTGCAACCCATGGTGATCTTTCTTCATCTCAAATTTTCTACCAACTAAGTAGTGCCTCCAAAGTTTCAAAGCATATACCACTTCCGCAAGTTCCAGGTCATGTGTTTAATAGTTCTCCTCATGTGGTCTAAGTTTCTTGGAAGTGTAAGAAATTGGCCTACCCTCCTGCACTAATACTCCTCCAATCCCTTCTTTAGATGCATCAGTATAGACCAAAAATTCCTGATCCATGTCTGGTACTTTCAAAATTAGGGTCGTGGTAAGAAACTCCTTAAGTTTTGTGAATGATTGCTTACAGTTCTCTGACCAAATAAACTTCCTATTCTTGTTTTGCAGTTCATTGATAGGCCCAAAAATCTTTGAAAATCCTTCTACAAACCTCTAGTAATACCCTTCTTCAGTGCATTGAACTCATTTAGTTTTCTTTCCAAAAATTCTTTTGACATGTAACTTTTGTAGAAATTCTCCTCAAACATCTCCCATGAGACTTCAGCACGCTCTACCCCCAGGTGTGACATAACTTTCTTCCACCATAGTAGGGAATTTTCTTTCAGTTCCAGAAACATGATACACACCTTCATGTTTGAGGAGTAGGTGTGAAACGCAAAGCACATCGTGATATTTTATAACCATGGATATGCAGCCATGTCCTCCAATGCACCATGAAATTATGGGAACCGAACTTTTTCCAACTCCCTTTGTGCCAACTCTGACGGAGGTACATGGGCTATGGCGATTGGTTCCAGAGTTCCTCCATTAACTTGTTCTAGTATCGAAACCGGTGTGTCTCTCATTTGCTGGAATGATTACATCATTTCCATTACCTTAGTTGCATGGATGCTGGTTTCTCCATTCACTTGAGGTGGTAATGGAGGTGGTGAAGGGGTACGTGCACTGTGTGTCCTTACTCCTTGCATTTTTCCTCCCCTTCTTGAGTCCATCCTATTATTTTCATAGTAATATGAGTATTAGTATCCAAACGAGTTTACAGGTGGCACAAATCCTGACTCATACCTTTCATAGTGTAAAGAAACATAATGAGAAAAGGTCCAAGTGGTTAACCTCACTCTGATACCATATGTAACGACCCTTTTTCAATGACCTGTCGGGAGGCATAGTTAATGAATCAATTTTTTTCCATAATAATAACACATAATTAACAATTCCATTTTGTTTCTGATCCAGTTAACTTGGCATAAATGTAATGAGAAAATGTATCTTACTTTATCAACCACCACTAAAATTAATGCATAGATATCCCACATTAATCTTTACATATTTCTTCTTGTATTCAATCCTATAAAAAACATCCATGTAGTCCAGGTCATTTTGCCATAAAAACCACTCAATACATAGTCTAATAAAATTCTAATATGACTTTTCCTTTCGACTTACCGTCATTATAACTTCTATTTACACCATTGGTATTTTATCACTAAGGTAAGTGAGAATATGTCTAGTCTGCTAAATGAGAAAATAGATTATTACACTATAATAAAACAAGAAAAAGATATATCCCAAATTATTAGCAATATAACTAAATTGCTTACTTATTTTTGAACTTATAATACTTTTTAAAATATATACAAATTATATTCTTTTCAAAAATCTACCATTTCTTAAAAAGGATTCAACATAATCTTGTCATAATGGAATAAAGGAAAAATCCACCATTTCTAAAAAGAATACAACATACAACTTACAATGAATTTCTTTTGGAACAAGCTTTATAGCCTACAATCTTTTTTAAGGGATAAAATATATATAATCTAAAATTCCTTATATATAAAATATATTTTAATTACCCATATCTAATTCTATATTTATGGCTGTAATTTGTTTCCAAACATAATGAAAACTATATCTCGTACTTGTCTTATCTCTTCAATATAATTATGCACTATATTCGATATAATTATATGCACTATCTTTGATATAAGTATTTTCGCAATAAGTTTGTTGATGCACCACTATCAAATAAAAAGTGTAATTCACGTTGATTTTAAGGTTCTGATTACTCAAAGGAAATGGTTATGCAACTAGTGATTGTTGGGCCCAGAAATGGCCCCTTTTTTACCACCCTTATCTACCTCTTTTTTCCTCATCCTACTCTATTATGCATGCTAAACAAATGTTTTTCCCTCACTTGGTCCCTCAAGTCATATAGGTATGGTTAATCATTGTCTTATTTTATTAATGCTTAGGATTGTGGTAATTAGGGATCTACATCTTAAATTATGCTAACATGATGGTTTTATAAACATAATTCGAGATATAGAGAATACAGGTGCAGTAGGTCGAACATGCCAAAAGAGGGATGGACATTCATTGCTAAATTTGATCGCCATCCATTCCATCATTGCCCAAAGAACGCGGTCCCAGTGTATTATTCCATGCGAGCTGTACAAGGGTAGCTGCAATAGATTGCGACAGATTTGGAGGCAACAGTGCACCGTTGCTCAAAAGTAGCTGTAATCCATGGAATATCTTCTCAATTAATCATGATCATTATTTCTAGCTTGAATAACAACTTCCCTATATCTTCTGCTCTCATATTGCCATGACTGTAACAACTTAGTGTAATTAGGGCAGCCTCAAGATCAGAGATCTTCATGGCTACCCGATAATAGTAGGAAGATGCTATGATTGTAATTGTATAAATATGGGGAACTATTATGAGCGAGGGGTTGAAATTTTAACCAAAATACTGTATCAGTTGTGAGTAAGGTTGCATGTTCATCTGGCACTTTTTAATACAAGGAGTTTGATTCTTCAGATCTCGGCGTTTTCACCTGTATTACTTCCAGCATCTCTGTGTGAAGGCTGGGCCCACCTTCCCACAAAGATTGCTAAGTTAATTAGGTATTATATTTTTTTTGTTGTGATTTTGTGATAATTTCCTTTAATTATAGTAAGCTGCAACAGTTATTGATTTACAGTGTGTCAGTTGAATAATCAGTAATTGCATCTCCTGTAAAACTGCAGTGGTGTGGTGTGTCAGTCGACTGTATAGGTTAACTGTCTTTTATGCAACTATGTGATAGTTGTAACAGCCCTGTTCATCCCTAGTTCTTTCAATTACTGTTTTCTTTAGATCTTTGCAAGTTTGTTTCTTTGCATTTATAATTGCAGAATTTCATTCCTGTACTTTGAATTTCTAGAATAGCTTAATTCAATTCATGTACTTTGGATTTCTAGAATAACTAAATCAGGATAGTTGGATGTATCTTTAGATGGTTTGGTAATCAGGGATTTTACTTTCTACAAAAGTAATCTAGACGTTATTTCCTGAATCTTTCATTTCTAGATTAAGAATCGTAGGAGGTACTTGTGATTGCATTCTTGAGAAAGTAAATTAGATTAAGTGGATTATGGGATGAGTGTGGTTGAACAGGAACATAGGATCATTTATTTACAGAATCATCTATTTAGTGTTCAAATCATATATAGTGCATATCATCCTTGAAATAAGAGACTTCCCTAGGTTGACAATTTATATTGAACACTCTGTATGTTGGCTTTAATTAACTTGCATATAGGGTGCCCAACATTTTGGCGCCGTTGCCGGGGAGGATAAGTATTCAACACTATTGTAGTTGCATCTAGTAATTGTCTGTATTCATTCTTTTTCATTTTTTTTAGTTTTCATGTTTTGGGTTGCATGAATACAAGAAGGGTACAGCGTGACCATCTTATAAATCCCAGAACCCCACAGATCACTAGCGTTGCAGGTGGTTGAGGCCGTGGGTGAAGTCTATCATTGGGGAGAAGAAAATTCATTGACGACTTGGTTGACAGAAACAATTCTTCTACTGGGATTCGTTATCAGGAAACACCCATTAGAAGAAGCCCTGTCACCCCTGGAGTGGCAACGTCAGTCTCTACAGTGGAGAACACACGAGGAGCTGCAACACCCTCGGATACCCCTGCAGAGGAAGATAGAGTTTGTACTACAGGATCGGCTGATTAAGATTTGATATATCACATTAATGGGAAGTTTGTGACTAAAGAGGAGTGGACAGAGTTCCATAAAAAATTCATCGATCAGTGGAAGAACAAAGAGGATAAAACAGAAGAAAATATGAGTAACAGACGCAATCCCAACGAGGAAGAGGCAATGGGAGAAAATCATCATCATGAGGGTAATTCCCTGCCTGAAGGGACGATGGCTACACTTCAGTTCCCATTTCAACAACCAGAAGGGATAGCCCCCATGAAAAATATATCACCATCGGTGTTGCCTCGCTTTTATGGAAAAGCAACAGAGGATACATACTAATTTCTTTTCAAATTTGACATCCTCTGTCGCAGTTTTGACTACACCACCAACGCACAGAAGCTGAAACTCTTCCCTTCTAGTCTGAAGGACAATGCATTACGTTGGTTTTTGAGCCTGGGAGGTGGAACTATCACTAACTGGGATAGGATGAAACAGGTGTTCCTGGAGAAATATCAGAAGTATTGCAATACCAAGGATAAGAGAGAAGAACTGTTTAAAATGGTACAGAAGGATGATGAAAGTCTGGAATATTTTGTTGAAAGGATTTTATATAATGTGCAGAGAGCTAGACAGACTAATATGGGGTTAGATGTGCTCAAAATAATACTAATTCGTGGGATTAGGGATGATTTCCTAGACATGTTAAACCTGTTAGGAAAGGGGGATATCTCCAAGGAGTCCTTTGAAAATATCATGGAACTGTGTAAAAGGTACTCCAAGGGGTCTTCTAGGAATAATAGATGGGATAAATGAGACAAATTAGAACATGATGTCTTTGACAGAACACAGAAGTCATCTAATGGAGGAGCCACCCATGCAGAGATAGGCAATCTCCTTGAAAATTTCAAAATAGAAATGATGAGCTCCATCTCCTTGAAAATAGATGTCTTGAGGGAAAACAAGCTGTAGACGATCTCACTCTAGGGGTATTCTTCCCTAGATGTAAGAAGAACCACCCTGTGAAGGAGTGCCCGCTCGACAAGGTAGAAGTGTGTCAGCTGTGTGAGCTTAACCATGACACAAAAGAATGCACGTCACTACCTCAAGTGAAGGCTGTTCTGCAAGAATCAACTCCAGAGGTGGAACCAGCTTACTTTATTGCATATAAAAAGCCCTGGAAGCCTCAAAATTAAGGTATGACTCCATACTCATGTCCATTTTCAAATAACATGAATAATTGGAATAATATGTAGCATATGAATAAACAATTCCCTTCAACTTATTCTAATCCTCAATGGTACCCCTCTCAACCTTCAATGCAAATTTTTAACTCTTGGAACCCCTGGGCATAGCCACCATAGCCACCAGACCAACCAAATTATTGGTCTCCTCGATGGAGGAATTTCCATCCAGGGAACCATTTTCCCCATAACCAACCCTCTCAACAGCTTCCACATCAAACGTTTTCTCAACAACCATACCCTCCTCAATATCCTCAGCCTTATCAGCAGTCGCAGCTACAACTCCATAATAATGTTGTCCCCAATATACCGAGACGAACTTAGCTACCTACTCAACCTAACCCTAACCCAAATAATAAAGTAGTCCATCAGTTTGAGACTATCAACATGCCTGCTTACTCCCTTACTCCTGTACCCTGCAATGATATTTGCTTACAATCAGGAAAGGTAGTGGAGCCTTTGATCATTGAGGATGTTCCATCCTCTGTGCATGAAGAAGGGATGAATCCATAGTATTTATCCAATGCAGCAACCCCCATTATTGAAGATGCTAAACATCCTACTAATATGCCGGCTAAAACGCAGAACGATACATCTATCGACACACAGCCTACCTAGTTGATTAGGGAACCTCCATACCCTGAAAGATTAATGTTACCAAAGGTAGTGGGACAACCTCAGTTTAACCTCTTAGGAGAGTTAAAAAATATTTATGTTAAAATCCTCCTCCTTTGGTCCCTTCAAAATGTACCTATCTATGCCAGAACTATTCGGGATCTGTGTACAAGGAAACCAGGAAGGAAACCCAAGGATCCTCCCACTGTTCATGTCATAGGGAAATTATCTACATTAATAATGGGAAAAACCCTCTTCGCCAAATACGAAGACCCTGGGAATCCCACTATCACGGTGCAGATTGGGCACACATAGATACCTAACGTACGGGTAGACTTAGGAGCAAAAATTAACGTTATGACTATTGAAACTGTAAGAAAACTTGGGCTCACTAATCTCAGGCCAACTCCCACAATTTTAGAATTGGCAGATAGATCCACTATTAAACCTAAAGGAATTTTGGATGATCTCATTATCTTAGTTGATTCTTGGGAGTACCTTGCTAACTTCTTGGTTTTACAACATAAGTCACAGCTAGGAGGACACTCATTAATCTTGGGAAGAACCTGGTTAGCTACAGCTGATGCTTGCATCAGCTGTCGATCTGGGTCTATAACCATATCAGATGGCACTGAGATAAAGAACCTCACTATCTATCCTCCAGCTCAACGGATCTTAGAAGCTGAAACTCCATTATGGATGGAGACATAGGAAGAAGAGGGCGTTTAGCCATTATTAACAATAGGGAAGGCCTTAAATTTTAAAGATGAAACTGAAGACGACGCCATTAATAATTTCATCAGTGAACCCACTTCTGTCAATAAGAAAATTTATCAGATCCTGAATACTATTCTAGGTGAAGAGGAACAATAAAATATCACAGAAGAGGCATTAGTCAGTGACACTCATATAGTTCTAGTGTTGAAAAATTCAAAAAGTGTTCCTATGGAGGTAGGGTCTGGAAAAACCCTGAATATTAATCCCAGCCTTTCCCTAGATGAACAAAAGCACCCAATCAGTCTCGTAAAAAAACATAAGGGGGAATTTTCCTGGGAGTACACAGACATGAGGGGTTTCCCCTCTAATCTGTGCACCCATCACATCTATATCAAAAGTGACTCTCGGCCTATGTGTCAGGCCTCAACGATGAATGAACCCCAATCTTAGGGACATAGTGAAGGAAGAAATTCAGAAACTCTTGGAAGCAGGATTTATATATCCCATTTTAGACAGCGAGTGGGTGTCTCCGCTCGTAATAGTACCCAAGAAGAATGGTAAATGGAGAGTCTGTCTGGACTATAGAGAACTGAACAAGGAAACATAGAAAGATCACTTTCCCCTGCCTTTCATTGATAAAGTGCTTGACACCTTATCCGGGAAGAAGTTCTTCTCCTTCTTGGATGGTGTTAGGAACCCATGTCAATCCCTCTCTTTACTATGTTAGTATATTGTTGTTAGACGCATATGCTTTGTAAGTCATCCCATAGTAATTGTTGATCCATAGTTTGTGTTATTGTTGTGAGGCGCATATGCTTTGTAAGCTTCCTGTAGTATTTGTTGATCCATAGTTTATATTGGCCCATGGTTTTGACCCATAGTATTGGCTCCCATAGTTTATATTGGCCCATGGTTTTGACCCATAGTATTGGTGCCTATTTTTGGTATATAAGTGTGTGTTGAGGCGAAGGAAGGCACGGTGAAGTTATTTTGTATTGAGCTTGCTCAAAGGAGGTTGCCCCCTTGAAGTGGCTTGCGATTAATATAAAAGTGATTCTGAGTTCTGCTGCTATATCGTGTGTTTTGATTACTTGTTTGATGCAGGTTCCTCACATCTGGTATCAGAGCACTTTCCTTGGCACAAGTGGGAAATTTTTTTTTGGGCGGCGAATTTCAGATCAATTTCTGAAACTTTTTGCACAAATTCAGAAGAAACAGATTGCATATCTGAATTCCTCTTTCAAAAATACGCAGTTTCAAAAAAACAATCATCTCATTTGGAGTTCTAAAAATGGAGATATCACGGATTTAAAATCTGCAATTTTTCAGAATTCGGTGACGGCCGCGGAAATTGCGGCGAGAAAATATTCTGACCGAGTGCCCAGATTTTTATTCTGATTTCTTGAGTAGAAGCAGAGTGGTTGTTCCAGTTTCAGAAACATGCTATAATAGCGATTCTGAGCAATATAAGATCCAGTTTTTGAACATTGGGTGGAATTTCTGCCCAAATTTTTTTCTGTTGCAGGTTCGGATCTGGGAATAATCCCTCTTCGCTTAACTGTGGGAAGTACTTGGGCATAAGCCCTAAAAATCATTGTGAGGAGTACCACAGGAACCCCGAAGTAGCTGGCCCATTGAGAGGACCTGCCAGCAAAAAGGGCAACGACCCCTACCTGATTGACTAGTTCCCACCCGTGAGGTAAACCAAGAGCTGTCGTTTGTGTCCAAGCGGTTATCAGTTTTACCTGAGCTGTGGAGTGAGGGGTACTGCCCCAATACGCAAGCCGTCAGACAGCATTGGTGGCCTAGTGAATCCCTTGAACCGATAGGAAGCCGCACATACCTAGGGCCCATATCTATTTTCAGTTGCACAATTGTAGATTTCCTCTGTCTAGAACTATTGCTAGTCAGTTCCGCGCCGTTGCAGATCCATCTGTTGCCGATCACTTCCATGCCGTTGCAGATCCCTTCCTGAAAAATCTCCTGCTTATGGTTGTCACCCACACAGGAGAAAAAATCATGGAGGAAGCACTTGCAGCCATCCAAGCCAAACTCCAGGAACTGGATAAAAAATTTCTCGGTCTCCATCTTGAGCATTCAGCTATGAACACCAGATGACAGTCCGAGTCTTCATCAACCAATGGGTTCTCTTCTTCCTGCAATTTTCGCGGTCTGAAACTAGATTTTTCGCGCTTCAATGGTACTGATCCGACTGGATGGATCTATCGTGTAGAACAGTATTTTAGCCTTCATAATACTTTTGATGTCCACCAAGTTCCACTTGCCTCCTTTCATTTGGAACAGGAAGCTCTTCAATGGTATCGTTGGTACATCAAGGCTCATGAAGAGCCAAAATGGCCTGCTTTTTGCCAGCTCATTTTGCACCGATTTGGTCCGAGTGCTTTTGATGACTTCACAGGAGCTCTCACTAAACTTCGCCAAACTGACACTGTGAAAGAGTATCAAACTGAATTTGAGAAACTAGCTAATCACACTGAAGGATTACCTGATGACTTCTACCGGAGTTGTTTTATCAGTGGTCTAAAGGATGCAATTCACTCTGAGGTCAAAATGTTCAGTCCCAACACAATGATGGAAGCCCTGGGGTTGGCTAAGTTGGCAGAAGACAAGATGGCAGCCCAACAGCGCTCCAAATCGTTTTTTGTTCCCTTCTGCAATATGGGTTCTCAATGACCTCCCATTCTGCCAGCTCCTCGCTCACCTCCAATCAAGCATTTGTCTGAAACAGAGATGCAGGCATGCAGAGAAAAAGGGCTTTGTTATAATTGTGTTGAGAAATTCAGTCGGGGCCATCGATGTGTTCAACAAAAGATCTATCTCTTGGATGTGGATTCTCCACCTGCCTCTGAAATTCATGAATATGTTGCTGATGTAATGGATGCTCCGGTTGACGCTCAGGAGCCCCCTACTGACCCTCCATCTCAGGACGACTAGCCCGAGATATCCCTCCATGCTTTAGCTGGAGTCACTGCCCCCCAAACAATGCGGGTACGCGGTTACTTCAAGAAGCTTCCTCTTACAATACTCATTGATTCTGGCAGCACTCATAATTTCATTGACCCTCGGATTGCCAAACAAGATGATTGTTTTATCCATCCTTGCTCCAACTTTGAAGTCATGATTGGCAATGGGGGCACCTTACCTTGCAAACGGAAGTGTTGTAATGTGCGTATCTCTATGGGAGATTATAACCTCCGCTCTGACATGTTTGCCTTGACCTTAGGTGGATGTGATGTGGTTTTGGGCGCTCAATGGCTGTGCACACTTGGCCCCATATTATGGGATTTTGCTGAACTTTGGATGCAGTTCTCCCCCAATGGACACAAACACACATTGAAGGGATTAAAACCAGGGTCTCTCAGGATCATCAGTTCACATCGCCTAGAAAAACTCCTTAAGAAGAGTTCCCATGGTGTCATTGCTCAGCTCCATTCCCTTCAAATGCAACCTTCAGCGGCCCCCACTACTCCTTTGGATCTCCAACAAATTCTGGATCGCTATACAGGTGTTTTTGCTGACCCAGTGGGACTTCCACCTTCACGACCAGAGCACCATCGTATTCAGCTCCTCCTTGGTAGCATTCCTCCCAACATCAGGCCCTATTTGCGGAAATTCATTCTAGTATTTTTTGATGATATCCTCATCTACAATAAAACATGGGTTGAACATCTCCAGCATCTGGCTCTTGTAATGAAACTTTTCTCTGATCATCATCTCCATGCCAAAAAGTCTAAATGTGTTTTTGGCCAAAAGGAAGTTGAGTATCTCGGGCACATTATCTCAGCACAAGGGGTTCGTGTGGATCCTGCCAAAATCGCTGCCATGAACAATTGGCCACCTCCTAAGACACTCAAGAGCCTTCATGGTTTTTTGGGGTTGACTGGCTACTACCGCAAGTTTGTCAAGGATTATGGGAAGCTTGCAGCTCCATTAACTGCGCTGTTGAAAAATGATGATTTTACATGGACACATGTTCTTGAGCGTGCATTTGTCAAGCTGAAACAAGCTATGTGTACTACACCCATTCATTTCTGCATCCAGACTGATCACCAGAGTCTGAAATATTTCCTAGAACAGTGTGTATCCTCCCCAGCACAACAGAAATGGGTTAGCAACCTCATGGGTTATGACTATGAGATCACTTATAAGAAGGGTAAGGACAATCTTGTGACGGATGCCCTTTCTCGCACATTTGATGACCAAGGTTCTCTTTCCGCTATTTCTATGCTTGTTCCAAATTGGTTGCAATCGGTTCAGCAGGGTTATGTCAATGACTCTTCATTATCTCACATCATCCAATGCTTGGACAACAACCCTTCTGTTGTTCCACATTACTCTTGGGATGGTGATTCACTGCGATACAAGGGTCGTCTGGTGCTTCCCTAGAACAAAGCTCTTCAACAAGCTATCTTCTATGAACTCCATGCTTCTCCGTCAGTGGAGCACTCTGGTTTTCTCAAAACATATGAACGGGCACGTTGCAACTTCTTTTGGCAGGGCATGAAAAGGAAAATTCAACAGATGGTGGTTGAAGGTGATACCTGCCAGTGCAATAAGGGTGAAATAACACCCCTTTCGGGATTGCTCGAGCCCTTGCCCATACCTCCCCGAATATGGACAGATATTTCTATGGATTTCATTAACGGGCTCCCTAAATCTGAAGGGAAGACTGTGATTTTGGTTGTGGTTCATCGCCTCTCCCAATATCATCATTTTTGTGCTCTCAGCCATCCCTATACAGCCTCTTCCGTTGCTCAAATTTTCTTGGACCAGATCTTTTGTCTTCATGAAATGCCTTCTTCCATTGTCTCGGATCGTGGTGCGACTTTCACCAGTCATTTTTGGATAGAACTCTTTCACCACACTGGCACCAAACTGAAGATGCGTTCAGGTTATCACCCCCAAACGGATGGTCAGACTAAAATTATCAATAAATGCTTGGAACCTTATCTTCGTTGCTTCTCCTCTGAGCAACAACATCAGTGGGAAAAGTGGCTCCCTCTCGCTGAATGGTGGTACAATACCTCTTACCGCACTGCCTCTAAAATGACTCCATATGAAGCAGTTTATGTTCAGGCACCGCCAGTTCTTCTTCCTTACACCCCCAGCAGTTCTCCAGTTCAGGAAGTTGACGCGGTCCTTCGCATTTTGCGCGAAAACCTTCACATGGCAGGAAATCGCATGAAGCAACAAGCTGATCAACACTGTTCTGAGTGCACTTTTGAAGCCAGTGATATGGTTTTTCTTCATCTCCATCCTTACAAGCAATCCTCACTCAAACTCAAAGGGCGTCATCAGCTCGCTCCAAAGTTCTATGGGCCATATAGGATTCTTCAAAAGATTGGGTCTGTTGCTTCTAAATTGGAAATTCCGCCTTCTTCCCGCATTCATCCAGTATTTCATGTCTCTTGTCTGAAGAAAGTTCTTGGCACCAACATCAAAGGCCAAACTATTTTACCAGAACTGGATAATGTAGGATCCATCTTTTTGGAGCCGGAGGCTGTCCTCAATAAGCGCACTCGTCAGCTTCGCTCTCGCTCTATCACAGAGGTCTTAATTCAATGGCACGGAATGCAGCCCGAGGATGCTACGTGGGAACCACTCCTCCAGATACAATGACAATTTCCACATCTAAAGCTTTAAGGACAAATCTTTTTCTAAGGGGGAGGGGATGTTAGGAACCCATGTCAATCCCTCTCTTTACTATGTTAGTATATTGTTGTTGGACGCATATGCTTTGTAAGTCATCCCATAGTAATTGTTGATCCATAGTTTGTGTTATTATTGTGAGGCGCATATGCTTTGTAAGCCACCTGTAGTATTTGTTGATCCATAGTTTATATTGGCCCATGGTTTTGACCCATAGTATTGGCGCCTATTTTTGGTATATAAGTGTGTGTTGAGGCCAAGGAAGGCACGGTGAAGTTATTTTGTATTGAGCTTGCTCAAAGGAGGTTGCCCCCTTGAAGTGGCTTGCGATTAATATAAAAGTGATTCTGAGTTCTGCTGCTATATCGTGTGTTTTGATTACTTGTTTGCTGCAGGTTCCTCACAGATGGGTTTAGCGGGTACAATCAAATCCATATTGCTCCTGAAGACCAAGATAAAACTACCTTCACCTGTCCCTGGGGAATTTTTGCATACAGAGTGCTTCCCTTTGGTTTATGCAATGCACCAGCCACATTTCAAAGAGCTCTGATTGGCATATTTTCATAATTACTTAATGATAGTATCGAAAATTTTATGTATGATTTTACTCCTTATGGCAGAGATTTTGAAGAAGCATTGAAAATTTTGGAAAAGGTTTTAAGTCGCTGCGAACGGACCCAGCTATCTTTGAGCACTGAAAAGTGCCATATGATGATGAGTGAGGGAGTGGTGTTTGGGAATTTTATCTATGCTGATGGCATCCAGGTGGACCCCTATAAAATCAAGGTAATAAAAAATATACCTACTCCTGTAACTCAAAAAGAAGTGCGAAGTTTCTTGGGGCATGCTGGATATTATCGAAGATTTATAGAAAACTTTTCCAAACTTGCCTCTCCTTTGTTTTCACTATTAATGAAGGATGTGCAATTTATTTGGAATGAGGCATGCCAGAAAGCATTTGTTAAACTTAATGAGAAGCTATCCACAACCCCCATCCTAAGAGGGCCCAATTGGACCCTGCCTTTTCACATTTCTTCAGATGCTTCTGATACTGCCATTGGAGCAGTTTTAGGACAGAAGGATGGTCAAGCACCTTAAGCAGTTTATTATATTAGTAAAAACTTAGCCCCTATTGAACTTAATTATACTGTTACCAAGTAGGAGTTTTTAGCCATTGTTTACTCCATTAACAAATTTCGACATTATATCACTGGATATCCTACATTTTTGCACACTGACCACTCGGCCATCAAATATCTAATGAATAAACCTGTTACCAATGCCAAGGTAACTAGGTGGCTATTACTATTATAGGAATTTGATATTACCATTATAGCAATACCTGGAAGAGAAAATGTTGTCGCTGATTTCTTATTTTGTTTTACTAATAGTGATGATAATTTTCCTGTTGAGGACTCTTTTCTAGATAAACACTTATTTGCAGTTTTAGCTCACTCCCCTTGGTATGCAGATGTCGCTAACTATTTGGCTGCAGGAAAGCTTCCAGCACATTTGTCCAAAAGAGAAAAGAGGAAAATTATTCAACAAAGTTCCAGGTATTGTTGGATAGATGGTCATCTCTTCTACACAGGCCCTGATCTTGAGATCAGAAGATGTGTAAGAGAAGATGAAATATTCCATATTTTGAAGGCCTTCCATGATGAGCCTTGTGGGGGGGATTTTGTAGATAGGAGGACAGGACACAAAGCGTTGAGAATGGGATACTATTGGCTGACCCTTTTTAGGGATGCAAAAAGGTATGTCTAGTCTTGTGATAGCTGCTAGAGGATGGGCCAACCCAATAGATTAGATCAAATGCCTCTTAAACCACAACTGGTGGTTGAACCCTTTGACAGATGGGCCTTATATTTTGTTGGTCCTATCAGCCCTCATTCCAGGAAGAAAGCCTACATCTTGGTTTGTACTGACTACATGACGAAATGGGTAGAATTTGTGGCTCTGGTGAAAGCCAATGACCAGGCTGTGATCGATTTCCTGTATGGTGAAATATTTACCCGTTTAGGATTACCCAAGGAAGTCGTTACCGATGGAGGACCTTAGTTTGTGTCGAATCAATTCAAAGCTCTGCTACGAAAGTACCATATTAAGCACCAGATAGCTTCACCATACCATCCCCAAGCCAATGGCTAGGTGGAAAGCACTAACCATAGTTATTGAATCCATCCTTGCCGAGACGATCAAGAGCCATTGTAGAGATTGGGCTAATAGACTTCTGAAAGCATTGTGGGCATATCGTACTACTTGGCACAACACTACAGGTTTCTCTCCTTATGACTTGGTGTATGGGAAAAGTGATTTCTTCCCGATTGAATTTGAAATTATGAATTTGAAGACAGCTATGAAGGTAAACATAGATGTGACTGAAGCTTGATGTCACGTCCCCAAGCCTCCGACCGGAAAGGAGGACGCGATCTAATGGCTGAATCAGACCGGGCTAAGTGCCCATGAACATGTACAGGCTAAAAATTTCATAAAACAAAATGCTGAAAGAGAAAATACATTGCAGTATAACATGCCTAAATGCAATTCATTTAACATACGCAACTACAATTGTAGATTATGCACAGCTATGATTAATTATCCTTGCACAGCGGAATCAACATGCATTTAGACAAGCATTTTTCAACATGTTCATTATTTTCATTAATAGAAATATAGTTGCAGAGGTAAAATACACAAGATCACTTATCTTATGAATGCTTTGCTTCGCAACCAGCTACGTCGCTGCAACGTCCCACCCAACCATAGGCCAGCGTGCTCCTTAATCTCTCAGCAGCGCTGCCACCCCCGAGCTGGGCATGATTCTCCAAGGAATAAGGGAACTAGCAGGCTTACACATAACACATAGCCAAGCCAACCAAGTTGGGTTTATCAGGCCATTAAGGAGCTGAGGAAGGAAATTGCTAAGCTGGTGAGCTCCTTACAAAGCCAAGAACACCCACACCAAAACTAGCCTGACCTCTAAGACACCCATCCACACCCAACACAAGGAATCAGTCCCTTCTCTGCTACACAGTCCCTCAGGCCCTGCATTCCCTTCCAGTGCTATTCAGGGGCGATGGAGAAGAAGGCCAGCCCTCTAGTTTTGTCTGTGTGGTCTCTAGCACCAGGTTTATCAAGCAACCAAGCCAAAATCCTTACTCCTCACACAGTCCAAAGACTAACCATTGCATTCAGGCAATCAATTTAGCTAACACAGCTTGAACAGTAAAAACGGATTACACAGTCCCATACGTGACAGCAAAAACGGCTCAGAACATGGGGGAAAACACACAGTCCTGAAGCTTATCAGGGAAACCAACTCACAGCAGGGAAAAACGTCCCAATTAGCCAGTGCGTGAGACCCAAAAGTCAGTGAGACAGCCAAAAACGTGAATGGCTCTTCATAGCGATGGTAAAAAAAACACATGAAATCACAAAAACGTGAATGGAAATGCACCAGCAGCTGCAAAAACGTGAGGAAGACAACCCATGCCCTGGCATTACAAAAACTACCTCCAATCCATGGGAAAAATGAAGCCAACAGCCAAAACGTGGGATCCAAACACACAGGAAAAACTCCAGCTGCTGCCAAAAAACCCCCAACGTGAAGGAGAATGGACAGGAAAATGAAAAACATGGATGTATGGTAGAATGGCATACGTTTTTGGACATATTCCTTGCCAAGGAAGTCAGAACACGTTTTTCAAAAATGGGTCTCTGCCCAATTCGAATTTGGTTTCCCATACTCTTCCCCTTCCATGCAATAACTAACTCAACCACATTCTGGCAGAAATAAATGATTGGGGAAAAAGACAAGAAAGGTAGTTGACAGTTTGATGGGTTCTCTCATAGACATTTGGCTTTTCCCCATTGGCCCATAGGTTAAATATTTCACCCCCCCTTATCCTTAGAAAATCATGCCCCATTCGATTTGGTTGCCGCGGCCGTAGCTGGTTGTGTCCATTAATTAATTATGATGCATATTTACATAATGGCCAACATAATATGTGCCGCATGCCTCGATATTCAATCGGTGACAAATTTTAAATCCAAAACATAACATAACCGATCAATGGTGGGGCCTTGGCCTTTAGCTCCACACCATGATCATTACAATATATACATCATGTACATTTAATGTAACGGGGTCAAAACCGGGACATTACATTACCCTCCCTCTTCAATTAGCACTGTCCTCAGTGCTTTACAAAATTGATCAAAATGCTACACTGGCATCGCCTCAGTGTTCCGCAAAATCGAACAAAAATGGATGTGCCAACCGCATGGCATCCTCCAGCTCCCATGTAGCTTCTTCAGGCCCGTAGTGCTCCCATTGCACCTTTACCTGCCCTATGGCTCGGTTCTGGAGCATTGTGACCTTCCTGTCGAGGATGCGCATTGGCTCGATTCGGAACTCTCCCTCGGGTTCCACCTGAATCACATCCCAATTTATCACGTGGTTAGGATCATGTACATATCTCTTAAGCAAAGAAACATGAAAAACATTATGAGCTCTAGTGCTAGCAGGCAATGCAAGTCTATATGCAGCTGGCCCTATTCTTTCAAGCACTTCAAACGGCCCACAATATCTTGGTGACAACTTGGCACAACTCCCAAGCTTCAAGGAACTCTTCCTTGCCCTCACTCTGAGGTAAACATGATCCCCAACACTGAACTCTCTGTTCACCCTATGCTTATCTACATAGCTTTTCTGTCTGTCCTATGCTGCTTTCAGCTTCTGCCTAATCTTTACAACCTCTTGCTCCATTTCCTTGAGCAATTCTGGTCCAAGCACAATCCTATTCACTGGATTGTCCCAAGTCACTGGTGTCCTACACCTTCTTCCATACAAAGCTTCATACGGACTCATCCCCAAGGATGCCTGCTGCTCATTGTTATAAGCAAACTCTACCAAGTGTAGGTAATCTTCCCACTTGGTTGGTTTTTCCATCACATACATGCGAAGCATGTCTTCAAGCACCTGATTAACTCTCTCAGTTTGACCATCTGTCTGAGGATGGTATGCAGTGCTGAAGTTTAGCTTTGTACCCAAATCTGCAAACAACCCCTTCCAAAAGTTGGAAGTAAACTTGACGTCTCTGTCAGATACTATTGCCTTCGGCAATCCATGCAATTTAAATATCTCCTTCATGAATATCTTTGCAATGTCACCAGCCTCATACGTAGACTTAACTGGTATAAAATGTGCTTCCTTTGTCAACTTGTCTACCACAACCATGATGGAATCATGTTGTCTCCAAGTCATTGGCAATCCTGTAATAAAATCCATGGAAATAACTTCCCATTTCCATTCTGGAAATGGTAAAGCCTGCAACAAACCTGCTGGATGTTGATGCTCAACCTTCACCTGCTGACATTTCATACACCTTGAAATGTATTCAGCCATGTCCTTTTTCATACCTGGACAGAAGTACTGCTTTCTAGCCGTAGCAATTGTCTTCTGATATCCTGCGTGTCCAGAATACGGAGCTTGATGGATTTCATCCATGACAACTCTCCTCAAATCTGCCACACATGGAATATAAATTTTGCCTTTATAAGTGAGAATCCCATCTCCTTCCAATTTATATCCCTCATACCTCTTCTCAAGACTTTGCTGCTGCAATTTGTCTTTTACCTGCTCATACAATTCATCTCCAGCAACATGATTAACAATCTGCTGCCTCAAATCTGATTGGCAAATACTAAGAGATGCCACATGCATTTCTTGCATTTTCCTGCTGAGCGCATCAGCTACCTTATTCTCTTTTCCCTTTATGTGCTTGATTTCAAAATCAAACTCACATAAAAATTCCAGCCATCTTGCTTGCCTAGCATTCAACGTAGGCTGATCAAACAAATACTTCAGACCACAGTGGTCTGTTCTGAGCTCAAATCTCCTGCCCATCAAGTAATGCCTCCACATCTTGAGAGCATGTACTATGGCTGCGAGCTCTAGATCATGAGTGGCATAGTTCTTCTCATGTTCCTTCAGCTTTCTCGACTCATAACATATCACGTGGTTATCCTGCATAAGGACTCCCCCAAGCCCTTGTCCACATGCATCGATACACACCACAAAATCTCTCTCTGGATCTGCAACTTTCAATACTGGTGCACTAGTGAGAAGATTCTTCAACTGCTGGAAGCTTTCTTCACACCTCGATGTCCATTCGAACTTCATCCCCTTCTTTTGCAAAGAAGTGATGGCATGTGCAACTTTGGAGAATCCCTCGATGAATCTCCTATAATATCCTGCAAGTCCCATGAAAGATCTTACATCTGTCACATTTCTTGGAGTAGGCCAATTCATAATGGCTTCAATCTTTTCAGGGTCCACAGATATACCCTCTTCTGAGATAATGTGACCCAAGTACTGAATTCTATCTCTATAGAAGTCACACTTGCTCAGTTTTGCATACAACTGATGCTCCCTGAGCACTTGCAATGTCAATCTCAAATGCTCTTCATGCTCTTTCTCATTCTTAGAATAAACAAGAATGTCATCAAGGAAAACAAGAACAAATTTATCCAAATACCTGTTGAAGACACTATTCATAAGGCACATAAATGTAGCTGGTGCATTTGTGAGGCCAAATGGTACCACTACAAACTCATAGTGCCCATACCTTGTCCTAAAGGCTGTCTTATGAATGTATTCGTCCTTGATCCTTACCTGATGGTAACCAGATCTCAAGTCAATCTTGGAAAATACCTTTGCTCCTCTCATTTGATCAAAGAGGTCATCAATCCTAGGCAAAGGATATTTATTCTTCACAGTAACCTTGTTCAACTGTCTATAATCAATACATAACCTGAGCGTACCATCTTTCTTCTTTACAAACAGAACTGGTGCTCCCCAAGGAGACACACTCGGGCGAATATACTTCTTGTCCAACAACTCTTGCAGTTGCATCTTCAATTCTAGCATCTCTAGTGTACTCATCCTGTAGGGTGCCTTGGACACTGGTGCTGCTCCTGGCACAAGTTCAATAGTGAAATCAATGTCCCTCTTTGGAGGAAGCCCTGGAATCTCATCAGGAAACACATCCCTAAATTCCTGTAACACCTGATAGTCCTCCAACCTAGGAGTTTCATCTCTCGTTTTCTCCAAAATCTGAGCTGCATACACCTGGAAACCCTTCCTACAGAACTTCTTTAACTGCATAGCTGAAACCTGCCTCACTGAAATTACCTTTGGAATACCTTTCACAACTACTGGGCTCCCTTCCTCATTCATGCATTCAAAAGTCTTATTGTAGCAGTCAAGCTTCACCCTGTGAGCTTCTAACCAATCCATTCCAATGAGAACATCATAGGAACCAAGCGGTAGAACATTCAGATCTACACAAGTGACCAATTCATTCATGACCAATGGACACTTCTCTACCACTTCACTGACCTTCCTCTTAGTTCCAGTGGCTAGCTGAACTAACCAAGACTTCCTATGCTTTACTTTATTAAAAGCACACATATCCACTACTCTAGGAGTAATGTAACTATGCGTAGAACTAGGGTCAATCAAAATAGAAACATATTGCTCAGCAATCTTACCTGCTACTTCAACCACAGCTGACTAGTGATCTGCTTGACGGTCCTCCAGTGCTGCGTAGATCCTAGGAACTGCCCTTGCTACTTGACCCACCATTTCTACCTCTTGAACATTATGAGCTGTTCTTGCACTCTCATTCTCAAGTGGACAATTTCTACGCATGTGGGGTCCTCCACATTTCCAACATTGAAGTGGCCCTCTATTCTGTTGTGGATCTTTAGGCTTTTCTCCTGTCACTCCAACTGGCTTACTGGCAGCTTGAGATGGCTGCTTCTGCTGATTCCGGAAGCTAGAAGGTTTGAAACCTTTCTTTCTTTGGTCGAACTTCTCATTCTTCTTGTCCTTCCATGCCTTATGGTAATCAGGTTTACCCTTGTTCTGCTCATAGCAATACTTAGCTTTCCTTATTGCTTCTTCAAGAGTTCTAGGCTCATAAAACTCAATTCTATCTTTATAAGACTGAGGTAATCCACTCAGAAAGCGCTGGACCTTTACTTTTTCATCTCGGATGTACCGGACATACCTTAACAGCTCCAAAAACTTATTGGCATATTCTTCCATGGTCTGCTGTCCCAATCTCAGCTCATGGAACTCCTTAATCTTGTCATCATAATACCTGTCAGATAGGTATTTCTGCTTGAAGTACTTCTTGAACTGTTTCCACTTCAGTCTCCTTTCACTGATCCTCTTTACTTGCTTGAAGTGTTCCCACCAAATGGATGCCCTTCCGTTCATATTGAATATGGCAACTCTTGCCTTCATGTTTCCCGAATAGTCATGCACTTGAAAATACTTCTTAATACCAAGAAGCCAAGCTTCAGCCTCTTGTCCAGTCTTTATCTCACCATCAAACGTAGGAGGTTTTGCCTTTTTAAACTCATCATGAGAGCGATCCCTATGGTGTCTCTTTCTTTTTCTTTTATGAGAAGAAAAGCTTGAATCCCCACTGGACTCTTCAAAATCAGATGACCCACTAGGAGTCCTTCTCCTTCTCCTAGTACTGCTCTTACTGCCTTCTGGTCTTGCTGTACCTTGTCCAGAGTCTATCTTCTTATGCAAGTCTGTCAAACTCTGCAACATTGCAGCATTCAGTTGATGCTGCTCTTCCTGGGCTTTAATTAAGCTTCTCATAGTGGCTGCAACATCAGACGGTGTTTCTTGGAATCTCCTTCCATTAGACTCAAAGTCATCATTTCTATTTCGGGAATTTTCTCCCACGGCATCTTCTACTCTCTCATAAGAATCCTGGGCATCATACCCATCCTGGGTTCTCATACTGAACCGCAACTTACTTACCAACTGCACTACCCGGAATACTTCCCTGGAAGGTGACTATAATTCTGCAAACGTGTTAACGACAACGCAATTGTTAGATGCATAACATTGATATAAATCATAATCATTTACCTTTTCCGGAAATAATCATAAAATTACAAATGCCCAAGCACACAAAATTTCCTTCATCAAAGAACGTCTATCTGAGGGGGACGACGGGGATCAAGGGGGCTTGCTGCCAATTTCTCATTTTCGTCCTTGAAAATCCTCAAAATTTCACTGAGAAACAGCAGAAATCGGCTGAGAAATCTCATAGAAAAACTCAAAATTTTCTCTGTGTAAATCGGGTGTCGGCTGACTCTTTGATCGGCTGTCGGCTGACTCTCTGATCGGATGGTTTATTCGTCTAAGCAGCCGCAACAGCGGCTTCCTCGAAAGTTCCAGCCTTCTGCAGTATCGGCTCTTGGGAGCATCAGCACACCCGCTGAATCGGCTCCCCCACCATTCTCCCTTCCGCAGTGTCGGCTCCTTTACCATTCTCTCCTCCGCCGAATCTGCTGTCGGCTGTATCCCTGATCGGCGGTCGGAAGCCTTTTGGAATCGGGTGGTCTGTTCATCTTCTCAGCCGCAACGGCGGCTCCCCCAGAAGTTCCATCCTTCCGCAACGGCGGGTGGTAACTTCATCAGTTCGCCCGCAACGGCGGACGGAAACTTCCTTCAATGGCCCGACCGTTCCATACTTAGCCAAATTTTGAAATTTTTCTGCAGCATTGGCGATCGGGCAGATCTCGCGTCGGGTGTGAGATTGCTTCGCCGGCCGCAACGGCGGATGGAAAGATTGTTGTCTCACCCGCAACGACGGAGGTTAACTTCGTGAACCTTTCCGATTTCTCCGATACTTAGACCAATTTCGTGGCTTTTTCTCCCTTAACGTGTCGGCGATTGGAGGTCTTTACGATCGGCTGTGGGATCGTTTTGCCACCCGAAACGGCGGATGGTAAAATTCATCAACCCTTCCGCAACAGAGGACGGGGACTTCGTGAGACCGTCCGCAACGTCGGGTGGAAAAGACTTCTAACTCTTCCGCAACGGCAGAATACAACCCGAACTTCTTCCGCAACGGTCGGATGGAAAAATTTGTGAAACCTTCCACAATGGCGGATAGGGACTTCACGAAACCTTCCGCAATAGCGGATAGGAAATTCATGAGACCATCCGCAACGACGGACAGGGGACTTCTCCCGATCTTTCGACTGTTCACACTCAAGCAAAAATTTCCCAATTTCAAATTTTTCCACAGTCTTCCACATTCAAACTTCTGTTGGACAGAATGAAATGTAACCCCTGTTACTGCATCTTGGTGGCTCATGCAGGCCCATGCTGCAACTCAGAAGCTCTGATACCATTTTGTCACGTCCCCAAGCCTCCGACCGGCAAGGAGGACGCGATCTAATGGCTGAATCAGACCGGGCTAAGTGCCCATGAACATGTACAGGCTAAAAATTTCATAAAACAAAATGTTGAAAGCTTACACGTCTTTGTAAAAACTTTGTTTTCGCGCAATCTGGCGCATTAGATCGCTGCCAATTTCTCATTTTCGGCCCTGAAAATCCTCAAAATTTCACTGAGAAACAGCAGAAATCGGCTGAGAAATCTCATAGAAAAACTCAAAATTTTCCCTGTGTAAATCGGGTGTCGGCTGACTCTTTGATCGGCTGTCGGCTGACTCTCTGATCGGATGG
The DNA here is from genome assembly GCA_001517045.1 of Pseudotsuga menziesii. NCBI lineage: Eukaryota > Viridiplantae > Streptophyta > Pinopsida > Pinales > Pinaceae > Pseudotsuga > Pseudotsuga menziesii. The sequence continues at coordinate 2,378 of LPNX010070031.1, read as the reverse complement.
TTTATTCGTCTAAGCAGCCGCAACAGCGGCTTCCCCAGAAGTTCCAGCCTTCCGCAGTATAGGCTCTTGGGAGCATCAGCACACCCGCTAAATCGGCTCCCCCACCATTCTCCCTTCCGCAGTGTCGGCTCCTTTACCATTCTCTCCTCCGCCGAATCGGCTGTCGGCTGTATCCCTGATCGGCGGTCGGAAGCCTTTTGGAATCAGGTGGTCTGTTCATCTTTGCAGCCGCAACGGCGGCTCCCCCGGAAGTTCCAGCCTTCCACAATGGCGGGTGGTAAATTCATTAGTTCGCCCGCAACAGCGGACGGAAACTTCCTTCAATGGCCCGACCGTTCCATACTTAGCCAAATTTTGAAATTTTTCTGCGGCATCGGCGATCGGGCAGATCTCGCGTCGGGTGTGAGATTGCTTCGCTGGCCGCAATGGCGGATGGAAAGATTGTTGTCTCACCCGCAACGATGGAGGTTAACTCCGTGAACCTTTCCGATTTCTCCGATACTTAGACCAATTTCGTGGCTTTTTCTCCCTTAACGTGTCGGCGATTGGAGGTCTTTACGATCGGCTGTGGGATCGCTTTGCCACCCGAAACGGTGGATGGTAAACTTCATCAACCCTTCCGCAACAGAGGACGGGGACTTCGTGAGACCGTCCGCAACGTCGGGTGGAAAAGACTTCTAACTCTTCCGCAACGGCAGAATACAACCCGAACTTCTTCCGCAACGGTCGGATGGAAAAATTTGTGAAACCTTCCACAATGGCGGATAGGGACTTCACGAAACCTTCCGCAACAGCGGACAGGAACTTCGTGAGACCATCCGCAACGACGGACAAGGGACTTCTCCCAATCTTCCGACTGTTCACACTCAAGCAAAAATTTCCCAATTTCAAATTTTTCCACAGTCTTCCACATTCAAACTTCTGCTGGACAGAATGAAATGTAACCCCTGTTACTGCATATTGGCGGCTCATGCAGGCCCATGCTGCAACTCAGAAGCTCTGATACCATTTTGTCACATCCCCAAGCCTCCGACTAGCAAGGAGGACACGATCTAATGGCTGAATCAGACCGGGCTAAGTGCCCATGAACATGTACAGGCTAAAAATTTCATAAAACAAAATGCTGAAAGAGAAAATACATTGCAGTATAACATGCCTAAATGCAATTCATTTAACATACACAACTACAATTGTAGATTATGCACAGCTATGATTAATTATCCTTGCACAGCGGAATTAACATGCATTTAGACAAGCATTTTTCAACATGTTCATTATTTTCATTAATAGAAATATAGTTGCAGAGGTAAAATACACAAGATCACTTATCTTATGAATGCTTTGCTTCGCAACCAGCTACGTCGCTGCAACGTTCCACCCAACCATAGGCCAGCGTGCTCCTTAATCTCTCAGCAGCGCTGCCACCCCCGAGCTGGGCATGATTCTCCAAGGAATAAGGGAACTAGCAGGCTTACACATAACACATAGCCAAGCCAACCAAGTTGGGTTTATCAGGCCATTAAGGAGCTGAGGAAGGCAATTGCTAAGCTGGTGAGCTCCTTACAAAGCCAAGAACACCCACACCAAAACTAGCCTGACCTCTAAGACACCCATCCACACCCAACACAAGGAATCGGTCCCTTCTCTGCTACACAGTCCCTCAGGCCCTGCATTCCCTTCCAGTGCTATTCAGGGGTGATGGAGAAGAAGGCCAGCCCTCTAGTTTTGTCTGTGTGGTCTCTAGCACCAGGTTTATCAAGAAACCAAGCCAAAATCCTTACTCCTCACACAGTCCAAAGACTAACCATTGCATTCAGGCAATCAATTTAGCTAACATAGCTTGAACAGTAAAAATGAATTACACAGTCCCATACGTGACAGCAAAAACGACTCACAACATGGGGGAAAACACACAGTCCTGAAGCTTATTAGGGAAACCAACTCACAGCAGGGAAAAATGTCCCAATTAGCCAGTGCGTGAGACCCAAAAGTCAGTGAGACAGCCAAAAACGTGAATGGCTCTTCACAGCCATGGTAAAAAAAAACACATGAAATCACAAAAACGTGAATGGAAATGCACCAGCAGCTGCAAAAACGTGAGGAAGACAACCCATGCCCTAGCATTACAAAAACGACCTCCAATCCATGGGAAAAATGAAGCCAACAGCCAAAACGTGGGATCCAAACACACAGGAAAAACTCCAGCTGCTGCCAAAAAACCCCCAACGTGAAGGAGAATGAACAGGAAAATGAAAAACGTGGATGTATGGTAGAATGGCATACGTTTTTGGACATCTTCCTTGCCAAGGAAGTCAGAACACGTTTTTCAAAAATGGGTCTCTGCCCAATTCGAATTTGGTTGCCCATACTCTTCCCCT
>LPNX010070028.1:1838-27003 GCA_001517045.1 Pseudotsuga menziesii | reverse complement strand
TATATATTGCAAAAATGTGCCTTCACTTCCATATAATAATTCTTTTATAAACCCTCTCTGATACACCAAATAATTGTAATTTATTATTCCTTGGAATATATTTTTTTTAAATATTTTGACAAGAAAGTCAAAATGAAAGTAATGGATTATTTTTATTTAATAATTAAAATATTGAGAGGAATCGAAACTGAAGTAGTTGTTAAAAGAGTGTTTGTTGATCCACAAGGGAAAATGACAAATGCTGAAAGCTGCTGAGTGAGAACTCAAGTGATGCAGGAGGAATCTTCCCCAAAATTAGGTCAAAACTCCTTGTGGAGTGCTAAAGAGTAGGAGGCTCATAAATGACCAAGTCCTAGGAAAAATACTATAACATAGTATGTCCATCAAGCAATCAGGAGGTTGGTGATGGCTGGGGAATTGATTAGTTCATGCAAAGAGATGGCACATTGATCGGATTGTGTCCTCGTTGTTCAAAAAATAGGCTCGAGGGTTTTGGAGCAAGTAAGACTTGGATGCTCTAAGAGTTAGTTGGGAGGAACGACAAATTCAGTTTTGTTTTCCCGACAGTGGTGTCGGGTTCCCTACTAAATTTCTTCTCTGTTTAGCTCTAATAATTATAGTCTAAGCATAGATTTGAATTCTAAATGCATTTTCAATTTAGAATTATACCGTGCATCTATTCCTAATACTTTTGTCTTTTCAATAATATATCCATAGTATAAACTGTTAGCTGTTAAAATTAATTATGTATAGAATGTAGAAGAATCATAGAACTTATCTATTTTCTAAGTACATCTAGATAACCTACCATTGTTTATAATTGTATGTATATAATATTGGAATTAGTAAAGAGATCTAAGTAAATAAAATATAATCACATTTCCTCTAGGAGCCGAAGGATTTCATACAGAGCCTATCTTTGTTTTAAAAAATTATGTATATATATTTTAGTAAATCTAATATATGTTTGGGTATTCACGCCTAGTTTGGGGCAGATCTAGACATGTTAATAAATAAAAAGAACCAAACAAAAAGATCACATTCAATCAAACAAAATATTCATAGATACACATTGTAGAGCTGAAAGGCTTCATTTTCAAAATAATAAACTAGCTATGAAGATAGTGAATCCACAGATCTCTGTGTTAAAAACAACATTAACCAAATCTAGAAAACAAGCAAAGTAAGTTACTTATCTGATCATTAAGCCAACAACAAATTATTACAAATGGAAAAATTTCGTCTATAGGATTTAATAACATAATCAAATTCAAATGTACATTCTTTATTCTCAGGAATCCATACCTAAGAATAAATCAATCTCATTTAAGTGTTCAATCAACAACAAAATCGTGATAACCAAGCATAACTATATATCTGAAATCCCAAATAACATTCAAAATCGAATTAAGATCTCAAAACATGACTATAGGTTCAAGTCTATTTTTTTCTTTTCCAAAATTGAAATTACACATAAGATCTTAACAAAGTCTTCCGACCATCAATAATACCATGGCCATAAGCCAATCCTTGGAATCCACATTCTAAAAAATAAAAACGTAATGTAAAGTCTCCATCCAAACACTATTGCATTTTGAAACACATTCAAGTGTGAGAAGTTGTGAAGCCATAGTGTAAACTACTGCATCCAAGTACAGACCCAATAAGGGTTTAAAACAAAACTTATCTTCAAAATTTTTCTTAAGCACTTTTAAGCTCCAACTTCCCTTGGAACCACGAACCAAAGAAACGGAAAACTAGTTTAACCACAAACTAATTCATGAATCTTACCTTATGGTCGTTGGAGCATCTGATGTACAGTCCATGCCACACTGTACCGATGTTTACATGCATAAAACCTGGTGGCATTAGTGTAACTTAAAAAACCAAAAATTATGTGCATTATTCCAATTTAAATATATTTGGATCAATCCCTCACCTTTCAATAGCGAAGAAGGATACCTGAGAGGAGGTGACCTTGTCACTACTCTCGATAAGCCCATACTTCAAAAACTGTATTTACAGTTAAGTAATGTTATAAAAAAATGTTTATTGTAAACCCTAATAATTGAAAAGATTAAAATACATACGACTCTCTTTATTACCTACATTTCTGAGTTGGGTCGTGAGGGTGAAGCAGGCTCAATCCAAAACTTCTACAATTCCCAGCTTTCTTCACCTGTCAACAAGTTGACAAAGTTAAAATAAACCCTGAATCATAATTAATTAATGAAATTCATATCTGTGCAAATCGAAGAGGGACTTACCCCATAAAGTCGTGTAGAGGGCCAAGGATTGGCTCCTCCTGGTTGTTCCTTCCTCCTCTTCCTACACACAACAAAAACATTATGTTAAACTCTATAACCAACTATTAAACCATTAATAATCAAATTTGTAGAATGTAAATGGGATAATTTCTTCCTTACCTGGTTAAAATTTGGCAAGTTGCAAATCCTCTGCTAAAACTCAAAGAAGGAATTTGTCTTCCCTTCATAACCCTGTGACGAACCAATATGGACGATATTGTAATGGAGACCACATTTCCATTAATCAAACTGATAAAAACCTTCAAGCAAAATCGGGTACATACCAGAAGCAAAACCTTCATTAACAGACCATGAAGAGTAAAGGGAGAGACTGGTGCAACACAGCCATGGAGCGGTTGAGTTTCTTTCATAGGAAAATCAAAACAAACGAAATGAATGGAACATAAAACCTCACAACAACATAAATCTCATTAAAACTCTATGAGCACCCTTTTGATCCAGATATTAACAAGTGTAGGGAAAGGTCCAGCTACGACCACCATTAGAGGAAATTTGGGGTCTAAAATGGGCCTTATAAGAAAACGCACCAACAATAAATTTTGTGAGTTGAAATTCAAGAACTAATAGAATTTCAATAAAATGAATCAACCATAATGGCTGAATTGACATATTTGTCATAAAAGAAAACTGCTTTTTTTGTTCGTATTTTCGACATATCTCCCTGTGTTTTTACTCAAATTTTAGGCGACAGAGCTCGTTGGATGTGGAATTTAATTCCATATCCAATGAGTACCCACACTTTGTACTTTTGATGGACCCCTCTACCCAAAAAATAAGAAACACCTGAAAAAACCTGATGATGATGTCATCATCACGTTTTTTTCAGGAATTTATTGTTTTTGGGGTAGAGGGGCCCATCTAAAGTATGCAGTGTGGGTAATCGTTGGATGTGGAATTATATTCCACACACAATGAGCTTTCCTACTCAGAATTTGAGTAAAAACACACGAAGATATGTCGAAAATGTGAACAAAAAAAGTAGTTTTTTTTCATTCTTCCTCCAAAATTAATAACTATTATTTTATTATTTTAACTATTATTTTATCATTTTCCTTAGGAGGCCCATTTTAGACCTCAATTTTCCTCTAATGAATGCATGTGATCAATCCATGTTATTGAATGTGCTTGGCTATGTTGTCAACTTGCAGCCAGTGCCAAGTCTTTTAAAACCTTATTACAAGACATTACAAATTTCTTAACCGGCATCCATTTATGCGTGCCTCCATCACTTACACACAATACATAGAAAATATTAGGTTAAAACTATCACCTAAGATTTGTAAATCCTGTGGTATAGGGCCGTCAAACCATAGTCTATGGATTAAGTCCTTAGAAAGGTTTTCATCATAGTTTAACACTTAATCAAACCATTAAATAATATGCAACCACCTTTTCCAAAGAGTACCCTTATGAGGGGTGGGTTTAATCCAAGGGTAAAATAATAAGGGTAGCTAGGATTAATCCTTAGGTTTATGCTTAGGGCCTAAGAAACCCAACATTAATGATAAACTTAAGGAATAAAAACATCACCTTGGCAAGGATGCGACCTAGTCGTCCCTTCTTAGAGTCAACACCAATAGAAGAAATAACTTGTTGTTTAAAATGTTAAATAAGGTGAGTTAAAAATACATACATGTGAATAAAAATATTTAACGACGAATATAAAGGTGTTCTGACCAATAGTTACATGTTACGATAGGGATAATAATAAATAGTAAAGCATTTATTATTATTATATTTTACGAGTATGTGACTGAATGGTATCAGAGCATGGTTGCAACAATTGGCCTGAGCAACCCCAACACTCAAACTAATAAAAAAAATAGAAAACTAACTTTACTTGTTATGGTTTGACTCTCTTGCGAACATGAAGAGAAAATATAACCTTTATTTTGTAGGAATCATGGCAGATGTGGGAATGTTTGTTGAAGAGGAATCACATCCTAAGGATCCAATAAACAATGAAGAAGGTAACATTAGAGACGAAAAAATATGGGTAATTTTAAATGAAAGTAGGAACCATAACCCATATGAACTACAACAAGTAGTAAAAGAATTAAGAGTAGAACTAAAACGAGTTAAAAAGATAATGAATGTATCTTGAAAGGAAAGAAATAGTTAAATAACATTCCACTATCTAAACTGCATAGTAATGAAAAAGAGAAAAATACAGAACCTGAAATTAACACGGCAAGGAATACACCTTACAAATGCAAGGTAAGAAAACTGGATTTTCTAGACATGAGAATGAATCTTCAAGCGAAGAATCAACAAAACATAATACTGAAAAACATAAAGATTCTAGTGAAAGTAATGATAGTAACCAGAAGAAAAAGAAATACAAACCGTATGAAGAAATTTCTGGTGAATTCAAAAGGATCAATCCTCCTATGTTTAATGGAGAAATTGAAAAAGGAGAAGAATCAAAAGTTTGGTTATCTGGAATGAAAAATTATTTCCATATTTATAACTATTTTTACGAATTAAAAGAAAAAACGACAATCTATAACTTAACAGGAAAAGCTAATATCTGGTAGAAACACAAAGAAAGTAAAGGGAATAAAAGAATGTTATTTAACGTGGAAAACAATTAGGAAATATTTTAAATGAAGATATTTATTAGAATAGTATTACGAATAAAAATTTAAAGAATTTTACGAATTAAGATTAGGTGCCATGACCATGAAAGAACTTTGCAGCAAATTCTTAAGTTTACTTCGTTATGTGCCTTTTATCATTGATAAGAAAGCAACAATACAACGTTTCCTCAGGTATTTACCTCTTATGTTCAAAGAGAGAATCAAATACGATAATCTGAAAAATCTAGAAGAGGCAATGAGAAAAACAAACTTTTGCTATGATCAAAATAAGAACAAACGAGAGAACATACCTAACTAGAAAAATAAACGACGTGACAACTTTGAACATAAAAAGAAAGGTATTGAGTTTTATAAAAACACTGGGAATAATTATTGGAGATACCAAGGGAATAATTACAAAAAATTTAAGTAGCTGAACTCTGCAACAACAAAAGAAACGGAAACACTCACTACCTTTAATAAAAACATTGCACAAAGGGAACCACTAAAATGTTGGGAATGTGGTGAAACACATTACTTTAAAGATTTCCCCATAAGAAAGAAATTTTTTAATAATGTCCATTTCATTCAAGAAGCTACTATAATGGGGGATATTGTTAGGATTATTAATCCTCCCTTGGTCAAATGTCTATTAGATTAATTTTGCCTAACTTAGTAACCTTAATTAATTAATTGGGTCCACTAGTACAATTGGGTCCACTTGGCCTAATGGGACCACATGTACCAGTCACTTGAGTGTGGGGAACACTGATAGAGGTTAAATGCCACTTACTTCATGTGCATGCATCAGTTTGGGCACCTCCTAGACCAATCCCTACATTTTAGGAGACACTGAAAGTCCCAGAACCAACCTACCTCAGTTAGTTGGAGTTAGTACTAGTTAGTCTCCGTTAACCCATAGTTACTTTAAGTTAGTTCACGATCAGTTAACTAGCGCATGTCTTGCATGGATAATGCATAGATGCATGTCAAGCAGGCACCTTTTCCCACCTAACACACTCAGTTGCACTGAGTTAACTAGCCATCACTAATTGATTGAGTTGGTTGGACATCTGGGAGTTGATTTTGGACTCCGATATTGATTGAGGCAACATGAGTTAGAGATTCAGTTAGATATAGTCATATCCACTTAGGATATTAGAATTTATACCCCATGCATTTGAATTCTTTCTATGTAAACTATTGTAATACTGGATATTATTATTCTGAATGATACTGTAAATTCCTGAGCAATACTTGTATGTTTCTTCTGTGGTTTGTTTTGTTTAGTTTTTATCTTCATTCTCCATTTATTGCAAACATTATTACAACTATATTCTTGAAGATATAAATGGCATTCAAATTCTAATATGGTATCAAATCCTTCTCAGGTAGGTTTCATGCTTGTTTCTCCCCATCGAACATCAGAAGTAGTTGGGTTTCTACAGAAGTCCCCTATGATGATTTGCTAGCTCTGGATTTATTCATACCAGCGGAGAGGGCATGATGGACCCCAAAAAAATGTTCATGATGGGAGGAAAAGAATGCTAACAATTCATATGTTTAAGTGTGTTATTGCAGTGAAATTGGCAGGTGCTGCATAACTTGTGTGAAGTCTTTGCAGTACTTCTAGCCAGAGCAATTATGAGTTCTCAAACTCTTGAACCACGGATCCTCACAACTTCCAATTATCTTGATTGGAGGATTGATATGTAGCTTCCCTTGCGCAATCATGGTACCACAAGATCATAAATGGATGGGATCTTGAACCTCATCAGCCGGTAGAACGGAACAAGTTTATGAATGAACATGTTGCACTATACCTCACAGATTCACTCTCCATAGTATGGTGCAGCAAATTTCCAGGTTGATGCAACATGATGATGGAGAATGATCAGCTACATGGCCCACAGAAGCAGAAACTTTTTCCTCCCCTACCTTCACCATCCATAAGATACAAACAGAGTCATTAGTTCAGAAGTACATTGAGAGGTCCACTTATGGACCATGCTACGACATAGAGCTGCAATTTTGCGGCAGTGTTTCACTCAAGTTATTTTTCTAAGGAGGAAGCTTCTTTCTTCTAAAGATAGCTTGCAGATTTATATTTTCCTGCTTATTTTGAAGGGGGGGGGTTTCCCATGATGGTTTCCCCTATTTCCTCGATTGTATTAAGCAATATTTTTTACTATCTTTTAGATTATATTTGGGTGACCTATGGTCTTGTTACCAGGGCCCATAGTTTTCCATGTTAGGATTCAGGGGGGGGTTTAGGATTATTAATCCTCCCTTGATCAAATGTGTATTAAATTAATTTTTCCCAACTTAGGAACCTTAATTAATTAATTGGTTCCACTAGTACAATTGGGTCTACTTGGCCTAATGGGACCACATGTACCAGTCATTGGAGTGTGGGGAACACTGCTAGAGGTTAACTACCACTTATTGCATGTGCATGCATCAGTTTGGGCACCTCCTATACCAATCCCTACATTTTAGGAGCCACTGGGAGTCTCGGCACCAACCTACTTCAATTAGTTGGAGTTAGTACTAGTTATTCTCAGTTATGCCCCATTTAATTTCAGTTAGTTCACAATCAGTTAGCTAGCGCATGTCTTGTATGGATAATGCATGGATCCATGTGAAGTAGGTGCCTTTTCCCACCTAGCACACTCAGTTGCATTGAGTTAACTAGCCATCACTGATTGATTGAGTTGGTGGACATCTGGGAGTTGAATTTGTACTTCGATATTGATTGAGGCGCCATGAGTTAGATATTCATTTAGATACAGCCATATCCACTTGGGAGATTCAAATTGCTACCCCATGCATTCAAATTCTTTCTATGTAAACCATTTAAACACTGGATATTATTAGTGTGAATGATACTGTAAAATCCTGAGCAATACTTGTATGTTTCGTGTGTGGTTTGTTTTGTTCAGTTTGTATGTTAATTCTCCATTTACTGCAAACATTAATAGAACTATATGCTTGAAGATCTAAATGGAAATATTCAAATTCTAATAGATATAGTAAAAATCATTCCCATAATCAGTGCAACATTGGAGAACTCATGACAGGTATATCATCAAACATTTCTGGTTGAAATCAAAGGTATGATAAAAGATAAACCCATTTCTATACTGATTGATCTAGGTGCAAGTCTAAGTTATGTATCACCTAGAATTGTTGAACTATATAAGTTGCAACAAGATAATTTTGAAAAAACTTGGTTAGTACAACTTGCTACATGCACAAAACAGAAGGTCACTAGTTCCATGAAAAACTGTGAATTTATTATGAATGACTTAAAAACACATGTTGATTTAATTATTTTACCTTTAGGGTCTCATGATTTATTGATAGGAATGGATTCATTAAGGAAACATAGAGTTATATTATACTTCTATTATAAAACATTATCATGCTTGGATGATAAAGCTAATACCATTATTGTAAAAGGAATTCCCATAAAGGTTTACATAAGAGAAATATTTTCCTTACAAATGAAAAGGTTTGTACCTAAAGGATGCAAAGTGTTTGCAATTTACATAATGGGAGACAAAGAGAAAGATAATCAACTTAAAATAGAAAATATACAAATTTTAAAATATTTTAAAGACATATTTCTTGAAGAAGTTCCTCGATTACCTCCAAAGAGGGATATAGAATTTACAGTCAATTTGGTACTGGGGGAGGTACCAACATCAAAGGCTCCTTATCAGAAGAGTATAGTAGATCTTACTAAACTAAAATCACAAATAAAGGAACTAATCAATAAAAACTACATTAGACCTGGTGTCTCCCCTTGGGGAGTATCAGTTTTATTTATAAAGAAAAAGGATGGAACTCTAAGACTATGTAACACACCAAATAAATCAAAACTATAATTTTTTGAATATTATTTTTTTAAATATTTTGACTAAAATGTCAAAATAGATGTAATGAATTATTTTTATTTAATAATTAAAAATATCGAGAGGAATCAGAACTGGAGTATTGTTGAAAGAGTGTTTGCTGACCCACAAGGGGAAAAGACAAGTGGAAAATTCTATTGAGTGATAACTCAAGTGATGCACGAGGCATATTCCCCAAAATCAAGTCAATATTCCTTGTGGAGTGCTAAAGAGAAGGACACCCATAAATGACCAAGTCTGAGGAAAAATAATATAAAATAGTGTTTCCATCAATCAAGCAAGAAGCTAGTGATGGATGGGGAATCAATAAGTTAATGCAAGAGATGGAACATTGATCGAATTTTGTCCTTGTGGTTCAACAAATAGGCTCGGGGGTTCTTGAGCAAGTAATACTTGGATACTCTAAGAGTTGGTTGAGAGGAATGACAACTTCAGTTCTGTTTTCCTGACAATGGTGTCAGGTTCTCGGTTTCTAGTTTTATCTTTTTAAGTACTGTTAAAGTATAATTCAAGTATAGATATGAATTGTAATTACATTTTACAGTAACTAATACCATGAATCTATTCATATCCATTTTTCCTATTTATGTTATGATTTGATATAATTTTTCTTTATAGTAGAGAAATCATAGGTTTATTATCGTGATCTAAATTAAATTAATCCGTGTTTGGGATTCCTTAACAAAATTAGAGTATAATATAAGGTTAGCCTAAGTAGGAGTCTGAATGAAGGAATTACATCGATCTAATTAAATAATTTAAATTACTTATGCATTTATCTCTGTTCTAGAATTGTATTATATTTATAAGTATTTCCCAATTAAAAAAATTGTTCTAGATTACCTATAATTATGTTTATATTCCACTAGTACATTTAAAACAACAAAAATTATAGAGGGAACCTTTAATTAAAACCCTGAATCGAATAACCCAACAAGAATTCAAATTACAGAAATATAAAATAAATATTTCATATTGTCATATAGATTTCTACATGTTTTACATAGTAGAGCCAAAAGGATTTTCCTTCAAAACAAATACTTACAACGTTTAGACAAATCCAAGTTTATGGACTAGACTCGGAAGGATTTTTCATCCAAACCCAAACATCTAGATCACAGATCGATATGGGAAACTGATTTGGATTTATGTGAGAATGAAATGAAACAAAATATACAAAATCATAAACAAAACCATATTGCAATGATAATAGAGATACAGTAACACATATTATATTAGAAAAGACTGTAGATATGACAGTTAGTATGGTGGTAGCTATCTCTGAGAAGAGATGTGGATGCTACGCTCATCTGTGCTAAGCTAAATACAAAATGAGGCCAAATGGGCCTATTTATAACAAGAATGAGGGCAAGAACCCCAAAAGTCCAAAACGTAACCCTATAAGATGAACCGTCATAAAGTTTGTTGTCCCAAGGTGGTGAGTTGAACAATCAAATTTTTGGGGTCATAAGGTTTGCATACGATCTCCGATTTTGGCGTTCGATAGGCTGTTGAAAGGTCTATTCAAGATTTACAACTTTCAGTTGGGTCCATATGTGTGCCAAAGAAAACCAGTTGACCCCGTAAATCGCTAAAAAACGTTGTTTAGGGCCTCAAAATAGCCCCAAAGTTTGGGAATTGAAAAACCATGTAAAAATAACTAGGACACTGGCACAATGGGAAATTGCTTTGAGCCAGTGGAATAGGTGGGTGGCCATCGATATCCATCTGGATCAATCCTCCATCCTTAGGAAGAAATAGTATCCATTGCGTCAAATTCTATATCATATCTCGAACAATGTGTTGAGAGATGATCTCCTGGTGCGTCATTTGATGAAGTGAAGAGGCTTCCTTTATTTGACATCTCGAGAGGGCTGTAATTGATGTATGGATAATTTTTTATGGATGAGCACCTTGAATACATGGCCTTGCATCTTAGAGGTACTCGGATAGATGAGGAAACAATGACTTTGTTTTCTTCTTGTGTCTGATGAGCAGAGGTATCATGTGCAGAGGGTGTGGAAGTATCTGTGATCTGATGTTCTTTTTCAGAAACAATTGTGAACAAGAATAATTTTTTGGTGTGAGAGCTTATCTTCCTACCCCGTGAGACTGTGGCAAGTACAACTGTCTCGGGTATCCGATAGATTTTTTCTCCCAAAGTGACAATGACACTACGAGGCCGCAAGTCATATACAACATGACACTTCCACATATATGGCTAACCTAAAAGAACATCACAAACCTCAAGTGGGACCACATTGCATAGTACCTCATCTTTGGAAGGCTTGATGCCATATGGTAGGACTCATTGTTGAATAATTCAGATACCTAGTCCTTGGCTTCGCTAAACGATGTTGTAGGGTTGCAGGTGTGGTTTTGTCAGAAGCTCCAATCTCTTGACGACTTCTGCTGAGATCGGGTTCTTTTGGTTACCATTTTCAACAACAAAATGTAGTGGGTTTCGTTTCACCCACATCTATGAGTGGAAGAGGCAATCCTCTTCCTCTGCTTCTTCAGGATCGTCTAATTGAACTTGTGTGGTAGAAACAGTGGCAGTGGGGTATGCATAAATGATCTGCTTCCCATGGTCTATGGTTGTGGCATTGAGTTCTGAATCAAAATCAGGATTTGATTCTAAAGATTTGATCTCGGCCACCAATGACTGCTTTGAGTGACATTCATTAGTGTTGTGCTAAGGTATTTTATGAAATTTACACCACTTCCCAGTGTCCTTTTTTGTCTTCCCATTCCCCTTATTTTCTTGTGGTTGGGACTAGTTGTCCTTTCCTTATCCTGCATTTTACGGGCTATAGTTTCCCTTTCCTTGCTTTTGTGGTGGGTTCGTAGGTCCAGAGTCTCGCTTGTTCTTTTTCCCAAATTTCTCCTCAATTTTGAGAGCATACCGATAGGAAGATCCAAGTGAAGTTATTTTGAGGAATTCCATATTAGTTCGGATGTACCGATGTAGACCATTGCAATATTTCAGTATCGGGTTTCGCTCGGAGTCCTTGATACCCAACTTTGTGCGCAAGGTATGAAAGTTGTTGGTGTACTCCGACAGAGTTTGGTACCTTGGTCCATTTTGTGTATTTTTCATCATAGTTTCCCATAGGGTAATATTGTTCCTTGATGAAATCTATGGAAGAGACCCAAGTGGGATTTGTCTCAAACATTCCACACTCGTTTGATGATTTTTTATCCCAATAATTACCCCTTAAATTTTGGACACGGGGGACTGCCTGATGGAGCGCAAAGGTGATATTTTTCACGTCGAAGAAATTGTGGACATAAGAATACCCTTATAGAACATTCAACCAATTATCTAAGGAATCTACATCAACCTGTCCTTCAAATAAAGGAATATCAAAGTTAACTTGTATCTCGAATGGGGTTTCATCTTTGAAACGCTTGCTCGTTGAAAGTGCACTTGGTCCTAGAATTCATATAAATATTTGGGTGAAACTATCCATCATCTCGTTTCTCTGTCGCTCTAGGGATTCCTCGAAAAACGATTTGATGGGATCTCCTGCTCCATCGTATCTATTTCCTTCTTCCATGGGAGGTCATTTGGGGCGGCGAGAGCGATCTTCACTAAGTGAAACTAGTTCGAGACCAAGCTCTCTATACCCTGACCTCATCGGGGACATGCGTCGAGGAACAATAAAAGATAATATTTCTCCAATACCACTAATACTGATTCATGTGAGAACGAAATGAAATAAAATATATAGAATCATAAACAAAACCATATTGAAAATATAAAATAGATACAGTAAACACATATTTTATCAAATTGGTAGAAATAGAATAGACTGTAAATATGACTAGAAAGGTGGTAGTTATCTCTGAGAAGAGATGTGGCTGCTACGCTCATTTGTGCCAATATGAATACAAAATGAGGCCAAATGGGGCCTATTTATAACAAGAATGAGGGAGAGAACCCCAAAAGTCCAAAACATAACCCTAGAAGATGAACCGTCATAAAATTTGCGGCCCCAAGGTGGTAAGTTGAATAGTCAACTTTTCGAGGTGATAACTTTTGCATACGATCTCCGATTTGGATATTCAATAGCCCACTAGAAAGGTCTATCGAATATTTAAAACTTTTAACTAGAGCCAAAATAGTTTTGTGGGAAACCATTTGGCCTCCCGAATCACCAAAAAACAACGTTTAGGGCCTCAAAATGAACCTAAAAATTTCGGACCCGAAAACCGTGGAAAAAAAACTAGGACACTGCCAGAATGGACAATTGTTTTGAGCCAATGGAATAGGTGGGTGGCCATCAATATCCATATGGATTAGAAATGCTCGCCACAACAAATATTATGCAAATAATACATATATGTCGAGCATAGATCTAATTATTAAATTAAATAAGAAATAGTTACACGACTGATGTTGAATGTGTAACCATACCTGTTCTAAGCCAAATCACGGTTAGAATCGTTACAAAAATTTTAAAACATCTCACATATCTATATAATAAATACAACAATCAAATCTAGAAAATAATAAAGTCTTTAAATATAAACACAAAGTCTCTAATCGCGGGTATCCATACCTAGAGACTTTTGACTCTTCCTAAAAATATTTGCTTCCACATGATTGAATCACAAAGATATTGGTTTTATTTCTTCAACAAAAACCATCCAACAAACAATGTGTGGTTGTAATACCATTAAAATGGCATCCATCACTTTATTAAATCCACGATATGTACATCTGAATGGATGGAGCATTATCACAATAAAAAAATAGGTTTCGAAAGTGATAACTACAAGTTAGTACAAACCCATAAGGTTTTTATTAAAAAAATCAACTTATCTTCAAAATAAGTTGTGAAATCCTTATTCTCAAGTGGTCTGTGAACCTAGTGGGAGACCACTATATCACACTTATAATAAGACACTTACCATTGACTTCTTCCAGAACCATTGATGCAAACTGAGCACGACCACGCTAGGGAAAAACACATGCATATCAACAAAACTAAGAAAGGTCAATAAGTTTGCAAGTAAAGACTATTTTTGTTAATTTTAAAAATAGTAGGGGTTTTCCCTCACCTTTTGGAAATGAAGTAACATGCTTGAGAGGAGGCATCAAGGAGGTGACACTATCGCGACTCTCGAGGTCCATCTACAACCTGAATTCCATACTGTATGTAGTTAAAAACCATTTATATATGATGAAAACTAATTACAAGGAAATCATGACAGAGTAAAAACCATTCTTACCTGCACTAGTGGAAAATGAGAGATTAGTGACCAAAAAAATGACCAAAATCCGCATAACAATGACCACTTTTGGTTTGGCGATTACTAGTGGCTAATTTACGGTCTTTTATTACGCGACCAAAATTGGTCATTTATAGCTTGTCGGTTGGTCATTAATTTGGTCATATATTTGGTCATTGATTTGGTCATGTATTTGAATCAATGACCAATTATATGACCACATTTATGACCAAATTAATGACCACATGACAAGCTAAAATATGACCAAATTTGGTCGCATAATAAAAGACCATAAATTAGCCACCAAAACTGTTTTTTGGTCATAAATATGAGAATTTTGGTCTTTTTTTTGTCATTTATATCTCATTGTTTGGTTACATATCTCTCAATTATTAGTCACTAATTTAGTCATTTTTAGTCGCTTTATGTGTGGATATTATATTTTATTAGTTTGAATGGTGTCCATTATTAATCAATATAAATTTTTAATATGATATTATGTTTAATTAAAAAAAATCATACATTTATTCTCATCTAATATACTTGTGAATTATGCAATGTCACATTATAATTAATTATAACACTTGTAAATAATATCTATTACACATGTAAATCATCCAATGTCACATTAATTAATTAATAATTACAACATTGATACATAACATAAAGTACAACCATATATATAAGTTTTAAACCACAAATTATATTATATGAGATGTCAAAAGTATTACAATAAATATGAGTTTTCTCAAATACTCATATTAATTTCCATATAACTTTACAGGAAAATCATCACTTTTCAAAATATTACAATGGCTAAACCATCATACTTGCACTTGGCTGCAAAACCATACTTAGATCCCACATCAACAGCTTCAAAACCATACTCAGCACTAAACCATACTTAGATCCCACACCAACAGTTTCAAAACCACACTTAGCAGCTTGAAAGCCTTAACATCGGGTTATTCATACTGAATGGCAAATCTTCAATAGCAGGCTCTTCATATTGAATGGAAAATCTTCAATAGAAGGCTCTTCATACTCAATGGCCCACTTATAAGTTAAGCTCACTCCTGCAAAATCCAATAAAAAAATATCACTTGTAAAGTAGAAAAACAATGAAGCAAATTATTTATCTTATTCAACAGCTAACAACAATAACCAAAATCATGTGCAAAATAATAAAATCTAATCTAACAAATTCAATTTAAGAATTGGTTAAAATTAAACTTGAATGGATAAATCTACAACTATTTAGTACCTAAGAAAAGTAAAACTCAACTCTAAACCAGGAAATGGATTTCAACAGGAAAGATAATCAACGAATCCACAAAACAATTATGCTCGACTGCATAGGTAGAAACCTGCATACATAGTGCAATCTGTGAAGGAGTTCACCCCTATATGTCATGTGGTTAGTGAATGACATGACAACTATGGAAACTAATGAATGATTTAGAACCCCATCAAACTATTGTGATGTTATACTCAACCACCAGTATAATCAAAACCCATCAAATAGCATCAACATTCCCAAATTCCTACATGCCTACCTTGTCCTTGTTTCAAACATATATTTGTATATAAACAAACAAAAATTATAAAAAGTTCTTTTTAATTTGTCAGCCTCAAAGTGTTCATGGCATAGTTCAGGCATGAAGCCAACAACCATCATATTTTACCCTCTATATCTATATATAATCAAAAAAATTCATGAGCTTTTCTTTCTTGGACTCTGGACTTTGGAAAATTCACTTTATATTCACTCAAAAAATTTCATGAATTTTATCTATATATACATATATATTCTAGTGACATGCCATATCAACACAACGACATTCATACATGAACCACACCCATACAACCCAGCCACTTTGGAATAAAATCATACATACTAGTATATGCAAAAAAATACTTCTATGAATTATAATCACGAATCTAAAAAGAACTACTGCTTGTTTTTTTTTTTTCCATTTGAACTCATTTGGCATGTTGGACAGTCAGGTTTCCTAATAGTAAAAGACTTCTAGGAATGTAATATCTGCATACCAGTGGTAAAATTGTTTGAAACAGCCTCAATATCATCAGTCATGGCCTGTGCTTTTGATCTGATAAACTTTGCCTTCAAAATATGAACTTTTGATCTGATAAACTTTAGAATCACTTGTGCTCAACACATACACACAATCAATTTCTGCAAATAGATTAGTCCACAATCACCTGATATTGCCACTAAAATCATACCAAATGCAAGCATGCTTTCCTTCTATTCATGTGAAATAGAGATCTGGCCGGATTTCTATAATACTGATTGGTCACCAGCCTCTGTAAAAATAGCACAAAAGAGATAAGATTTGGTAGAATATTTTGAAATCTAGACATTCAGATAAATATAATGTTCAGTGTTATATAAGCCTGTTGTGTGGGAATGCACCCCATTTTTTGTAAGTAAAGCCCATGAGGTATCGACACAAACAATGTAATAATTTATAAATAAAGTGCATAATCAATATTGTCAAGATCAAAAAAACCATTAGATAGGGTCATTGATCAATCTATTGATATTGTCAATAACCTTAGGCTATGTAGAGACCTAGTCCCAAGCTGAATAGGTTAGCTATTATCTCTATTATGAACTTATGCTATTAGCTGTTGCTATGAAACAAATATTTATTCGATCATAGAGTAATATTTACCAAAAGATTTGGAATATTAAATAAGCCATAATATATAAATTGATGATAGAATTTTTTTTTTTTCCATTCGTGACTTTCCAACCTACAGTCATGACTCTTTGATAATTATTAATTATCTATTAATATTATTTTTAATATTTATATATTTTATGTTCGTTACATTGCCTTCCCCTTAAGGGAATCTTTGTCCTCAAAGATGTATTTGACATTAATGTCTGATTTATTTTAATCTGTCATCTCAGAATTCTTTCCATTTTGTATTTGCGACATTTGAGGAGATGAGCCGATACGAATTACGGATTCCCCTGGAGAATTGTCGCATCGTATCTGTTGTGGTCCATCACAGATCTATTTTTATCCGAGCTTTGAGATATTTTTGTGGGACAATTCGTCTCAAGTGTTGCTTGTTATGTCGATATTTTCGCATGTCCACATAAGTCTTCTATGAATATTCATTTTGACCTTGTCGTTGGTCAAAATGATGATTATAATTAGGATGTCTGTAAGGTGTAGGTGTTGTTTGTTCTTCTTTCTTTTGGATTGCGACGAAGACTTTCTTCACTTCCTCGATTTGTGCTTCTTGGTTATCCAGTAGATTGTTACGATTCTGAATCTTTTCGATTCCTTCCTCTTGCGACTTTTTTTTAATTTTTAGCTCCTTGATTTGGTTATGCAGTTCCTGATTACTATTATTTATACATTGGTTTTCTTCTTGCTTTTCTAGTAATTTTCCTTCGAGGTCTTCACCGAATTGTTCCCTCTTGCTGTTGTTTTTTGATTTTTTGATTTTTGTAATTAGGGTTTTGTTGTGATTTCTTAATCTGAAAATTTATTCAGATTTGTTGGATATTATTTTATTACTCTTTGCGATCTCTAGCTTGTGTTCTTTTTTAGAGTCGCTATTTTGTTGTTGAAGAACTTTTATCTGTTGTCGATACTGGTCGACCACTGATTCTTGATCTGTTAATTTCTGTCGTATGTGCGTCAGTTCTTCATCCTTGTTGTTAATGATTTTGTTCAAGCGGATTGTTTCTACTTCATAATCACTTATTTCTTTCTTTATATCTTGATTTGTTAGTCTCTGATTGAAATCACTTTCGTCTTTTAATTTCTTAATTTGAGAATACAATTTTTCTATATGATTGTTCTGGTCGAAAATT
The DNA here is from genome assembly GCA_001517045.1 of Pseudotsuga menziesii. Classification (NCBI taxonomy): domain Eukaryota; kingdom Viridiplantae; phylum Streptophyta; class Pinopsida; order Pinales; family Pinaceae; genus Pseudotsuga; species Pseudotsuga menziesii. Next base: position 9,083 of record LPNX010070028.1, on the reverse strand, counting down.
ATTTGTTCCTTGCGCTCTTTTTGCATATGATGTAATTTAATCAACATTTCCGATTTTGTATTTATGTACCGTAATTCTTCATTGTCTCTTCGGTAGCACTTTAATTTGGCTTCTAATTTCTCTATTTGTACTTGCAGACCCAATTCCATGGTCTCTGACTTCTTTAAGGATAGATGGCTATCGATTTCTTGACGAGTCTTCCTTTGACGTTTTGACTCTTCATCGACTATTGATCTTCCTTGATTTTGGTTTTTTCTTTGATGATGGACGGTCTTGTTGACTTGACTTCTTTGACTTGTATATATATATATATATATATGTTAAATAACCTTTCTTTTCTTTCGCTTCTTTTATGATAGAAGATCTCTTTTTTTTTAAATAATAATTATTAATTATTTAATTAATATTATTATTATTATTTTTTTATATTGCTTTTGATTTGATTATATATATTATAATGTTTTTTTAAAATACTTGATGTATTTTTTATTATCCACTTTTTCTATTTATAATTTAGAGAAACATGAATAAATCCTTAATACAATTTTCCTTAAAACTCTAATAACTCTTTTTATAAACTTTAAACTTAAACTTAAGTATTAAAATATAATACTTTTTTAATTCCCAAATATTTAATTTTTATTATGATAATCCTTTATCATAAAGTGAGGTTCACTTTATTTTTAATATAGATCTCTTTTATGACGTGTTATAGCTCTCTTTTATAATAGCTCCCAACCTTAATATCTTTGGTTTAATAATTAAAATAAAACATTCACCCGTGGATTATTAAAAATCCTTCACGAAATGTGTTGTGGATGGTCACGATTGGTATGAAGCAAACTTTTTTACCTGCGTGACCGCAACTTGAGGTTGTGGCCTTATCTTGGAATCGAATGCTTCAAAATGATATCGATGGTGTCTAAAATTTTTTCTTTTTGTGTGTGTTTTGTTTTTGGTGCAGGACGAGGATGGCGATGTAAGGATGGACGTGGATGGCGATGTAGGTGGATGGGGACGAGGGCGCAGCATGGAGGATGGGGCTGGCTGGAAGATGCAGGGGCGACGTGAGGGTGAAGGCTGATGGAGGGGGCGCTGGAGTGGGAGGAGAAGGTGTGGGGGAGCTGGAACGGGAGGAGAAGGTGCATGGAGGAGGGGGATGTGTTGGCGTAGGCAGGGGTGGTAGGAGGTGGCGAAAGGTGGAGGGCGGCGGAGAAGGATGGGGAGCAGCAACGTGGGGGTGCGCAGAAGTAAAGGGTGGACGCGCAGGGATGGTAGGAGCGCGCCAGGGTTGAAGGAGTGTATGGAAGGGAGAATGAAGTGGCTGCGAAGGCAGGTGGAGCAGTAGCTTTGAGGGAGATGGGATGTGGAGGATGGTGCAACCCAGATTTTGATTTATCTTTTTTTTTTCTCGGATATTTCTTCAAAGATTTTTTTTTTAATAATAATTTATATATATATATATATATATATGGTTAATTTGAAATTTGGAAATGGCCAGAAGCCAAGACTGGTCAAAGACCAAGTGTATAGAGAAACTCTGAAATTATTCAGATAAAATCTGAAATTTTGGCTAAAAGCCAGAATGAGCACAAGCCTGAGAAAGGGCTGGCTTTGATACCACTGAAACAAATATTTATTCATTCATAGAGTAATATTTACCAAAAGATCTGGAATATTAAATAAGCCATAATATATAAATTGATAATAGAATTTTTTTTTTTCTTCATTCGTGACTTTCCAACCTACAGTCATGACTCTTTGATAATTATTAATTATTAATTAATAATTATCTATTAATATTATTTTTAATATTTATATATTTTATGTTCGTTACAGTGTACTCTTATTCTCCCAAATATAACCAAGCTATGCCATTTCGACAGTGGGTTTCCCTCCTCCTACTCAGGTTTCCCATTTAAATCCAAGTGTGTTATAGTGTGTGTGTTGCTATTGCTTTCATCATTTTGAAAAACTCTTCATGAAAAATATCATCTCCACCAAGATATGGAAGTAGCATTTGATTGTGAAACTACTTTTGCATCTGGTCATTTTCATATGACCAGCATTTTTACTAGATTGTTTTTGTCAATTTTACGAGGCATGCCAATAATAACAAATTCAATGGCTACTAATGAAATGAGAACCATCCAATAAGGTTACCACAATATGAATAGAAACGCTAATGCGATCTGTATATTAGTGTGAGGTGTTTGTGGAACACTGGTCATGAGCTACACAGATGCATCCACAACATTATAAAACAGTGCCATGGCCAGATATTCTCAACTACGAGGATAAACACTGTTCACGACCGCAATGGACAGTTGTTTGAGATATGTGTCTTATTTGTTTCATCAAGTTCCACTCTATATGAAATGATTACCTTCCACTAATTTAAAATTTCCGGAATCTTAACATTTCAATGATTTGTATATACTCACAGATCTCATTGCCTTGACCAGATGACCCTGACAACAGGGAACTTGGACATTTATCAAACTCTTACCATTTTTTCTATGAATTGCTACACATTTTGCAATTTGGTGCACTCGCTCCTTGATGTATATAACCATCAAAATACATGGTAACCAAGAAAAAATTAACAGAACCACTGTGAACAAAATGAAGTAACTGCTTAGCCATAGTCACTGATGCTTATCTCATAACCAGAATTTATGGCCTTCATACCATATTATATTTTTATTTTACATGTTAAAAAAACAAATGCTGGCTGAAACAAAATAAGGGGTGTTGAAACCCACCTCGAGAGAACAAAATATAGAACAGTACTACTGTTATGACTACTATAATTAGCATAAAAGAATCATCGATGTAAAAACAAATGTTGAAATCCTATTGTCCTACATTCCTGGAATGGGAATCAGACAACAATGATAGCAGAAAGCTTTCCTCCCCAAAGCATTGCTATCCTTGCAAAGAAAATATGCTGTAAATTAAACACCCTGCAAAATGTGTAGGCTGCAGCCCATCAGTACTTGCACAATAACTTGTGTTCTAGACAATGAATTTGATGCTCGTCCAACTTGGGAACCAAATCAAAACATGTTTCCTTTGAATCTACACTTGGAACTAAGTTTATATTTGAAATTAAATATACACTCAAGGATGATCATAGGAACAATAGAAATACAGAATCATATCTTCCAGTGATCATATGAAATACAGGATCCTACCAAATTCATGTGACATGAGCTGAGTCCCTGCTAGGATATATTAAAATCGCTTGACAGAAAATAAAAAATGACCTGTTCTTGTTTGTGGAGCACATCTTTGTGATTTTCGACTCCATTTGTATTGGTTGAATTTAAAATGTCCATTAGTAACTACATGAAATACCTGGAAACACTGAGAAATAATCATAAATGAGTTACGAGCAAGATGTATTTCTAGCTTTTAGTAGAGATAGCAGGAATCATTACTATATACCTCAACATATTGACACCTCACGTTGCCGTTGTATAACCAGCCAAGCTCACTAGTGAATTATTTTTACAATAATGTCAAAACCATCAAAAAATGTAGTACAACCCAATAAACTATAATACCCATCCTTGTTGTAGGTTTTATTAAGATAGTCACTTGGGTCACCAAACTAGAATGCTTTTTTATTTTGTAGCATTAACTACCAAGCTCGTATACAGATTACCAGCAACAAATATTTAATTGCTAGTCACCATTCCTGAAAAACATCAATTATATATGGAGGTAACTGAATAATGCCAGCTGTGTTTTATCAATTTGTCTCTTATTTTCAAGTTGAATGTTTTCATTTAAATTTTACTTTCAATCAGATCTTGATTTCAGATATGCATAGATCATCTATAAATTGTCCAGTTTATGCAAATTTTATAGATTGAAACTACATGTTTGTGTCCACTGCTCTTGATTTATCTGATGGTTAAGCATGAAACTCAGCTACAACTCAAGTAAAACCATAGCAAACAACTAGCCACAATATATTTTGGATTATTTACAAACAGAACTACTATACCTTTTTGAAGGCGGAAAAATCTTCTAGCTTAACAGATGGTAAGTTTCGAAGGCATCACGAAGGTGAACCTAATGCCCACTTAAAAGGGAGATGATTCTCTACAGAGATGAAAATCGATAACAGTTGAACAAATGGAAAAAGGTTGGCAAAAACAAGATAAAGAACAACATATTTAATTAATTCATATAACTACACTTTTCGATATACATGAATAATCATAGAGTACTATTCGGTCATCCTCATTCCTCAAATATTTAATTGGAAAAGGAAAGATTTCAGTTATTTAACCTCAGTAGTACTGTTTGTCATATAATTACTAGAGTCAGCTGGCAATACGACCCATCCAATTTATAAGGTATCTCCTCTGTCGCTGACATTCAGAATGTTAACCTGTGTTTGCTTCATGTTTGCAAAAATATATATCCATAAATTGTCGCTCTTGAAAACATGAAATGAATAATCTATGACTTCCTTCTAAACAGTAAAATTTTGAAACTGTCAACAAGTATTAAGGATTTTCTAACTACTGAAAACAATCATTTAACAATATTTTCACTTCATTGGCAGGGTTTCTGTTTCACCTGATAAAGAGTAACTTCCAGCTCCCATGCCATATCCTTTTTGAATTCAGTCGCAAGGGACCTGAAAGCCTTAGCATTAACGGTCAGAGACATATATTTCTATTCCTCCAATTTCCTGATACACTCCTGAATGGTCAGAAATCGGGAATCAATCTCACCTCAATAATGACCATGAACAAATTCTTTGAAGTGCAAAATAGATACAACAATCTATAGCTTTTCCAGAGCCACATATATGTTTTCATGAGAATGCCAAGGTTGGAATCTTTATGAAAGGACCATGTAGGAGATACTTTTGGCCTTCAGTTGTGTCCTCCGATGACATAAAAATAAAAATACAGGTTATTTGAAATGGTTGATTAATTTGCAAGCTGAAACTAGTGCGATGAAATGGATGCTCTAAGATATGATAACAGGAAGATATCAATTATATACACAAAAGTTTAAAATCCCAGTTCAGAACAAATCATACCAATGGAGACAGTCGCATACAAACATGATGCAAAGCATGTCAAGGTAAAAAACGATTCACATATATGTGAACATGCTAGCAGAGAATCATGCTAATATCCTAGAGAAAAACAAATGCTCATAAAGGATTAAGCAAACAAAAATAATACTTGGAGATAAACATAATTCTTTAATTTTGTTGAATTTTGATCTTAATTGCAGAAATAGAGAGAATCTTTAGCTTTTGTTAGTTTAGAATTACATTGGGTTGAGTTCCCAACACTTGGATCAAGTTTTGGATCATTTTCCATTCAGTTTTTCAATTATTAGGTCATGTTTTGCTTGCTGGTTTTTCACATTTATTGACAGAAGTAATTAGGGAAGCAAGCTTGTATTTCAATTTAAGTGTTACTGATTGTTTTTAAATTTTAATTGTTAGTTGACCCCTAAAGTCACAAAAGGATTCTCCGCTATGGTTTGCAAGTACTAACCCAAAGTGCAGAGAAATAGTGCAAGGTGACAATGCACTATTTCTAGTTACCTTAGAACCTCACAGTTTCAAGTGTTAACACAATCCAATAGCCTCAATTAGCACATCAACAGGCTTCCAGGATCCAAAAAAGAGATGTCCTCCCAAGGACTATACACCTTGTCCAACCGCACCTGAACTGAACCCTATTCATCCCCTTCCTGAAATTGGACAATGTAAACCAACCCCCATAGTCAAACCCTTTCTCTTCCCAATTAGGATCAAGGAGATGAAGAGTAGACTTACATCTTGCCCAAACATGCTTTTCAAAACCACTGACAACCACTCCCGTACCACCACCCCAATCATTATGGATTATACAACATTATCCACAATCATAACTAAAACAAAACAAAGTCATTCTCGTCACAAAATTAAAATCTCTATTGAATCCCATGCCTCTCCAAATGCAGTTTCTGAATTCAGAGAGTGACAGTAAATTCAAATGCTTGTAAGGTAAGGAATGCCACAACAAACTAAGATGGAATACATGTCTCCAATTTTGTAGAAAACTAATTCTATTTAAATATCGTAAGATATACTTCACTTATAAGACATCTGAAATTTTAGTACAAACAAAAAATTACACGGCTAATAACATTTATGCATGAATCCCAACTAGCTCATGAGAGCAAGAAATACAAAACACATCACTAACTCTGAAAAAGTGCCTCTATCCATTCATGTGCATGTCCATATAAATGTATAATAGATAAAGTTATAAACATATAAGAACCTGAGTGCGGAGTTTGAATTCTGCAGCAAGCTCTTCTAATGGGATACACTTGTGCTTCTGCATGGTCCACAAAAAAATTGTCAGATGGGATCACAGAATAAGAAGAAAAAATTCTAGAATTCAAATCTCTTCTATACTCTAACCAACCATTGGCACAACATAAATCCAATGTTCTAATCAATATCTCCATTCAATTGCAGGACTATGCATTGTTGGGCTAGATTAGCAAAGCTGCAAGGTTTTCCTGTGTAAGACAAACTATGTCAAAAATATTAGGTTTCAATTATACTTCTCTCTCAAGAGAACTTTGCAAATGTATTGTGACTCAATTTGCGCAGACAAAGCAATTTCACAATTTTAAGCCTCTTCAGTTGTTATTTGGAATTTGGAGAAGAGGTTTGAGTCAGATAATGGTTTCAAAGATATTTCACGACTCGAAACGTGTCCCTAGTTACCAATGAATTTTCCATGTTACTACAGTCCAAAATAATAGAAAACAATAAAATTAGCAAGGTCCTTGAGATGAGGAGGGCCCAAGGGTACTGAACCTGTAAGCTCTTCAGACAAGTCCATGTTTATTTCACATCTACGGCCAAAGAGATCTATGAAGAATAAAACAAAGACTGAAAGTACTCCAAAAAATTGCAATCCTTTCTTTGACGATTCAACTTTAAAGAACCAAACAACAGACTTCAAAGATAGTGGGAAATTATAGACATCAACCTTGCCAACACTTGTTTCCTCTACCAAACCCTAGATCATCGTCTTCAGAATTTCCCCTTGAGGACCTAAGTTGAACCCCACCATACTCTCCCCACACAAACCCTCCAACGCCATTTAGGTACTCAGTCCAATGATATAGAGGGAGGATGGGCATAAGTGTGAAGATGTGTATCAATTATTCTTTGCATCAAAATAGTCTCCCCCTACATAG